>PVIU01000159.1:0-325444 GCA_004026605.1 Ondatra zibethicus
GATGGGGGTGGGCCTTGGACTTCCAACAGGGCAGGGCACCATGCCCTCTTTCAAGGAAGAAGGGGGAGGGAGGAGGGGTGGGGGGTAGTGGGAGGGGACCGGGAGAAGGGGAAGAAAGGAAAAAATTTTTTTTTTTATCTTTAATTATGTTCTTGAATGGAAAAAATAAAACAAAACAATGTATGGAAAAAAAAAAAAGTTTTGATTTTAAGTAGCCATTCTAATTGGTAATTGTTCATTTAATTTTAGTTTATTTGATTCTAAGATACTCTTGCCAAAATTGTGTGTGTGCGCGCGCGTGTGTCTGCATGTGCGTGTATGTAACTTATGAGCAGGCGGGATGGCTAAGTGGTCTAGAACATTTGTTCTTGCAGAGGATAGGTATAGTTCCCAGCATTCACATGGCAGCTTATAACCAACTGTGATTTCATTTCCTGCATGTGTAATCCTGGGAGTAACCTGGCAACAGAGCCAGAGGGTTGTGGGTACTTGTACTCTGTGTGAAAATTTATTGCTGTGATTGTGTAATAAAAAGCTGAATGGCCAATAGCTAGAAAGAAGTTAGGTGGGATTTATGGGGACAGAGAGGACTCTGAGAAGAAGGGCAGAGACACCAGAGGAAACGGGAGTAAAAGATGGAGAGAGGTAATACCACATGATAGAACATAAATTAAATAAATAGGTTAATTTAAGTTGTAAGAGCTAGTTAGGAACAAGTCTAAGCTAAGGCCAAACTTTCAGAATTAGTAAGTTTCTGTGTTATTATTTGGGAGCTGGCTGGAGAAGCAGAAAAAGACTCATCACAGTCATAGCCCACACAGGGAAATAAAATAAGAATCTTGTGTATAATGGAGATTCAAGAGACAGCACAATGGCTGGAGATACAGCTTAGGTGAAGAGCCTGTACCTGGGGTAACTAATGCTTGAGGGTTGAGTCTTATACACAATAAAAGGATACAAATTTTACAAAATAGCCATGAGCTAGTTTCAGAATAGTAAGTATAAAACTGTCAGTACATACTTTTTTTGGAATGCATATATTGTAAAAGAGAATTTTTCAAAGTTTACCCAAATATATACACAGTGTATAGAGATATCCTGTTTATCACAACTTTATTTCATTGTTAGTTTTAGATGATTTGGAGGAAGATAAGACACCTTCATTTAAACAAAAATTTATTTTAGAAGACAAAATTTTATGATGATGGTAATGAGTATTGCAATAACTGATCAGAATGAGAATTCTGGGGTTCATGCTTAGACTAAGAATTCAAGAGGATTCAAAAAGCTTTATTTCTTAATTTGTATATGTGTATATATCATCTGTAAGGAGAGTTCATAAAAAAACTCATAGAAATCTTTTAAAGTTAGAAGGTTAGGAATATAACTAAATGCTATATGCTTGTTTGCCTACTATTTGAATTGGATCACCAGTACCACAAGAAAAAAAAGATTAACAAATGAAATATATCTAAAAGTTAGATAGCACTACCAATACCTTCTTTTAATTATAGAGGATGTCCTTAGACTTCCAGGTATTTCTTTTATGGCTAAGATGTCTGGAAACAAAAAAGTGCTAAAAATATACTGATCTTCTCTAAGAGATAAAAGTCACGATAATTAAATAAAGTAGCAATACATTCTAATACATACATAATACATATGGGTTCAGGAGCCCCTGGCTGTTGCTAATTTTGAGTTAGGGTCTCATGTAGTCCAAGTTACCCTTGAATTCCTTATGTAGCCAAAGGCAATCTTGAACTTCTGATCCTCCTGCCTCAACCTCCCAAGTGCAGTGGTGTTGCAGGCATGCACTGCCACACCCAGTTTTATGTGGTACTGGAGGCTGAACCCACGGTTTTGTCAATGCTCTGCAAGACTCTACCCACCAAGCCACACTCCTCTCTTCCTCAGACCTAGTATAATAATGACATCAAGTCAGATCAGTGGCAAGCCTATGCGTATTAATGCCATGTCAACATTGTAAAAACAACAAAAAACCTGGATGACTTTTTAGGATGGACCTGAAAAGCACCTGGAGTATTTTTTTTACCAGAAGCAGACTTTTGTTCAGAATGGATCACCTGCACAGCACGCCTATTTTATCCTCAAATGCCGTCCTTGGGGCACACTGTCTCTGGACACACTGCCACTTTACTGATAGCGTATTTTACATATAATTCTTTACCACATGCTCAGAAAAGGCTAAACAAGCCATGAGTCCTCATTTGAATAAACAAGACACATTTCACTTATTTAAAGGTAATTTTCTAAGAATTTTACTTTTGTGGATAGTATGTATCATGAAATTTAAATTTTCAAAAGGATCATTTCTTCATATTCTTAATAGGTTGTGATTTGACTTAACTCTATTTAGTAGGTGTTTGTTAAATATATTTGCTCGGTATGAAGCACTGTGCTAGCTGCCCCAGGATTACAAAGGACGTAGTTCTTACCTTTCAGAGTGGAGAGTACCTGAATAAACCTGTGCCGGGGTGGTGCGCATCTTTAATCCCAGTTCAAAGCCAGCCAGGGCAACACTGCACAGTAACACTCTGTCTCCACACAAAACCAAACCACCACCAGCGAACACCTTACACCATAATAGAGGTACAAGGTGTAATGGGGAGGGCCATTTTTACTCTGAGAGGGCATGCCTGGGCAGGGTCCCTTACAGAAGCAGTGTTTGAAACCTGCCTCCAAGAGATGGACAGCAGCATCCTGGGGGAAGAAAGACTGGATAGTATCTCTTCATTGATGGAGAATGACTGTGGGGCTTTATGGAGGACATGATTACCTAGGGACTAAATTCTGAATCCACCTGAATTTGACTCTATTCTGAATGAAGCAGAGAAGACATGGAAGGTCTCTAAGCAAGAAAACTTGACAGTATTTATCAATAACCGTCTATTTGGCATCATTCTGGGTGCCCAGAGTACAGGCGTGACCAGATAAGCTCCCTCACCCCCAGAAGCACACTTCTGGAGTGGATTTTCACAGCTGCATCTTAGCAATGGAATGGGTGTCAGCAAATGATGGAGTAGGGAACAGGTAGGAAAAAGCTGGTTAGTTAGGAAGGCATTTTAAAAATCTTCAGAGGAAGTGATGGATGCCTGTACTCAGAGAAGCAGAGGTGGGCGTGGAAGGAGGCTGAGCCCAGAGATACTGCAGCTGTACAAAGAGGACCATGCCAATGAACAGAAATGCCCCAAATCAAGCTTGGCGGAGGACGGGAAGTTTCATATGGACACGCAGAGTCTGAGGTATATGCAGAATATTCGGGTGGAGATTGTCAACTGGTTGCTAGAATATAGGTGCAGACCTTACACATCAGAAGGATTTTAAGAACTACTCAGAAACTACAGCAAGGATGTGGGAACATCTGAGTTCTTAAATGAAAGAACATGAAATGATAACAGAAAAATAATGAGCCCTGAACTCAGACAAATAGTTTAGTTTTAGAGTGGGACTCTAAAAAGGTGGCCAAGTAAGGAGATTATAGATCACCAGTACACATTACCCTATCAAAATGTCTTGAGATTTCCACTCTGTAGCAGAGAAAATCTCAGTACATCTTTCATAAAGAACATGTTTTGATCAAGGGACATTTATTTTTCTTCATATCCTGACATGGTTTTTAAAAGTTCTAAAAAAGCCCTTTTAAAAAAACAAAAAACAAAACTAAATTCTAACTATGCTTGATTTTAAATTAACTAGAAACATTCGTCATTGTTTTGGTTTTTGAGGTAGTCTCACTATATAGCTCCCTAACAGGCTTTGAACTCATGATCTTTCTCAGCCTCCTGAGTGCCAGGATAACAGTTGCGTGCGCCATACCAGGCTTAAAGTTCTTGTCACGTATTTATTTATTTTGTGTGAATTTATATGTGTGTGTATAATACATATGTGTAACACACATAAAAGCTTTTAAAACAGAAGTGTAGTGATAAATATATTTAATAATTTGACCTTGCTTTTCATCAGATCTTAAGGAATTGTGTCTGTTTAATGTTTCTTCTCACTGGGCACTTGAGTTCAAGTCTAATATTAGTTTATGAACAATATTTATGAATATGTAGGAAAATAATACCTTTACATCCAGTTCTTCAGATTTAAGACCAGAGGAAACCAAGGCTGCATAAATCTGCGCGAGGTGATGGAGTGTCTTTTGTGTGAGATGGTACCTAGGAATGAGATTATTATGTTTCCGCATTAGACATTTTGCTACAGGCACATCCCACCTCCTTGCACTTCCTTTCCCCTGTCTGGAAAGGGCATTTCCACCTCCATCCTTGAGCACACTATTAAAGCTAGGGATGCTGAGGGTGTGTGCAGAGGGAGGTGACGGCTGAGGAGAGAAGCTGACCCACTCCATTCTTATCTCCAGGGATTACTGTATGAACTAAAGTTAGACACATAGAATACTCCATCTCTGGGTCAAAGTGATAGGTTCTGATAAAACATGGCTAGAGCCAGATATCGGCATCTTTCATGAGCTGCTCCATTAGAAGAAGCACTCTGCCCCTTTCTATAGTTATTGGCAGGTCAGATGTGAATGTTGACCCGTGAGAGGGTGTTTCTATGGTTACCTACTCATTTTATATATTCTCAGCAGCAGTGAAGAGACTACCAGTTTATTACTAAGAACTTCAAGCTAGTGGTCTTCTCTCTAGGCATTTCTTGGCTCATTTTGGGTCCTGTGTGTTAGCGTCTTCCTCTGTGGTGTTTAACACTGTTCCTGGGGGATGTGAACAGGCATTTGTTTGTCCCAGATAGGGAATCAACAACAGACCAAAGGAAACTACTGAAGTCCAACATAGTGAACCATGTGTTTTATTGTGATTACTTCCAAGAATATAGGTGAGGAGTTACTTATAGGAGCAGAAATAACTCAAAGACAGCTGTACCACCAAAGCCCACCCAGCATAGGTAACAGTTCACAGAACCTGGAAACCTGGAGCTCACTGCATACTTTGCAGACAGCTCATATGGTTGTAGCACTTTTTTTTCCAGACAGTTTAGCTGGTCTGAGCCTCTCCAAACAGCTTCCCTGTTCTCTGCTTTTTTCGGAGAGCTTGGCTGATTTACCTCCTCCAGGCAGCTTGGGTGGTCTGAGCCTCTTCCAACCGCAGCCTGCCAAGCTGCCTGTAGTTGTGCAGTGAGTTACAGGCTTGTAGCTTTGGTGACTCGTCACCCATACTGGGGTGGGCTTTTAGTCATGCTCTTTCTCAATGAGTCATTTCTCCTAGTTAACCCTTTACCCACACCCCTGTAAGTAACCCCAATAACCCCATTAGTTCACCAATCTGGACTGTTGTGGTATCCTCCCTTTGCCATTGGCCCCCTATTTCTGGTGAGTAGACTTTTGTTTGCATCTCCCCATGAACGGTGCTACACAACGCCCAGACAGACTTTCTCCACAGAGTGAAAGGTGGGTAGAGCAACTTCCTGTGCCTGAGCTGTTTGTACAAACACCATGAATTCTGCGGAGCACTTCCTTACCTTCGGGGCCCCAGAAGCTCTGGCTTGGCTAACCCTGGTCACTGTGTCTCTAGTAAGCTCCCCGGGTGGATGAAGTTTGTAGTGTTGTCACAACTTGTTGCTGAGACAATCAAGCACCTCTGTGTGAACCAGGAGAAGACTCTTGGAAGTTTCCGCAGGGCTTGGTCCCATAAGCGCCTTCTCTTGTTAACCTTGTGCTATAGACTATTAAGTCATAGCAGGAGCGCAACTAGATGATGGCTCTTTCTGGCAAGCATCAAACATGGGATATTCTCAAAGGTCGCTGATGCTCATCCTTGAAATTATTGGCCTGAATAACTAAGATAATTTGAACCATTTCTTCTTCATTTTCTATTTCTCTCATTTGGTCATCTTATTGAGATACTACTTAAAGATTGCAATTAAGGTGGGTGTGGTGGTGCACATGTTTAATCCCAGCACTTGGGAGGCAGAGACAGGTGGATCTCTGTGAGTTCAAGGTCAGCCTGGTCTACAAAGAGTTCCAGGGCTATACAGAAAAACCCTGTCTCAAAAAACCAAACCAAAAAAAAAAAGTTACAATTATCTAATAAAACAGAACTATGAAACTTGGAATTCTGGAAATAATTATATTTATGATAATATCACAAATAAATTATCACACTGTATATTCTGATAAAAAGAAAGATATCTCAGAATATTACATGATAGGCAAAAATAGGTCAGGATCTTTTGCTGTTCTCCCCTGCATTTCAACTGAACCACAAAACTATAGATGAACAGCAATCTGAAAACAGCCTTAGAAAACTTCCAAGTAAATAATTTATCTAAAAAATTGGCAAGATTTGGATAAAGCTTAAAATAGTTTATAAGCAGGCACCAAACTTGAACTGTTTTATAGGCCTTATTAATCTTCAAAGTGAGGGCATTAAAGCACAAACCACAGTTTTATTTGTAGCCAGGTGGAAAGGGCTAACTATGTCAAATGACTTGCTGGGGCTGCTTGTTAATAGAAAAGAAATTAAGAGCCAAGGTGTTCAGACTCTTAGACTCCAGTTCGTATCTGTCCTCACAAGATAATAACTACACAGGAAGAGTTCAGTAAACTAGTAAGCAGGAATGGTGTCGAGAAAGTGGACAAAAATCACAGGCAATGCCAAGTGTATCGATTCCTTCTTTAACAACCAATTTAAAAATATATAAAACCTGTTGTGAGTTAGGTGGGATGTGGTACTAGAGGAATAAAAATGAGTCAAACTGGTTAGCAATTTGGTAGGAAAGGCTGACTCATTCAGTGAACAACTACTGAGCACCTGCCACCTGAAAGCAGTGTGCTCTAAAGACTCAAAACATAGAAGAAGAAACAGAGAGCTAAGCAGTTCACAGGATGGAAAGTGTAGAGGGAGCTCTGAGAAAGATGGAGCAGAAAACAGTACCTGGGACAGGTCCAGAAAAAACAAAACCTGAGTGCAGTTTCACTAGAGGAAACAGTTGAAGAAGCAGAAAAGAAGTGGGCGACAGCAGAAAGCACCTGGCTGAACTGAAGGCAGGGAAGCCGCAGCCTGGAAATACAGGTGGGTCACATCCCGACACCCCACATATATGGGTCATATTGTGTTGTGTTGTATTGTGTTGAGTAGGTATCTAGGAGCTCAGTAAAAACTGTGTGTGTGTGCGTGTGTGTATGTATGCACGCACATGTGATGTTTGTGTGTATACACATGCATCCTTTCCTCCTCCTTCTTCTCCTCTGTCTTCATTTTCTGGAGACAGGGTCTTGCTATGTAGCAGGCTGGGATTAAAGGTCTTCACTACTGTGTTCTTCTCAGAGTCAGAAATGAACATCTCAAGCGTCATTTCTCAGGTGCTGTTGGGTAATAATTGGCCTGGAACTGGCCAAGCAGGCTAGGCTGAATGGTCAGTGAGCACCAGGTACCCACTTGCTTTTCCTTCCCAGCACTGGGACTAAAATGCACGCCACCATGCCTGTTCGTTATTGTTGTTGTTTTCTTTAACATGGGTTCTGGATTTTGAACTCAGGTCCTTGGATTCAAACTCAGTTCCTTGTGTGTAGCACTTACCAACTGAGTTATTTTTATAGCCTCTCAGTAAAGGCTTTTCATAAGAATGGAATAATCAGAGCTTGGTTTTAGGGGCATCAACCAAGTATCTGACACACCACTTAAAGGAACAGGGAGAGACAGGGAGAGATAGAAAAACAACAGGTAGTGTAACAACCCACATGAATAGCGAGAATCTGAGCTAACATAAATGCAGGACAGACAGAGAGAAGGTAATGCCAAAAACTTCTAAAGGGCAGGGAAGAAGAAATACAGGAGGGGATAGAGACTATATAGTCAGTTCATATCTGAACATGTTAACTTTGAGAGTTGTGGGATATAAGGGTGGAAATGTTTAGAAAAGATTTAGAAATTTGTTCCAGGAATTCCCAAGAAAGGCTGCAGAAAGAAACATAATAATTATATACCGACAGATCCTGACAAAAGTTATAGTAGATACAATGGACAATGAGAGAACTCAAAGATAAATACGTTCAGAGACTGACATACAGGAGCTGTACAGGCAGGGAAAGGACTTAGAAAGGTGGACAATCAAAAGCACTGGAGTTCTGTCACAGAAGTGGGGAGTTTGGAGCAACAGACCACTGCAACAGTCCTAATGCCTCAGAGCAGTGAAAGATAAACGCACTGCTGACGGTCCTGAGACAGGACCTCCAGAGACAAAGACTGTACAGAAGCAGGGAGAAGAGATAAACGCACTGCTGACGGTCCTGAGACAGGGACCTCCAGAGACAAAGACTGGTACAGAGGCAGGGAGAAAAGCCAGCTGGCAGAGAATAAAGAAGAAATGATTATTATGCTTATCAGTAAAGGAAAGGGTAAATACAATGATGACTCAAGCCACTGTCTGCCATGGCGTTTTCTAACGTTTTGGTTAAGTCCATCAGTGACGTAAGTACAGAAAGGAGTTATGTTGTAGTCAGTGTATTAACATGATTTTAGAAGTGGTTTAAAATTTTTTGTCTTTTAGCAAACAAGCCCAGGATTACAAAGAAATAAAACACTTAAAATAATAATTCTCAGTGAGATAGGGTCTGAGGGGATGATCTGAACAGAATGTCCAGGACAGTATGTGTCATCTGCGAAGTTCTTGGCTCTCCAATATCCTGCCTCCATCCCCAGAACCCCTCATTTAAAGCACACTAGATGAGTAAGTGGACTTGGCATGAACTTTGTGTGCAAAGAGGACTGAAGAAGACTATGAACATGAGTTTGGAGGAATAAGTGTTTACCTACTCTGAATTTAATGTTTCTTTGGGATACAGTATTATCCAACAACAGCTATACTGGAATGACAAAGCCATTAATCTCATAATGATATTGTCTGATGCCTTCTCATAATGTAATTCTTCTAGGTCCTATAAAAATAAAGAAAATGAAAAGATACATTAGGTTGATTACTGTTTAAAACTTGCAACAGTCTGTGGTATAGAAATGGAAACTTTTAAGACGCATGGGTATAGTTTAATGTAAAAATTAAAGCTGCAGCAGACATAAAAATGGTAACTAGTGACAGCATCAACCAGGAACTCTTATGAGTCTTCCGCAGTCCAAAATAGGAATAAAATGACCAATTCAATGCTCCTGTGCTGAAAAAGTGCTTTGTGGACTGGGATCTGGCTACTCCAGGGCAACAGAAAGTACATTTAAAAGCCCATGGAATAACCTGTTGCTGGTGCAACTGGTAAAAGCACTTGCCATGCGATCATTGCGACCAGAGTTCAAGTACGGAAGTCCTGCCCTGCAAGCTTAAAAGGGTAGCTTGGTAGACTTCCTGGGTCCCTTGACAGTCTGGATCTTCTTTTCATTTAATTATTAAAGTTTAATAAGATATTTGATAAAATGTGTCATTCAAGACATGTCCTTCTTCTAACAGAAATTCTTTAACTATGGATTAAGAGTTTTTCCAGGTCAACAAATAATTAAGAACTTTAAATATTCAAGAAACGCTGTCTCTTTAAAGCTCCAGGACTTGATTTTTCTATTATATCATTCTTATAATTTTTCTCATCAAATCAGACATTAACACATTTATCAAATTTATACTCAAACCTGATTTCCAATCTCCATTTCTTTACAACTGGTACATCATTCAAGCAAACATAGAAGATTCTTCCAAGAACAACAATTTGAACGAATCCCTATTTGCCTTAGAGGAAATTGTACATTTCTAACCATCAATTAATATTATACTTTTTTGGGGCTAGAAAGATGGCTCAGCAGTTAAGACACTTACCACTCTAACACAGAGTCCAGATTCATTCAGTTCCCAGCACCCAGATCAGAGTTTACCATCACCTATAATTCCAGTTCCAGGGGATCCAATGCCCTCTGGATCCTTGAGCACCCGTATACACGTGGTGCACATAACATCACAGTCCCACACAAAATAAAAAAGAATTAAAAAATGGTCTACCTAGCCATATAAGATTATACTGTAATTTCTTATATGAAAGAGGTTCCTAGTTTTCTTTATCTTGCTCTATTTGCACAGCTGGTGCTCACACTCAGGGCTGTGTGCGTGCTAGCCAGCACTCTGTTATCCCTAGCCTTTGGAATTTATTGCTTTTGAAACTTCCTACACTAATTTTTCTACAAATAACTTTAAAATACACCAATATACACTGCTAAAGATGCTTTTATTAAAGATTTATTTATTATGTATACAGTGTTCTGCCAGCATAATAGAAGAGGGCACCAGATCTTGGTATAGATGGCTGTGAGCCACCATGTAGTTGCTGGGAATTGAACTCAGGACCTCTGGAAGAGCAGCCAGTGCCCTTAATCCCTGTGCCATCTCTCCAGCCCCAGATTCTTTACTATCATTTTGTTTGTTTGTTTTGAGTTAGGGTTTTGCTGTACATAACTCAGGTTGGTCTCAAACTTGCAATCCCATCTCAATCTCCTACATGCCAAGATTGCAGATATTACTATGCTTGTCTTTATCTTCCTTAATTTTGTTAAAATTTATATGACAACAGGAAGACTGGTAGTCATTTTCCATGGTGGTAATTTATCACGATGCCCATCTGTAAAATTCAGAAGAGATCATAGATTATAGAAAAGCTCCATGTAGAAAAAACAACATAGTTGTATTATTTTAATATGCTTGACTTTCCATTTTAATATATTTTATTAATAAGTGATAATTTCATACCTTTGAACATATTTTGTCCATATTTGTTCATGCTAATCTCTCCAGATTTACTTCCCACCGGAGTTTCTATCCTGTATGACATAGTTTTACCTGCACGACTACAGCAGTGTGCTCGTCAACTGTGACAACTACGTAGCGCTCTGTGCTTCCGAAGAGTTTCAGAGACTCGCTGCAGCTTCTCTCCACTAGTGTGATATTATAGCTGCGGGAGACAACAGTCTTCAGTGAAGATAACACCACGGCTAAGAACACACCTCAGAGGACTGTGCTGTCCTTTGGAATAGTCAGTTATGGGAATTACTGTTTTTCTCATAAATCAACTTTTTAAATTTGGGGAATAAAATTGTGACTTACTCACTATATAAAAGAAACCAGACACTTCTCTAATCTGTACCTGCTCAGCTTGGAAGGCCTCTGGTGTATTTTCTATTGGCTTCACCTTGAATTGTGTTACTCTCTTTTAAAATTTTTATTTATTTAAAGACTTAGTTTTAACTTTTGTGCATGTGTGTGGGTGGGTACATGTGCATTCCAGTGCCCATGGAGACAAGAGCAGGGCACCAGAATCCCTGGGTCACGACTAGAGTTACAGGTGGTTACGAGCTGCCCAACCTGGGCGCTAGGAACCAAACTCTGGTCCTCTGCAGGTACTGTTAATGGCTGAGCCCTCTGTCCAGTCCGGGCTAATTTCTTTCTATCTCTCTTTTTTTACAATGACAATCTTTTAAAAAAGTATATGCTGCCTTAGTAATCATGCTGACTATTAGTATATATACTATCATACAAATGTTTTCACCCATTTACCCTAGTATATGCTGTCTTAGTAACCGTGCTGACTATTAGTATATATACTATCATACAAATGTTTTCACCCATTTACCCTAGTATATGCTGTCTTAGTAACCATGCTATTAGTATATATACTATCATACAAATGTTTTCACCCATTTACCCTAGTATATGCTGTCTTAGTAACCGTGCTGACTATTAGTATATATACTATCCTATAAATGTTTTCACCCATTTACCCTAGTTCTTTAGCAGTAACTCATAAAATCAAAATATCAGCCAAAAGACTGTAAGATTCCCCATTTATCAGCATTTCTCCTTTTTTATACTGACTCACTTTTGGAGATAAAGCTGTTGCTGGGCCTTCCAAATACTCAGTGACCTCATAACACATACTAAGTACATGCGACTGAGCTACAACCTAAGTCTCTGTCTGCGCTTTAACTACTTCCATGAGCTAATATTTTTTATGAGTATCATATAGCCTTTCAATACGAAAACAAAAGCATAGAATGTTGATTTGGATTTTATCTGAAGTAATAACTCAATTTTTCTTCATTGATGTGCACTTCAATATTCCTGTGTACTATGATACACTATTTTTTAATTTAAAACATTCAATGATGGTATAACCTTAAAACTAATAACCTGAAAACCCAAACCATTCATTTAGAACTTCAAAGTCCTGTTTTCCATGTTGCTTTTTTTTTTTTAAAAAGTTCTCTTTTTGAATATTGCAAATGGCTCAAATGTTTGAATATGTAATTCACAGAAAAAGAATACACAAGATGTTTGTATGTGCTGGTAACAAGAGAAATTTAAATAAAATAAAAATTAAGGGAAAAAATTTATTTTATAAATAAAATTAGTAATTATCATAAAATATTATTCAATAGTTATAGTTTAGGGATTAGAAATATAAATTGACATGTTCTTTAGAAAGATGATCTTGTAATATTCTAGTCTTGGATCAGGAAGATAAGGTGTACAGCACAATTAGCTAATCAGAACACACACACACACATGCTGAAGTTGCTGAGACCAACAACTAAAAAGCATGGCTTACCCAGATTCCAGCAGCCAGAGTATTTCTGGGATATTAAGCAGACCTTCAGATGCAAAAAATACGTATGGGACCTGAATTTCCAAGAGAAACCCACCAAATCTATCCAGCAAGGTGGCTCCTAAATAAGAGAATTATAAATGTTTACATTTTCTTCTACCTCAGCTTTCTCCTTTTATTAAATAGTAGTAATGCAGGTGTATGTTAAGGAAACTATATAAACTATATTATATAGTTTACAAACTATATATAAACTGTATATTATAAACTATATAAATACAAAACTTATTTTATAAATAGAAAAGTATTTCGTCAAACAGAGCAACTCTACTCTAATGGAGATCAGGATCTGGACTTATCTCCTTACTCTTCAGCGTTGTGTCTGGAAGGACGACTTTGAAGGCCAGGAACGGTATATTCAACTGCTGGCAGTGCTTGGCCCAGCAAGAGTGTCCCACGTGATTGTATTCCAGCACAAGGGAGAAGCTGCTCCAGGGGAAATCTGCTCCAATACGGTGATTATGCACCACCACACAGGAACTTGTACTGAAGACAAAAGCAGGTGAAGACAATGGAATCACACTTGTCATTCTTTAGCTGGAGCTGGACAGATGGGTACAGATGGCTTCCTAAGCTCTCCTGACTGCTCCTACCCAACTGGAAAAGCAATGGTGCACCGTTTGCTAATTTCTTCTGTGTTAATCTCGTTTTGTCTTTCTTTTGTCGCTCTTTTGTTTATGGTTTGCTTTTTGTTGTGAGCCTAGTCTAACGGCTAAGCCGTCCCTCCAGCTCTGTTTATGCTTTTTGAGTCTCTCTATGTAGCCATGACTGTCTGGAACCAGTCTGGCCTCAAATTCACAGAGACCCAAGTGCCTCTGCCTCCTGTGCAGGGACTAAAGGCGTGCACTACCATGCCATGTCTGGCTTTCATTTTATTTTTCTCTCAGATAATCATACTTAAAAAAATACCAGAACATAAATTTTGTACGGTCATATCCCAAATGTAACTCTGATTTTATTACCTGAGTATCATCAATAATAGATAGCAACATGAAAAACTGCCTCGCCTCACCAATGCCAAGTCTTTTATTCTAAGAATCTATGTAGTAGGGTATTTTCTGACCACCAGCAGATGGAGCCGTCTCTTCTCAATGGGCTTCCTAAGTGTTTAATGAACACAATAAATGACGGGCACAGCAGTGCCAGTGTGGTCTTCTCACCGTCTTCATGCGCCTACCATAACCAACCCTCTACTGCTCCTTTCCATCCAGATCAGTCTGGAAGGTTAAAGTGTTTACACCTAGTGCTTATGGGCCTCTATTTTATTATATTTCTTTTCATTATTTGGATTCCAATATTAGAAATAATTTCTATGTAACATAAGACAAAATAAAGGTACTTAAGAACCCAATGCTTGGTCTGTTATAAGTAGGCCTTCCCCAGGAAGAAAGGAAGATGTGACAAATGGAGAAACTGAAGAAAACAAGGTTGTTTTAAAGGGTATTTCTTTTTCTTTCTTCCTTATTTATTTATTTTTTTGAGACTGGATTTCTCTGGGTATCCCTGGCTGTCCTGAAACACACTCTGTAGACCAGGTGGCCTCAAACTCAGAGATCCGCAGGCCTCTGCTTTCCGAGTGCTGGGATTAAAGGTGTGTGCCACCAACCCCTACTTGTAGTCTAACAACAATGATGATGATAATTTTGAGATATTAAAAAAAGACTGAATTGAATTCTTGGACGCTGATTTTATTAAATAGGCATGGCTATGTTGTGAGTTAGTGTTCTATGGCATTTTTCATGAGGAGAGTAAGCCATGGACGTCAGCTTGTCTTAAACAGAACTCGGGAGGATCATCTTCCCAAGGCCATGCCTGGCCCTAGAGCTACAGCACAGCCTAAACTAGCTCTCTCTCCTGTGGAGCTATGTTGTAGATTAAAACACATAATCTTACCCTTTGAAAGCATCAGTAGTTTCCAGAAAATCTTTTCTCTCATTTGAACGTGCAACAGTCACTGTTAAACCTGTTGGGAAAAAAGGGAGTTTTCTTTCAACAAGATTTTTTTAAAAATTTTGTTTAAATATTTTTTCCAGTGTCACAACTTTCATTTCCATAAAAATGAACTGAAATTCTGTAGGCATGGACATTACTTGGAATACGATTTTACAGATTACATTTCTAAGTCTAGTTTCTTAGAAAGCTTATAACATAAGCAATATTTCTGGTGTGTATACACAAAGATCATGGCAATTTAATTTTTTATGCCAACAGAAACAGTCAAACATTTAATTTTAAAACAGCCATATTAAACACTCATTAGTTGTGCATTTAATCTTATTTTGCCCCAAATCATAGCAGATTCTTATTCTTTCTCTAGACAAAAATGTAAATACATAACAAAATCAGCAAGGAATATATTTCATTGTGAAATATATTCAGCTAGCTCCTGGCTGAGGATAGTTGTCTCTGAAAGATTCAAACATTTTCAGTTGTATAAGAAGATTTTTGTGTCAGCAGACAATGCTGAAATAAGACAGCAAGTGTCAAAGGCAGCTGGGTACTCAGCCTGAAGCTGCTCACCTCCACATCACATGCTAATGTTTTGTAGCCCTTTCCTGATTTATTTATAGTGTGTGTGTTTGTGTGTGTAGGTCAGGAAAATTAACGTGACGATGTTAGTTTTCTCCTTCCATCATGTAGGTAGGAGTTCACATTCATATACACAAATAAAAAAGTGTTAAAGGAAAATAATCAGCTTCCATTTGAGAGGGTTACAGAGGAAGCAATGGCTTGTGGGAGAAAGTCATGTTTCAGCTATAGTGTAACAGAAACTGCATGTAAGCAGTGGGCTCCAAAGCTCAGAGGAGAAAGGGCTGACAGAGCGGGCGTCAGAGAGCAGAGATGAAGTATATGCTGGAATGAGAAAACTGGGTAGATACTATCTCTTTAATTATTACCTATAATATCTAGTATGCTACATAATCTTTATGAACTTTTTCTTAGTTTATAAAACTGAGTATCAATGTAGCAACTAGGAAGTAATCTACAAAACATGTCAATTCTTAATAAAAAATTATAAGTACATTATAGATATATTGTAGACTTAGTGTCTACACTGATTTAAAAATTGTTAGTTTAAGAACTGATGAAAGTTTGAGCAACTGGAGAATTGAACTATTGGTAAAACTCCACTGAGTCCTAGATTTTGAGAAAATAAATTTATGATATTTTACTGTCAAACAGTTAGATAAATACTTTTGTATAACTTAAAACACTTACTAAATGAAGCATAAGTGAAATGTGCCTACCTTCTATTTTCTTAAGGGTTTTAATAAGCAAATGCTTTTCTTCATTTGAGTCCATTCTTATTATAATCAGTACCTAGACAAAAACAAGAATTCCACATGTACTGCTGAATTATTATTCTTCCCCCCCTTTTTTTGTGGTACTGGAGATCAAACCTAGGGCCTCACACATGCTAGCAAGTGCTCTACTCTGAGGTATGCCTGCTGTTTTGCTACAGTGGTCAGATAAAAGTCATGATGATGAGAGCAGAGTTACTACGTGCGGTTGTCTGTGAACCCAGCACTAAGGAGGCCTGGGGAGGAGGGCTTGGAGGTCAAGGCCAGCCTCTGAGGCACAGAAAACTCTGTCTTACAAACAAAAAGGGAACACACAGGTTAAAAAGAAAACACTCTTGTTCTGAATTCTGGTAACATCAGACATCAATGAGGGAAGTGTTTAGGGCAGTGCCCTGGCATTCCTGTCTATAATATTGATGCACAAGTGGTCTCAGCTGTTCTACTGTTAATTTCAACCCCACAGGTGTGAAAGCACTGGAGAAAAGGAGGAGCTGCTGCACCCCTCTCAGCATGCGGTTTCTCTTCTGGAAGGGAGCAGTGCCTCAGATTCAAATGTCAATTTCTCATTTATTGATTTAATTGAACGACTTATGAAAGTCATTCAAGAAACTATAAAGTCAAAGATACAGGAGTGACAAAGCAGAAAAGGGAAAAACCCATATAAATTTGTATTCAGACTTACTGTGACCACTTGTAATGCTTTTTTGCTAGATTGAGTTTAGAGAGGTATTTTGCCTTAAACCTTCATTAATTCAGTTCTCATATAAATGATTTAGGGTAAGAGAGAAAATAAATACATAAGGGTTTTTTTTGTTGTTTTTTGTTTTTTTAAATAAGGTTTGCAAAGACAGGGTTTTTCTGTAGCTTTGGAGCCTTACCTGGAACTAGCTCTTGTAGACCAGGCTGGCCTCAAACTCACAGAGATCCGCCTGCCTCTGCCTCCCGAATACTGGGATTAAAGGTGTGCACCACTACCGCCCAGCCATAAGGTATTTTTTATAATATCATGTCAGATGAGATTCTAGATCACTACCCCAAAATAAATTATTGTGGTGTAGGAGGTCCTTCTGTATTTGGGTTGCTTTCATTGGTTAATAAAGAGACTGCCTTGGCCTTTTGATAGGGCAGGACTTAGATAGGCGGGGAAAAGAGAACAGAATGCTGAGAAGAAGACACAGAGGCAGAGAGAGCAGCACCATGAAGCTGCCAAGTCAGACATGCTGAATCTTTCCCAGTAAGCCACGACCTCGTGGTGAACACAGATTAACAGAAATGGGTTAGATCAAGAGTGAGAGTTGGCCAAGAAGAAGCTAGATATAATGGGCCAGGCAGTAATTAATACAATTTCTGTGTGGTTATTTCGGTTATAAGCTAGCCAAGCGGGACAGAACATGGGGCCTTGCACTGGGCGGCTGGGAGCTGGGCGCCAGGAATGCGGCCCACCCGCTCCTCTTACTACATTATTGTAACTATATTATGTTGTGAATTTTTATGATCTTATACAAGTACCAGGCAGAAAGAACCAATCCCATGGAGAACCAACCCATGACAACACTTTATAACAGAAATTAAAGCATTTTAAACTGGAAGGCAATGAATAATGACATGAATCCCCCTTTCTCCAAGTCTGAGACCACTGTTATCTTACCTAAGGAGGGAATTGTCAAGGGCCAGACATAGCCTATTTATAACTTCAAAGCTAAATGCTTAAAATCATGTTACATCCCCCTTATTTACACTAATTACTTTATCTGCTTTAGCTCAATACCCAACCTTAATCTGTTGTTGACTTTGCAACCTGCTTAGTATCTGACATTGCAATTCTTGGATTTTATAGTTGGTTTTAGGCTTTTTTTCCTTAATAAACTGTAAAATTTTCAGCTGTCTCCAAATGTCATCCAAGCAGGAGTCTAACATGCTTTTGTAGATATCTTTTGCATTTGACAAATATCCTGTTAGAGAAAAATTGGGAGAAAATATTAAGTTCTTTAATGTTTTTGAGTATAACTCCATGACAGAAAAAACAGTAAAAGAAAATAAATCTTTTTGTTTTTCTCTATGTAGCCCTGGCTGTCCTGGAACTCACTATGTAGACCAGGCTGTCCTGGAACACACAGTGATCCTCCTGCCTCTGCTTCTGCCTCTGCTGGGATTAAAGGTGTGTACCACCATGCCTGGCTAAGCAATAAATTGTAAGTGAACAGTTAATAGATCTGAAGAGAAGTCTCAATGGTTAAGAGCTGTTTTTGCCGACGATGGAGGCTCAGTTCTCAGCACCTGCATGACAGGCAACAATTGTCTGTAACTTCAGTTTAGTTTAGAGGATCTGATGACTCTTCTGGTCTCCAGAAACAATGCAAAACACCCAAACACAGAAAATGAAAACAAAATAAACAAAATGAAAACAAGAGTGACAGATAATATTTTTCATTTAGTCCTATTCTTATTTTAATAAAATATGTTGGTGTTTTAATTTAAATTTATACTCCATACATAAATTCTATTTAAACTGTACATGCAGGGGCTGGAGAGATGGCTCAGTGGTTAAGAGCATTGTCTGCTCTTCCAAAGGTCCCGAGTTCGATTCCTAGCAACCACATGGTGGCTCATAATCATCTGTAATGAGATCTGGTGCCCTCTTCTGGCCTGCAGGCATACACGTAGACAGAATATTGTATCCGTAATAAATAAATAAATATAAAAAAGATAAAACTGTATATGCTATGTGATATTTTGTTAT
Source organism: Ondatra zibethicus (assembly GCA_004026605.1). Taxonomy (NCBI): domain Eukaryota; kingdom Metazoa; phylum Chordata; class Mammalia; order Rodentia; family Cricetidae; genus Ondatra; species Ondatra zibethicus. The sequence continues at coordinate 18,674 of PVIU01000159.1, forward strand.
ATACACATGCTGGGTAATACTGTTTTCTTTTTCTTTTCTGACACAGGACTCCCCTCTGTATGCTGTGAATACCACTGGTTAATAGAGAAACTACTTTGGGCTTATTGCAGTGCAGAATAGGGTAAGGCGGAAATTCCAAGCAGACAGAGGAGGAGAGAGTAGGCCAAGTCAACGAGACGCCATGTAGCTACCAGAGAAGAAAGACGCCTGCGTGCCAGTACTGGTAAACCACAAGCCTCATGGTAAAATACAAAATAATAGGAATGGGTTGATTTAGGAGATAAGAGCTAGCCAATAAGAAGTATGAGCTAATAGGCCAAGCAGTATTGTAACAATACAGTTTTTGTTGATTATTTTGGGTCTGGGCAGCTAGGAAACAAACAAGCAGCCTTCACCTACAAAATGGTGCACCAATGTATGCATTGAGTTCAATGCAGTTTCCTGGTAGCCACATTTTTTCAGATAGGCTCTGTTTGCTGGTGGTGCGCAGGGGCGCTGAAGCTCCTTTAAGAGAAATTTTCCTGATTCAGCATTAGCAGAAAAAAAAACCCCATGAGGCTTCTTTAAGAAACGGCGGCTTCCTGGTTTGAGCTAGTTGCATGAACAGCTCTGGCTCTTTCAGGAAGCCAAGCACTTAAATGGGGTTTGTGAGCAGAGTGCTATAACTTGCTTAATGGCAACATAGACCTACTGTGTGCCTGGAAATGAGCTGTGTACCTGGCTCGCAGAGCTGGCACTGAATGGATCTCCACCATGTTGGACTAGGCAGAGCCAAAAAGCAAAGCAGTGTTAGTCCTACCCATGCTGCTTAGCATTTTAAGAAGCGCTCCTGGACAGAAAAGGATTACAGATAAGCAATAAAGACAGATTCAGATGGAAAAGACCTCTAAATGGGTCACAATGTATGTAGGCTTGGGAGAGAGAGGAAAAGAATACAGACAATTATAAAAAATGTAAATGGTTTTAAAAAATAAAACAAAGTCTTTAAAGAGACAGAGTACAGTCATAAATTAAAGAAGAAAAATAAGTCATGTAAAGATGGAAAATACACAGAGTCTGGATTATATATACTATTGTGTTTTCTTTGAATTTTTTGACTGTAAATGAGCTAACTACAGAGAGACATTTCATTGTATGGACTGCTAAGCTAAACCAACATATATACTTTAAAAGTATCTTGACTTCAAATTTGGGTCTAAGGATATGTTGTTTTGGAAAAGAGGTTGCTTTTGTTTCCACAGAGGATGAGAACCTGTGGATTCCTTCCAGACTAATATGGTTTGATGGACCAAGACCCCCTGAAAGGTTGCCTTGAACACTCCTCAAAAAATTACTTCACCCAATAAACAGCAGGAAGCAGTTTGGAGAGAACTATGCCCAAATTCCCTAAATTATTGTTTATAAACATTTGTTTACATTTAAAGGGGGATATGCTATCAAGATAAATACTTTGTTTTGGTATGGATTTTGGTTTATTGATACAAATTTAAGGTCAATTTTGTTATATATATTTTTCTGCTCTTGATTAAGGTATTGTGTTTGTGCAACTCATTTAAAAATCTAATGTATAATCAATACAGATTAATAGATATCCATCTATAATAGTCAAGCTTGTAATCATGTTAGTTAGGTTTTCTAAATGTACATAGATATATTTCAGATAGACAGTTATTCCTCACACCTTTCAAAGACAAACAGAATGTGGCATTTAAAATGTTTTAAGAACTTAGGACTTTTAATGACAATGAGACTCATCTGTTCCTATCAGCACCAATCTACTTCAAGAGGATGATGGGTACCAAAGAGGCTCCTTATGGAGCTTGCTAGCCATCTGGGTAAGAAACTGCTCTTGCTTGGACTGCTTGATGTTATGCTGTATGAACTGGACATGCAGGACCCACAGAAAAATGACTGCTGAACTTGCCTAACAGTAAAACAGTCCTTCAGGATTCCTGCTTCATGAATGAGTCTGCTAGACATTCTGCAGAAGAAAGTGATTGAAAATTGCCAATATAGGTGGAACCGTCTTTGAAATTTCTTGCTTCATAGAAAAGTCTGCCAGATACTATGGGCCTGTAGGCTAAAGATGGATGCTTCAAGAGTACAGAAGAACTCTGGGTGACTGTCCAGGCAGTGAAATGTCTCTGTCAATTCTAGAGTTTTGGAAGTTGTTTACAATATACTTCCTGTTAACTTAGGTAATATATCCTTCTGAGGTCTTTGACCAAGTTGAAGAATAGATAGTTATAATTATAGTTTTCCTTTTTTAGGATAAAGTAGATATAAATATTGTAACTGTAATTTTTGCTTGATAACTGTTTTGTTATATGATGTGGGATTCCCCTCTGTATGCTGTGAATACCACTGGTGAATAAAGAAACTGTCTTGGGCCTGCACAGAGCAGAATAGAGGTAGGCAGTGGAAAACTAAACTGAATGCTGGGAGAAAGAAGGTGGAGTTTAGGAGAAGCCACGTAGCCCCACTGGAGCCAGACACTGGACAGAACTTTACCCAGTAAGCCACAGCCACGTGGTGATACACAAATTAATGGAGATGGGTTAAATTAATATGTAAGAGCTAGCCAATAAGAAGCTAGAGCTAATAGGCTAATCAGTGATTTAATTAATACAGTTTCTGTGTGGTTATTTCGGGTCTGACCTGCCAAGCGGCTGGAATGACCAAGCAGTCTTTCTATAATAGTTATATGTAATTTTACTGTGTTAAAGTTAAAACCTTCCTTTCTATTTAGACAGAAAAGGGAAGGTGATGTGGGATTTCCCTCTGTACTCTGTGAATACCATTGGTTAATACAGATTCTTCTCTGGGCTTATTGCAGTACAGAATAGGGTAAGGTGGGAATTCTAAGCAGATAGAGGAGGAACAAGTAGGCAGAGTCAATGGGACATCATGTAGCCACTGGAGGAGAAAGATGCCTGTGTGCTGCTATCAGTAAACTATGAGCCTTGTGGTAAAATATAAAATAATAGGAATGGGTTAATTTAAGATATAAGAGCTAGCCAATAAGAAGTGTGAGATAATAGGCCAGGCAGTGTTGTAATAATACAGTTTTTGTGTGATTATTTTGGATCTGGGTGGCCAGAAAATGAATGAACAGTCTCTGCTAACACTTTTTTCTTTTATTTTCTTTTTTTTAGTCAAGGTATCATTGTATATCCATGGCTGGCTTGGAATTTGTTATGTAGACCAGGATGGCCTCAAATTACAGAGATCTACCTTCCTTTGCCTCCCAAGTTCTGGGATTAACCAATATTATGTAGAAATCAGATAAACATATTATTCTCCTCAAATGCTTAATGTCTTTAAAATTGGGTGAAGCTGGAAAAAAACCAATACCACAGTCTCTTTTTAAGTTGTATAACATTAATTTACTTGTACATATCTCCATATTTTGAATATATCTTATTATTTCCTGTTTCCTGCTTACTGAGTATGAATTCACTCTTCCTGGAAACCTCAGAATCTATACTTACATGGAAATCCTTTCTAAACATATTTCCAGTTTGGGTTGAGAGTCTTGCTAGTGATAGACTATTATAGTATTAAAGTATTAAGGGGCCCTGAGTTTGATCTTTAGCACTGAAATGTATATAATATACACTATATATGTATATATATCTCATTAATAATTATGACAAAACATATGTTGATCAGTGTGATAGGTGAAAAGGCGACATAATTTTTCAAGAAGTGTATCTTTTTCAGAAAAATAAATTATTTCAGATGGACTATTCAACAAGAAAGTAAAAATAGAAAATTCTCTACCAACCTAATGCTGTATCCAAGCTGCAGGTTAAAAGGACATCTCTAATTGTCACCAGGAGATGTAAGAGAGCAGCATGCCTGAACATTATTTCTCTGTCACCATTTTCACCTATATAAGCAAAAGCATAGTTAACACATTAGAGCTTTAGAATATATATCAGATCTGCTTAATAATAACAGCTATTATCTATTAGCAGGTGCTTACTATCGTTAGGCTGTGCATAAGCAGGTTAGTTCATCAATAATCCTATCAGGACTGCTGTGATCCTCATTACAGATGAGGGCACAGATTTAGTGAGGATAAGTGATGCTCAAGATAGCACTGAGCCCAGACAGCTAACTGCCCAGCTCATCCCCTACTGGCAAACAATTTTCAATTACATTTACTTTTGTTGGAAAAAAAACAACAGTTCTAACCAACAAGAAAATTAAATTAGAACTTGCCAATTGGTTAAGATGGAAGTAGAGATTTGTAAAAGAAGAAATACTTTGAAATGGGGATAGATATCTCATAGTGTTAGCTCAGAGATATGGCTCACATAAGAGAAGTATTCAGAGGGACAAGATGGATGGTCAGATTCTGCGTGTGAAAGTGTGAGATGGGGAGAGGAAGGCACACATATATCACATTTGTGTGTGGAGGTCAGAAGACGACTTGCACGTGTCTGTTTCTCCTTCCACTATCAGTTCTGGGAATCAAACTCAGGTCACCAGGCTTGGTAGGAAGCATCTTTATCTGCTAAATCATCTTGATGGCCTTACTTTGTTTTATTTTTGTTGTTGCAGAGTCTCACTATGTAGCCCTGGATTGCCTCAAATTCACAGAGATCCACCTGTTTGCTGAGTTATATGATTCAAGTCATGAACCATCATATCCAGCAAAGATTTATTTATTTTTTTTACTTAAGAGTGTGTGTGTGTATGAGTTTATGTGCACCATGTGCATGCAGGAGCAGGCAGCAGCCACAAGAGGGTTACAGACCACCTAGAACCTAGTTACAGGTGGTAGGAACCATCATGTGGTAAGAAACATAGGACCTCTGTAGGAGAAGCACATACTCTTAAAACAGCTCACCTATATTATTTTTAAAAGAAGTGCTAATTTGTTAACATATGGGTAATTTAATAAATTTAGAAAACTAACAAACAACTAGGTTCAGGTAACATGTAGTAAGCACAGTACACTGTCTATTCCACTGATTGAACTGTAAGTACGAGACAGAGTACGTAGAATACCACCCATGACTTAACATGAATAGGAGCAGACAGACTGGAGAAGAAAGCTAGATTTCAAAATGTCACTCTCATCCAAGCACCTACCAGGCCTGACCCTGCCTAGCTTCCAAGATCATACAAGATCGGGCACATTCAGGGTGGTATGGCCATAGACTACAAATGCTAAGTTTCCTATTTTTTCTATTAGTATGTCCTGGCCTGTACTATAGGCAGCTATAAACCCCAACAGGCATGCCACAGCAGGAACAGAAATAACTCTAAGAGAAGTTCTCACTCCATGGCCAGAGTCATGGGGATGGGGGAGCTCATATGAACAAGAAAGAGCAGAACACCTATTGTCTTGTTATAAAATCTTTTTTCTGTTCTCTCCTTCCCTGGAACCACAGTGTTAGGGGCCAGCAATGACAACAGTAATTACTGGACATGGCTGTCTGTTAGGTGCCTAAAGCCCCTTCTGAACACACAAAAACAGTTATCATGAGCTTCAGCAATCTCTGATAACTCTAGTATCTTTGATTTATGTTTGTTTCAATAAATTATTCTCATTATGAGCTGTATTTCCTGTCTTTGTTATCTGGTGATGTGACTTTTCACTAGATCTCATCAGTTTTATGTTGTTGAACGCTGGTATGTTTGTATTTATATAAATCTTGTGTTTCATTTTGGGACATAGTTAAGATCATTGGAAACAATTTTATCCTTTGAATTTTGTTTCTGCAGTTTTCTTTGGGCATGGTCATATCAGGTCCATGTAGTAGTTCCAATGTGGATGTTTATGGAGATCTATTAAGTAATACATATCAACTAGGAGATTCACTGAGGATCTTGTAATACATGCTAAATTACAGTCAAGGTCTCGTCCAGGTCTGAGGTCTGCAGCTACAGTTGTCTATAAACTCATCCGGGTAGATCTGATTTGTGCTCACCTTGGCGAACAGCATCATTTACTAGTTTTTCTTGTTCCTTTAAGAAGAATCTTGTTTGATCAAAAATAACAGTGGCAAATTTCCAATTAGCAGCAGGGTAAGTGCAGAGGCAAACAAGCTTCTTTAAGACAGGAGTCGCTGCTGCTTCTAGGAGGCAGTATGCTTGGCACTGGGTATCTGAAAAATAACAGCACTGAAATCAGTGTCTGTGAAAGGGACGCGGTGCTGTTTTTGATAGCCACCTACATCACCGGCAGTGGGTGAGAAAATAGATCATTAATAACTCATTTCCCGAACACGGGAGAAGAGAGTGAGGACTCCTGCAGTTCCGTCTTCTTACATGAATGCAGGAAGTGGCCCAGTTTCAATGAAGGAAGAAACAGCAGTTAGTGGGCTGGGGAAAGACAGGCAGTGGACAGGCATCCATGTCTGGAAGCACTTGGAAGTAGAAACAGAATTAAGTTTCTGAAACAAATAAAGGCAATTACATGGAGAATAAGGTATGTTCTACAAGTCCAGGAGAGAACTTCCAAACCAAGGGAAATAAAACAATCTTGAAAGCATGCTGCATACCTGATGCTTGAATCTCGATGACATCATCTGCTCTTTCTTGACTTCTTTCCTCTGCAGTTCTGTTATTAGAAGCAACAGGAGTTTCTTCTTGAAGAGCTAAAGAACACTTTTCTTTATCTTGAAATTCTAGCAAAAACATTAAATTATTCATGAGAAATTATGTTGCCTTACTTTAACACAATGTTCAGTATCATAGTTGCTAAATTTCTTCATGGAGTCTAAGTTAAATGAATTACCCACATAGTGAACCTACCACGGTGCTAAGTAGCGAGGTGGATGATGGAAGTGGAACAGCTGTGGCATCCGGCCAGCGCTCAAGCCCAGTCCTGACAGCAGCCTGGGTGCCCCCATATGTAAATGCGGGCTAGAATGCCTACCTTTGGTACAGGGGCCAAACACTGTCCAGTTCCTAACAGACAGGACGACAGCACTCCAGCTCACTCTGCCTTCCCAGAGTTGCCTCTCTCCTCTCTCATGCACACCAGTTTTCCACTGCTGGCCTTTCAGCTCTGCCATCGTCCACACCAAGTCTTCCAGAGCTGCCTACCTTACTTCCAGGCCAAAACACCACCCCTCCTTTAATATGAAGCTCAGTACCTAATACAGTGTTTAATAAATGCTAGGTTTTTTCTTTTTTTCTTTTTTTAGATATTATAGAGGATTCATATATGTATACATACAGCTATTTTAACTAAATACTAATGTCACCCACAGATAATATGATTATAGGATATTTTAAAAACTGTATTACCAACCTGAGATACTTGAATATGTGAGGTTAAAAGTATGATTTGGACATGGTGACTATGCCTATGATTCCTGTACTTGGAGGGTTAAGGCAGGAGGATTACAAATTTGAGGCCAGACATGGCTATACAGAAAGATCCCACCTTAAATAAAAATAAAGAACCCCAAGTGTAATTTGGAGAATATTCAAACTAGATTATGTCATCTTGAAGTAATACTGCCAGTTAATTTTAAGTAATCTAAATAGATACAGTCAAGCAATATTAATTATTGAAATTTTTGAGAAAGCTAATAAGTCATAACATTTCTTGTCCACAGTCAACTGTAAAGTAAAGCAAGAATACTATATTACCTTTATTGCTAATAAAAGCTAAGTTGGAGAATAGGGCTTTATTTAAGAGACAATTGGGCTTGGTAGCTAAATACCTGAATGAGGCAACTACCCACCCAGTCCTCACCTAAGCTGGGCAGGAGAAACCAACTCAACAGGAAAAAGAGCCATGATGTAAGAGAAGCTGAGAATACTTCCTTCTTTGGGGAAGTTCATTCCCTTACTGTACACCCAGGAATGAGCTTCAGCGCATTTATCAATGGCTGTCACACTTTTGGAAAACTACACATAACTGCCATGACACTGAGAACCAAAACTTGTCCCCACAGATAGAACACAGGACTGCAAGACCCAATCATGATCTAAGCAACATAAACACTTCTTGTATCAATTTCATCAAGGTAAAGTCTATCAAAATAATTCTAAAAACCACAAGGTGTAGTGGTGCATACCTTTAATCAAAGCACTTGGGAGGCAGAGGATGAAGGATCTTCATGTGTTTGAGGTCAGTCTGGCCTACATAGTGAGTTTTGGGATAGTCAGAGCTACATAGTGAGACCCTATCTGGAATAAGAAAAATTATTTTAGAGTTTCATTTTTTTAAAAACTGGAAGTGAAATGATATGACATACTGTACACTTCTGATGTGATTAGAAGCAGGAAATAAATGAAAATTACAACTCAAATAGAAACTTTGATAATATTAGAAAGATTAATGAGCAAGTAAAAGACAAAATGTGTAAGTACATATTAAAATGTGTTAAAATATGTAGCTAACCCCTAGCTAAAGAGCTGATAGCTGCTGGGAGAGTGCAGCCCTTGGCAGGTCTACCGCGCTCCAGTGGATGGCCACTACTTGAGAGTATACAGGTAGCACTAATGGGATCCCAAGGGTTAAAAAATAAAGATGGGTCTGGAGAGGTGGCTCAGAGATTAAGAGTGCATACCACTCTTGGAGAGCTGACCCAGGTTCTGTTGCCAGCATGCAAATGGCAGCTCAAACCTGTGACTGCAGTTCCAGGAGCTCCAACATCTTCTTCTAGCTCCCATGGGCACTAAGCACACATGCAGTGCAATGCATACTTGCAAGCAAAACACCCACATACATAAAATAAAATAAAAAACCTTTCCAAAACGAGGACAGAAAGTTGGATGGGTATGAAACGGACGGTGGATATGGTTGGAGATCGAGATGGAAGAAATGGTAGTGTTAAAAAAGAATGTTTATCTTTAAAGTATCTTTAAAAATACTGACAAATGATTGTAAGTTAATAGAAAAGCATGAGAGCATGATCCAGTTAGGAATACTAAGCTTATATACCCAAGTTATACAAAGCAAGTTCTAAAAGTCATAGCTTTGTGGCAAATTAAAACATGCCTTTTAATCTTTGAAGGCATATTTATAGATATATCTAAGTCTATATTTAAGTATATATCTCTACTTATAAGGAGTGTCAATGGTATTTTCCCTTGTCTATGAAAAACTATACAATTTCTCTAAAAGAGTTTTTATTTTCTTGCATTGTATAACAGACAGTGCCCAGTCCTAGAGGCTACGTGTCTATGCCAAAATTGTACTGAGTTACCCACCATTGTTTTGGTCATGGACTGTGACTTCAGCATCTGAAGCAAAAGGCTTGTATTTACTTCTCAGAGTAATGAACTCGCTCAAAAGATCCAACTCGTGCTGCTTTTTATCGTAAGAAGTCTTGATCTGTGAAGAGGAAGCTGACTCAACAGAGGGCACAGAGTCAGCAAGTCCAATGCGACTGTTGTCTGTCTTTGGCATTGGATTTTCCTCCTTTTTTGTTTTTTTAGCAGAGACGCATTCCTCAGACTGCATCTGAGGCAGCACTCCGTTCTCAGAAGATGCTCTCTTCTGAGGATGCAGTCTGTGTGCACTGGCAGACTGCATCTGAGGCGGCACTCCGTCCTCAGAGGACGCTCTCTTCTGAGGATGCACTTTGTTCTCAGAGGACGGTCTCTTCTGAGGATGCACTCCGTCCTCAGAGGACGGTCCCTTCTGAGGCAGCACTTTGTCCTCAGAGGACGGCCTCTTCTGAGGATGCACTTCGTCCTCAGAAGATGGCCTCTTCTGAGGATGCAGTCTGTGCGCACTGGCAAACTTCTCACTCTCAGGCATGGCAGGCAAGGGGCAACTCTGATGTTCTAGCCAGGCTGGAAACGAGAAGATAAAAGACACCAAAATGATTTCTATGCTTAAATAAATAACTTTTAGTTAGAGTTTCCTATTAACATAATTTGTATTATTTATAAAGAAATAAAAAAGAAAAAAATAATTTGATGTTTAGGAATTATTTGTTTATTGTTTGAAAAATACATCTTTGCTTCTAAATAAAAAACATAAAAGCTTATCATCTTTTTCTTTCTTTTCTTTCTTTTTTGAGACAGGGTTTCTTTGTGTTGCCCTGCCTGACTGTCATGGAACTCAATGTATAGACCAGGCTGGCCTCAAACTCAGAGATCTACCTGTCTCTGCCTCCTGACTCTGGGATTAAAAGCATGCCCCACCACTGCCTGACAACCATCTCTTAATATTAGGAGTTTAATTGTTAGGCAAAGAAGGAACTTCAGTAAAGCTGTTGCTAATAGGTTATAATGAGTCACAGCCTTGGACAAAGGCTAAATCCAAAATACATTTTTAAATTCTTATAAATGAACATTTTAAAAGAAACCTAAATACAAAGTTGGTAAAAGATTTGAGCATCACACACACCCTACAATATAGATGAATCATGATGTTAAATAAACTATGCCAGCCACAACAGACCAGTATTTGACAGTTTTATTTATATGGACTGTCTCAGAGAGGCACCTCTCTACAGAGCTCAGCAGTCACGCCACAGCTGGGTGAAATAGAGAGGGACTGAATGGCTATGGACTTGAGGGAGGGGTTGATGCGTGTGCTGGAAACAGTCTGTGGCGGTGACTGTACACATCTGACTTTATGAAGACCCACTAATTGGTGTACTTTAAACCATATGGTAAATTCTGTTACAGTATATCTGGTCACTGGGCATGTGAAGATACTCTTCACTATTAGGCATTAGGGAAACACAGAATAAAGCCACAATGGCACATTACACATGTCCATTAGAAAAGCTGCTTCCATATAACTGAAATTCACACATTATTGGTGCACACGTACAATGGTGAAATCATTTTAAAAAACACTTTAATAGTTCTTGTAAAACTAAACAAATACCTCTAACACCTACAATAACAATAAGCAATTTTATTTCTGTATATTCTCTGAAGAAAAATACCATTCCATAAGAAGTGCTGCACAAAATACTCATAGGCATTTTATTCTCAACACTAAAAAATTGGGGAATAAATCATGGGGAGATGATCGCACTCTGGTTAAGTACATATAATAAGAAAGTTATTTATCAATAAAATAAATGAATTAGTGCTACACATAGCATGAGAAAATCTCAAAGTGCTATGTTGAGTTGAAGAATCTAGGCACAAAGCCAGGAGTGGTGGAGCATACACCTTTAATCCCAGCACTCAGGAGGCAGAGGCAGGTGGATCTCTGAGTTCAAGGCCAGCCTGGTCTACAGAGTGAATTCCAGGACAGTCAGGGCTGCACAGAAAAACTTTATCAAAATAAAAAAAGAGAAAGGAGAGAGAGAGAGAAAGAGAGAGAGAAAGAGAGAGAGAGAGAGAGAGAGAGAGAGAGAGAGAGAGAGAGAGAGAGAGAAATGGCTAATCAGAAGCATTTTAGGCAGAATAGGATTTTAGGATTAGCTAGTTAAACTGCCAGATTTTTCTGAGCAGAAACCAGGGCCCAGGAAGGCCAAAACTCATCAACTGGCAGAACTGAAGCATACATTGTCTCATTATGAAATGGTCACAAGTGTATGTACTATTCTATGCTTACACTCCAGCTGAAGCACTTTTGTAGGCAGAAAGATCTCCAGCTTGGCCTCCTTAGAAGACAGACCACTGTGACACAAATATGCCTTCAGATGCTCCAAAGTTTCGGCCATTATTGGATTTCGTCTCGCTTGTCTCCAACCCTTTGCTTTTTCAGGGTTAATCACAAGGCTGTCTCCTTTGATAGAAAAAATATTCCTCATATCTGCAAGAGAATATTGACTGCTGGACTCTTCAAGTCTTGGAACTTGAAAACAAACACAGGGAAAAATAAATGAAAAACAATAAACAGATTCACATTGGACATTCCCAATGAAGTACATTTTCACATATTGGGAAATGGTGAAATTTGAGGCTATATCTATATTTTGTTTTGAAAATGATATTTGTGTAAGTTCAAGTTAGTTTAACAACAGAAATCATACAGTTTCTTCTTCTTCTTCCTCCTTCTTTTCCTCTTCCTCCTTAAACTTACTGTGTAGACCAGGCTGGCCTTGAACTCTTGAGATCTGCCTGTCTCTGCAATTTGCTGGAATTAAAGGTATGTGCCACCACACCTGGCTATTTTAACTTCTTGCTACTCGCAAAGACTGAATAAAATGTTTTAGGGCCGGGGATGTGCTCAGTGGGTAGAGTGTTTGCCTTGCATGTGTGAAGCTCTGAGTTCAGCCCTCCAACATTTTCTCATGTCTTTTCATAAGGTCACCTTTTAAAACTTCTCCATGTGCCCAGCTAGCTCAGTCAGTAAAGAATGAGACTCTTAAAACCTCTCCACTCCAGCCCACTGCTCTGCTTCCAGCCACTGCATTTTTCCAGAAGTTTATGTAAATGAACTGATACTGAATTAATTCTTTTTGGTCTGGTTTCTTTAATTCAGCATAATTACTTTGAGAATCGTGTATGTTGTATGAGCAGTCTATCCTTTTTAAAAGATAAAAATAATTATAAAAATAATTATAGATCCAATGCAACTGTAAGAAATAATGCAGAGATGTATGTACTCTCCTATTTCTTATAGTTACACAGTACACTTGCATACAGTTACACAACTAGGAGATGGCACTTTTGCAACCCATCAATTTTGTTCAATTGTCTTAGTTTTTCCTATTCCCCCCACCCCACGTGTGTGCGTGCGTGCGTCTGTGCACCCAGTTCTATGCAATTTTACCACTTATGTGGATCTGTGCATCTCTCATCACACTCAATACACTTACCAGTTCAACAGCACAGGATCCTCCTACCTGCCTTCATGTGCCCACATCCTCCTCTCTCCTGCACTACCCTCCTGGCATTGCTGGTCCCTGGTACTCACAGGTCATTTCTTTTGATTAGTTGGTAATATTTCATTTTATATGTATGCCACAATTTGCCTATCTATTCATTTATTCAATGAACATGTGAAATGTTTTGTGGTGGGGAATTTTTTAGTTCTGAGGACTAAACCCAGAGCCTTGGGCATTGCTACCCATGCATGGATCACTGAGCTCTAGCCCCAGCCCTGTTTCCAGGTTTCTACTTTTACTAAAGCTGCAGTGAACATCTGCATTTGTCTTTATATAAAACCATGGTTTTAGAAAATAGACACCACCATCATTGTTATTTTCATTGTATAAAGAGACAGCCTTGGAGGGGGTTATTCAACTCAAAATTATTTTATTACATTACAAATTTTTGTTAAAGGTTTTAAACCATCCTTTTTGGAATGCTTGAAAAATGGAAAACTTTAACATTACTTTTAACATTAGCTATGTAGAATATCTTTTGCAACCAATTTACAGACTAAAAAATACAAATTCTTTACACATATACATAAATATGTGTTAGATTGTCTGGTTTCTTTTATTTCATAAATAAGGAATATGAGAAAGCCAGCCAGATTGAAGCTTTGCTTTTCTAACAAGTGTCTAAAAGATAACTGGGATTTATGTTATGCTATATAGTTCATGTTATGGAACAGTCAAAGAAAAATATGTCACACTTGTACTATTTGCATGCCTTTGCCTATGCATTCTAGCTGCCATTCAGTAGCAAGCATTCTGTACCTGTAAGCATGAATGAGACCCAAGAGTTTCTGCAGCTTCCCAAGTGCCACAGCATACAGTATTTATTAGCCGATTCTCCAGCACTAAGCAAATTACTGTAAAAGAAGAGTCAACGTTAATTCATCAATAGTATTAGCCGTTTTGTATAACAATTTTAAGAGGAATACTTTCTAAGTTTTTTACATGTAAACGCAAGTAAAAATGAACTCTATTTTGTAAATGTATAAAACTAAAGTAGAGCTGTATAAACCAAATTTCTAATACTTTTTCCTTCCCTGAAAGATTTGGTATTAATAAATTCCTTAATTAGCCCTGTTTGCCTAAAGTTGTTGTGGTGCTCAGTCTTCACCGGTAATGTGACCGGGAGGGGACTGATGAGTGAGGCACGGCAAGGGTGCATCCGTGAAGGCATTCCGTGAACTGAGGGCTGGCTGGGTGGTACCGTCCACGGCTGGGAATCCATGACAGGATAAAAGGAGGAAAGGAGAAAGCAAATGAGCACTACATTCCATTTCTGTTTCTTTGTCAGCCACGAGGTGAACAGTTATTCCTGTCATATGCCCCTACCTCTATAATGAAGTATTGCCCAAGAACATGGGGCCAAGCAACTATGGACTAAAACCTCTGATCCATGAACCAAGGTAAGTCCTTCCTCATTTAAACTGTTTCTGACAGATATTTGGACGTAGCAATGACAAACATAAATAATGCAGAAACTGATTACTGGTGGCTACGAGTTGGGATAAAAACGCAGAGTGGGAAGATACGATAAACATGCAATATGGCTAGAAAAGGGTTGGTATAAATTTCTAGATAAGAAGTCAGGGCTGTTAGAGAGATCAGTGCCACTATAGAGAAGCTAGGCACTTCATACGGAAAGATGCTATAAGAAAGATCCTTTTAGCATCTCAGGTATTAGATGGACTCCAAACATCGCAGGCTCTGAGGTGTAAAACTCATTTAAAGACTTTCCTTTGAGAAGAGAGTGATGAGGCACCTTGCTCCAATAGGGCCATCAAGGGAAATGGTTCCCTTAGTGTAAGTGCCTAGTTATTCAGGCACTACTATAGCCATGGTCTGAGGAGGTTTATCAATCAACCCGGGGTTCTACGTATCTGGTATTCTCAATACTGACGTCATAATAGCAGAGGTAAGCAAGGGAAAAGGACATATGCTGATGGAAATGGGCTAGGATTCCCTGGTACTCCACTGGGAAATAAGCTGACAGACACCATTCTATAACCTTACATACTCCTGCCACAGATCAGATGTATCATCTTTAGAAGACTACAACAAGTCTACAGAGAAAGAGACTGAGGCAAAGAGCAATTAAGAGCAAGGGACGGAGCAGGCAATTTAACTATAATGCAGAGCTTTAACCCAGTTATTGTGTAATTCCCTGTGATTCTCCAAAGTCATACAGTGAAACTTTAATCCTCAGAATATCAGACTACGACTGTGTTTGGAGATGAGGTCTTTTAATAAAGAGGTAACTAGGTAAATGAGGACATTACCACATGACCAAAACCAACCCAGCAAACACTTTATTCAGTAGCCTCCGGGACTATGAGGGAATAAGACATTATTGTCCATGCCATCCAGTCTGTGATATTGGTTATGGAACAATTACATACAATGTACCTTTCATGGCTGTGAGTGTCACTGGCAAGTGTTCAGAGGCAATATCCTAATCGTTCTATTTCCATGGCAGGATTTAAAACTTTCAAATTATTTACTTTTAATAGTAATACATTAACATTCAAAATTCTAAAAATGATTATAAAAGATTTCATTGTGAAAAGGCTCCTATCATGTTGTCATATTAACTAGTTTCCTTCTAGGCAAGGTCAGTCTCATGTGTTTCTTAAGTCATCATCATTCTATGGGAAAAACCAGATGTTTGCATATATATTCATATCCTTCCTACAGCTGCTTATAATACACATATAGTGTCATATCTTTTCATAACAGCATCTTGGAAGTGGCTTTTAAATGAGCTGGGCAGTGGTGGTCACACCTTTAATTCCAGACTTGGGAGGCAGAGACAGGCAGATCTCTGTGAGACCAGTCTGGTCTACAGATTGAGTTCCAAAACAACCAGGATTACACAGAGAAACCCTCTCTGGAGAAACAAAAAACAAAATAAAATAAAATAAAAAAGCAATTGCTTGTCTTGAAATGCAGCTTGGGCTCTAGATAAAATCTTTACTTACATTTTACACACAGCAGAAAATGGAAATGTCTGAAATCCTGCACATAATGAACTCACTGGAGAATGTTGCCTTGGTAAGCTTAGTTTGGTTAGTGGCATTTCCAATTCTCCTGAAATATATGAAAATTAAAGTTATATAATACTGTATAAAATAAAATAAAATTTAGAACTCTTGTAAATAATTACTTGGTTTAATCAATTTGTTGCAATGAAATACTTGTATTATTTCTTTGGGAACTGAGTACAGTATATTCTACTAGAATATATTACTATATTCACCTCTCTTCCCAAACCCTCCTAGAGCTACACCTCCAATCCAACTTTGTGTCCTATTACTATTTTTAACCATCAAATTCAATTTGTGCTGTTCATACAGTTTTTGCTGTGACAACAAAGTATGTCAGCAAGAAGAACTCTGGGGTTAGGGCTAGCGAGATAGCTAAGCTGGTAAAACCTCAGAGCCTTAGTTCAATCCCAGCACTACTGCAGGAGGCTGCCTGTTGCAAGCCGCTTGTTGGTTCCTAGCCAACTGGTCAGCTTAGCCCATAAATAATCACACAGAAACTGTATTAATTAAAACCCTGCTTGGCCCATTAGCTCTAGCTTCTTATTGGCTAGCTCTTATATCTTAATTTAACCCATTTTTATTCATCTATGCATCACCACAAGGTCATGGACTACCAGCAAAGTTTCAGCACGTCTGTCTCCAGCAGCAGCTTCATGGCTTCTCCCTTTGACTCCCCCTCCTTTCTCCCAGCATTCCATTTAGTTTTCCTGCCTAGCTCTATTCCCCTATAGCTCTGCTATAGGCCCAAAACAGTTCCTTTATTAGCCAATAAAAACAACACACAGGCAGAAGGACCTCCCACACCACATCACCCATGCATGCCAACAGCAGGGCATGACGGCATGCACTGGAAATCCCAGCCTTTCCCTTATCAGTGAGCCCAAAGTCCAGTGACCGATCCTATCCCAAAAAACAAAGTGGATGGTTCCTGAGGACTGATGCCCGCGGCTGACCTCTGGCTTCCACTCACATATACATGTACACACACACACACACACACACACACACACACACACACACACACACACACACACCAAGAAACTTAGATTCCTAGAGATACAAAATAACACTCCTAAATATATTGTCCATATAAAGAACTGCAGATTTATCCCTTGGTATCTCAATTACAACAATGGGGACTTTAGAAAGCCACAGTGTCAGCTGAGCTTTACTTGTTTTCTGTGTAAGATAAATCCTAGGAGCTTGTGTACAAGAAGAGTTTTCATTCTGACAGCTCATGTTGTCAGCACACAGGTGGTAGTGTTATTTTATTTCCACAGTAAATTTTGGTGATGTTACAGAAATATAGGAGTAATTCTTCACCTTAATGAGTCAGGGCACTAGGTGTCCTTGTCAGAGTTATAAATTAATAGAACTGGCCTGAAAAATAGACCTGCCTTTATTGAGAAGTAGTATAGTGTAAAGCAGTAAATGCACAGATACTCATGTGCTCCAAGCGTAAATGTAACTAACAGTCTCACCAATATAGCTTCAGAAGAACACAATTTGGTTTTATCTGGAACAAAACATGATGCAGAGTTTCCAAATTTGATATGACAATGATAAAATAGTGACAGGGCAGAGAATGATGTGACTGCTCTAAGTGATTAAAAAGTCTACCTTTGAAGTGTCACAGGTGAGCAAGATGGCTTAGCCTGTAAAGGTGTTTGCCACCAAGCCTGAGGACCAAGTTCAAGCCCAGGAATCCACATGGTGGAAGGAGAGAACTGACTCCCACAAACTGCCTGCTGACCACTACATGCACCATGGCATCACCCCTCTCCACTAAATAGTATGTATTTTAAAGGGTTTGTTTTTAAGTATAACAAAAATCAACAAGATTACTAATATTGAAGCAAAATATAAAGTTTTGGGGCTAAAGTGATGTCTCAGTAGTTAAGAGCATTTGCCACCGTTCCCTAGAGCCCAGGTTTGAGTCTCAGCATCCACACTGGGTGACTTAATCACATGTGACTACAGTTTCAGGGCATCTGACGCCCTCTTTTGGCCTCAGATGGCACCTGCATTCACATGACACACATATATACAGTCAGGGGCATACATAAAATACTAAAACAATAAAGTAATATTTAGTCAGATGTAATTTAAGATTAGGTGTGGGTGGGAGTACATATGCATGCACTCAGTGTGGAGGCCGGAAGTCTGTGCCGGGTGTCTCACTCAATCACTCTCTGCCATACTGTGTCGGTATGGGGTCTCTCACTGAACCGGTGGTGTACCAATTCAGCTAGCCTGGCTGCTGGGAACTGCACTCGGGTACTCATGCTTGTGTGGCAAACTCGTTTTTTTTTAAAGATTTATTTATTTATTATATATACAACATTCCTTCCATGTACATCTGCACACCAGAAGGGGGCACCAGATCTCATTATAGATGGTTGTGAGCCACCATGTGGTTGCTGGGAATTGAACTCAGGACCTCTAGAAGAGCAGTCAGTGCTCTTAACTGCTGAGCCATCTCACCAGCCTGTGTGGCAAACTCTTTACTGACTAAGCCACCTCCCAAGCCCCAAGATTTGCATTTTAATTTTAGTCGTATTTCCTCTGTTCATCTTCCCCAGTATTTGTGACTCTGCTGTGTATACAACCCACTTTTGCTGGTGACGAGATCCTGAAAGGACAAATAAAAAGGAGCAGGAAAAGGGAAAGATGACAGGTAGGAGTATAATGACCAAGTTTCTGAACAGGAAAACTGATCCACAGCAGACTGTAAGTGTGAATTTAGTGTACCTCTATATCACATAGCAAACTCTTGATAAGTCAATGACATAGGCAAAATTTCTACCTGGTTCGCTGCCCACTAGTTCAGATGGGCTTTCAGTAGGTAAGATCTCTGTGGAGCTGCATTCCATATCCTCAGCATCAGACTCATGCTTGGTAGAAAGATCTGAAATAGAAGAAACTCTATCAACAAAAGCATCTAAAGTCATGTCTTGTAATGCTATTCTCTGGCTTCTTCCTTATCCTCATCGCTTTACTGTAGACTTTTTTTTCTTTTTTTCAAAAATATTTATTTATTTATTTATTATGTATACAATATTCTGTCTGTGTGTATGCCTGCAGGCCAGAAGTGGGCACCAGAACCCATTACAGATGGGTGTGAGCCACCATGTGATTGCTGGGAACTGAACTCAGAACCTTGGGAAGAGAAGGCAATGCTCTTAACCTCTGAGCCATCTCTCCAGCACTAGACTTTTTTTCTTTTAGAGAGAGCTGGATACTCTGAAGGAAATGCTGACATAACAGATAAATTCCTATTCTCCAATGCATGCTTCCTCTCACTCCTCATATATCAATTAAAATCACCAAAGGAATATAAAAAAGCAAAAATCAGCACAGTGATTGGAAGCTAAAATAGGACAGATAATCCCATATGTCATGAACATCAGAGAAAACAAACACTTTGAAAAACCTAATCTTCACCCATAAATGGCAACTTTCTAAGCTCTATTTAGCCTGAATTCTACTTGTGGTTCTGGAGATTAAAACCAAGCTTTGGGTATGCTGGGCACTCTGTCACTGAACCACACCTACTGGCACTGGTCTGCGTTACTGACTAGTTTTCCCAGCTGCTTGGCATATTGTGCCTATTACTTTATTATTGTTATTATGTGTACATGTCCGTGTGTGTGTGTGTATGTACACACATGCACACCTGCACTATGTGCATGTGGAAGCTAGAGGTCGATGTTGGGTATCTTCCTCAGTCACTTTCCACATTTTTTTTCAGACAGTCTCTCACTGAACCAGAGCTCACTGGTTTGATTTGCTAGACGGGACAGCAAGTCCAGGGCTCCTCCTGTTTCAGTCTTCTCAGTGCTGGAGTCACGAGCATGTACGAGCATGCTTGGCTTTGAGTGGGTGCTGAGGATCAAACTCAGGTCTTCGAGTTTGTGTGGCAAGCACCTTACTGACGTAGCCCTCTCCCAGCCCTATTACTCATTTTTGACGTCATCCTTTCTTTCTTTGTAACACACAACTCTTGTAAACACTATATACATTAATTCCTTGAGTGCAACACAGATTTTCCCGTTTTGTTTATGAAATTATTAGTCATCTTATATTAGTATATACACTTAGGCTTTTCCCGCCTGCATATTTTATGATCTTAGAATTAGAAAATATAAAAAAATGACTGTCAGGAGAAGGCCCTAGGAGAACTGGAGGTAAACTGGCCCCGAGCTACTTTTCTAAGTTACAGCTTTTTACTGGGTGCTGACTGGAACAACCAGAACTTGGATAAAATTATGTAGTCTCATAGTCTTGAAAAATTTGAAGGCAGATCCATCTGCACTAGAGTTCTGGGTTAATAAAGAAGCTAGGAAGTGAATTCAGGAAAGGAAAGAGCAACAGAGAAGTCCCGAACACGACATAAATATTCTCTGCCTAAATCTTAAACTAACTCCTGAACTGCAGGTTTGAGGTGGTGTCCAGGAAGATCAGTTAAGGCCCAAAAAGTATTTAATGACTTCAACTTATTACTGCTATAGGGGTGAAAAAGTTTGCAATTTTTGAGCCAAGCTGACAAGCTAGTGTGAAATAAACAACACTCTCATTAGTGGGACATAGCAGAATTTAAATAAAAATTGCAGAAGGAAAATACAGCTAACTTTATTTTTTTTTACATTTCAAATATCACTTTTGACTACTTTATCATGTATTTTGAAATTTGCAAATTTAACCCAAAACAAATTATTTAAATCAAACCTTAAAGCAAACATCTAAGTTTGACAACACAAGATGATGGGACATTACCCCTTCCATTCTCCACTTTGCAGATTATCTGTTTGCTTTATTGTGCCCTTCAATTTTATTAATGCTCATTTTGAACAATGGTAATGAACAATACTTCTCTTTATTTTATAATAGTGAGTTCTGAAGATGCTCTCAAGTCTCTTTTGCAATGCCTCATGAATATGCAGCCATAACGTTGTCATGTCCATCTTAACTTATACCACCAATAAGAATCTAGGGATAGAATATAGTCTGACCATAATACATTCTTTGTCCTTTCTCCTCCCTCCATCCCTTTAACTTTGAGGCAGGGTTTAATTACATACCCCAGGCTGGGCTAAACCTCAAAATCCTCCTGCCTCAAGGCATATGTAACACCATGCACAGCAATTTTCTTCTCTATCCTGGCTTCTAGAAAAGCAATACCAGTAGGAGCATGGAAAGACAGTGGTGCTAAGAGTGATTAGAACTGTGGGGGCCTGGCTCAAGAGGTTTCAGAGAAGAACTTTAGTATGTTGCCTAGAAATTGTGATATTCTGGTGAAGAATGTGGTTGTTTTTACCTGTAGTAGGAAGGCTGCTTGTTCGTTTCCCAGCTGCTCAGACTCCCAAAATAACCACACAGAAACTGTATTAAATCACTGATTGGCCCATTAGCTCTATTGGCTAACTTTTACATCTTAACACATTTCTTTTAATCTGTGTATTGCCACAAGACTGTGGCTTACCGGGTAAAGTTCTGGTATGTATCTCTGGCAGGGCTACATGGCTTCTCCTGACTCTACCTTCTTTCTCCCATCATTCAGTTTAGTTTCCCCCACTTACCTATATTCTGCCCTGTGCAGGCCTAAGACAGTTTCTTTATTAACCAATGGTATTCACAGTATACAGAGGGGAATCCCACATCATTTACCCTTGTATGGAAAGTTCACCTGAGGCTAAAATAAAGTTTTGAATTAATTCCCTTGGCAGAGGAAATCTCAAAACAGCCTAGTATAGATTCTGTTGTGTGGTTAGTAGTGTTAACTCTAATGAAGATACATAAAGAAAAAGAGAAAGCTAACAAAGGAAAAATATTTGAGGAGAAAAGGAACACCAAAAATAGAATGGAGCCGGGCAGTGGTGGCGCACACCTTTAATCCCAACACTCAGGATGCAGAGGCAGGCGGATCTCTGTGAGTTTGTAGTCAGCCTGGTCTACAAGAGCTAGTTCCAGGACAGGCTTCAAAGCCACAGAGAAACCTTGTCTCAAAAAACCAAAAACCAAAACAATAAAACAAACAATAAAACAAACAAAAAACCCACCAAAAGTAGAATGGAGCTAAATCCTGTATTCAAGAAGATAAAGAAATGAAATAAAGGGAGTGGTAACCTCAGGGTAAGATTCCACCCAGCTAAATATCCAACTTGTGAAAAGGAATTAAAGAAAATCTTAGAACTAGGTGTGGTGGTGCATGCCTTTAATCAGAAGGTAGAAGCTGGTGAATCTCTGAATTTGAGGCTAACCTGGTCTAAAGATCTAGTTTCAGGACAGCCAAGCTTAGGCAGTGAAGGAAACCAATTAAACAGAAAGTTGGTAAAGATGTAATTGATTGAGGGGGGGCATGTTCCAGTGCCAGGAAACAACAGGACTTGGCAGCTTTGGCCACGTGATTTTAGAGTTAAGGATAGAAGGGGCCATAGAATTTGCCTCTGTGACTAAGGAAAGCTGTTATGGCCAGGAATATGTCAGGAGTGTCCCTGAATGAAGGCCTAGAGAGGCCACTGCATGAAGTTGTAAAGGTGAAGCCTGGATTGCCTTGAAGACAGGAAGATGTTGGAGATGCCAGAGCCATGGGATACCTGCCAAGGAGAGCTACTAACAGAGAGTGGAACCAGCCCCAGAGAAAGAAGGGTGTTGCAGTCAATAAAGCGGAAAGGAATTGGAGATCTGAAGAGTGCTCTGACATCAGACATAGAGATGCAGAGTCTGGAGTTTGCCCAGCTGGTTTTTGGTCTTGCTTTGGTTCAGTATTTCCTCACTATGCTCCCTTCCCTACATTTTAGAATGGTAATGTATATCTTGTGCCATTTTCAGTTGGATGTATGTGATCTGCTTTTTAATTTTAATTTACAGATTAAAGAGATTGTGTGACTCTCAGAAGAGACTTTAAACAGTTGAACTTTAGACTTCATTAAGTTTAAGGATTCTATAGATTATGGGGACTTCTGAAGTTGGACTGAGTACACTGTTGCATTATGATATGGATACAAGTCTTTGGGGGCCAGGAATGGAATGTGGTGGTTTGTAAAAAAAAAAAAAAAAAGGAATGGTGCTAGTGGGAGGTGTGGTCTTGTATTAGTAGGTGTGACCTTATTATTGGAAAAGTGTGTCATTGTGGAGGTGGGCTTTGAGGGCTCCTATGCTCAAGCTACTTTCAAAGAGATAGACTACTTCCTGTTGCCTGTGAGTCGAGATGTAGACCCTCAGGTGCCAGCACATTGCACCATGAACATTAGACTAACCCTCTGAAAATATAAGTCATCTCAAATAAATGTTTTTCCTTTGTAACAGTTGCTATGGTCATGGAGTCTCTTCATAGCAATAGAAACCCTAACTAAGACAATATATGTATACAGAAAAAACATCTACATAAGTATTCATAGTAAGTTTATTTATAATAGCTAAAGAATATAAACAATTCAAATGTCTATCAAAAGATGTTTAGGTAAATAAATTGTGAGAAAACATCTCTACAATATGATAATATTTGTCCATAAAAACAATGAAACACTGATACATTCTATAATATAAGTTTGAAAAATTATGGTATGTGAAAGAGGCCAGACATAGGAAGACCATAC
Source organism: Ondatra zibethicus (assembly GCA_004026605.1). NCBI lineage: Eukaryota > Metazoa > Chordata > Mammalia > Rodentia > Cricetidae > Ondatra > Ondatra zibethicus. The sequence continues at coordinate 42,092 of PVIU01000159.1, forward strand.
ATTGATTGCATGGCTGTGTTTTCACTAAATCTCTAGAATAAACAAATCTAAATTGGGTGCTCAGGGTTGGGAATGTAAGAAATTATCGTCTAGCACATGAAGGCCCTGATCCAAACTCCAACACCAAAAAAATAGCAATAATGTGATCAATATGTAAAGAGTCTAACAGTAATGATCCTGATACTTCAACATGTAACTTACAGAACATCTCTATAAAGTATTTTAATAAATAAGAACTCAATAACAAGTAGTTTTTACAAGAAACACTTTTCTAAATGAATTCTCACCTCTTTTGAAAGGTTTTTCATTTTCATCTACATGGCCCATTATTTCAGGTACTGAGTTTAATGATTCTTTCAGTTCTGATAGCAGTAGAGTGGGAATTTCTTGTTTGGGGATTGTAGATATTAAGAATTCAAACTCAGAAGGAAAAACTGATGGCTGAAATAATATAACATTAAAAAAACTTAAGGGATATTTCCACATAAATATATTTGATTCTTAAATGGATGTGTTTGTTTAAACAGGGTCGCACAAAATTTAAACTTAAGTAATATTCTATTTTAAATGTTATACAGATGTTTAGCAGTCAAAAATAAATACATCTTACATGCAACTCTTTCCTTGAGAAATGTCTTTTATAATCCCAACACCTTACAGATACACAGTATCTCTAGTTATCTCTAATTATGTGTGTATTATATTTTTGGTTAATAAAAATATTTAGAAATTCTAAATTCAAAAGAATTACTATAGAAAATGATAGAAAAATGGCATAAGCTGAATAGCTGATGGAATGGGGTTCATTTCTACTGCACCCCATGAAATGTATTTTTTGTGCACCCCCACAGACAATATTCTTCAGCAAGTGAGACTGCACCACTAGAATCAACAAGTGAGGGGGCTGGAATCAATAAGGCAATGAACAAACTAATGTCCTCACCAACCTGTTCATATTTTATCTGTAATGAAACCCTTGAAGTGCCCTACTGCATTGTGTGTGTGTATCCTCTGAATGGATTAAGAAAAGGCCCAATGTATAAAATTCTCCTGTTTTCCACAAAACATGATATGTGTGTTTAAATTAGAATGCCCATAAAGTTAAGTTTATAACTTTTAAATTTAACTACTTAAATTTCTATGCCAAGTATAGTAACTAAAATTACTAAAAGAGATTTGAAAATTCTCTGTACCTGCACTGCCCACCAGACCAATTAAATCAGGATATAACTGGGTAGATCCAACTTCAACCTTAAGCTAAGGCTGAGAATCATTACTTGGAAGTTAATTTGGCTCCATATATGACACATATTCAACCTGATATCAAAAAATTCTAGTATGACAGTTGTAAACAGTCAAAATAAATTCCTAAAATTTATAAAGGTATATTCCCTTACTTCTATAAATACATTATAGAAAACAGATGTTACAATTCTATTGAAACATACTAGTTTCTTCTTACAAAAGGTCTCCTCAGCCATATGGAAATCTCTCACAAAAGGTTCCAACCTTTCTTGAACAGGAAAACACTCCCTTAAATCAAAAATAAAACAAGATTAATTAAAGCTTACTAAAATCATTTAACAAATATTGCCAATCAAAACACACTAAGTTTAACATATGAGCTGAGATGAAGTGATGGAACCCTTACCAACAGCATCTAAACCTGTGGCTGTATAAAGAATGACCTCAAGTATAAAAGCAGTTACAATATCAGGCAATTACATACGTGAAATTATCCTTTCCACAGAGTTGTTCTTTGAAATCTAAAAGCGGATCCTTAACCCGATAAAGCTTTAGTCTGCTCAAGATAGTATCCACAGTTGGTAGATAATCGTCCACTGTCTTATTTATAAAAATCAATTCCTCATCAATAAGTAATCCTGAGAAGAAATAAGGAATTAAATATCTAATAGTTATTCAAGAGATCTAGACATTAAATATTAATGGATTTTTCAAACACATTGAAATGACTTAATTCTCCTCTATACTATATATATAAAACTCAGAATATAGGACCAGACAAAAGGAAAGCTCAATAAAATATCGTATTTAGTACATGAAGATGGAGAAAAATGTTCTGAAAGAGTAGTATTATAATGGCATATACTTTATCAACAAAGACTGGCTTAATTAATGGAGGGAAATATTTTCTACTTCAAACTAGTACCAAAAGTGTAAAGAAACAAAAGTATTGGACTCTGGCTGAGTCTGGTTTTCTGTTTTCTGAATCATCTAATCTGTGAGGACATACAATGAACGAATATGGTCTAGAGAGCCTACACATGAGTCCATCATTATAAAGTTATCCATACCAATTGTAATGACAACTATATCCTGAAACATCTACTTGGAAATGATGACATACTTTACACATTTTAAACACCACTGACAATAGTTAACTGATGAGCTGAAGTTCCTTTTCTATCCCAACCTGCTGGGCTTGTGCTACTTTAGAATCTTGGTTGGTTGTGTGAGCGTTTCTGAGCTATGGAAGAGAACAGTAAACTGGCCCCCTTATTCAATAAATTTTTTAGCAGAAAGGGAAAGGAAAATGTATGTGCAAAGAAGGAAGCACTCAGAAAGTTAAAGTCTCCACCATGAAAGATGCCTTGAGTGTAGAGAATGGATAATTCTTTTGTTCTGGGCAGTAGACTTCCAGTTAAGTGGTGGGAGCAGGTCTCAGGAGAGGCATAGCATGTAGTTTTCAGGTAGTGATGTCTCTCATGACAAGCAGCCAGGGAGCATCCCTTGCCCTTGCTGAATCTAAGAATCGAAGAGCCTCCAAAGAGACCACCCAAATCATTTAAGTTCCTGACAATCTCATAATGCAATACTGCTGAAAGATCCTCAACCAAGTCCACATCAAAGCAGGAAAATCAGGGGCTGTTTGTTCATATAATCCACCCATTCTGCAAAATACTGATAAAGTCATGTTGAGGGTGAAAACAGCATTATTTATATGCCCCATATCCTCTTTATTCTCCAATCACAAGTTCTGGGGCTGTCACACCAGATAAAGCCACATCCTGGTATTTTACTGCATGGGGCCATCTCATGTCACTGATGAAGTCTCATTTTCCAAGCATCCAGCCCTCATCTACCCTTTCAGTCCCCGAGATTCAACTACCATTTTTGATGTAGCCACTAGATGTCAGCATCTCACCACAGCCAATGGTGTTAGACCACCATGGCATGATAGCTTCCTTATACAACTAAGGCTGTGCTGTATTCCCAGAGTTCTTACTTCACAGCAACTATGTGTGCTCCACACTGTTTTACTCTGCTGTAGAAAATGACGTGCAGGAAATGCAAATCTGGTTAATTATGAAAGAAGCAGAAAAAGAGGCTCAGTGATAAGAAGGAAGACAGGATGATTTATGCAAAAATTACTTCTGTCCGTTTAGAAAAGCCAAGTTAGCTACATTAAAACAGCAAGAATTCCATGTTTGTTTAGAAATTACTAAAATAATGATTTCCTAATGGGTAACTGTTAAGAATCTTAAAAGAAATTGAATAAAAGGCAAGACAAACCATTCCCCATTCCCAACCCACCCCCAGTTAGGAAAGCTAACAAAAATATCCTAAATGACGAGACACTAATTTTCCAGAGGCGTGAATGGGAACATTTGGAGAAAGTGACTCCAAAGTAAATCCAGACAAACACATGAAGTTGGGAAAAAAACAAGATACTGCTAACACACATCATAGGTATATAAGAGCTCAAATTATGTGACACTAACACACCAGACAGAACTATACAAAACCCAGAATAAAACTGAAAATGAGCAAGAACTTAACATTTAATATCAGCAGAATTTCTGGTGGTAGGAAAGACTCTTAGCTAAATGATATTAAAACAAATGCCAAAATATTTTTAAAATATCCCCAATTTTAAACATAAAAACATTTGCAATAAAATTATAGGGACCTGGAGAGAGGCTCAGCAGTTAAGAGCACTGACTGCTCTTCCAGAGATCCTGAGTTCAATTCCCAGCAACCACATGGGTGGCTCACGACCATCCAAAATGGGATCTGGTGCCCTCTTCTGGACTTCAGACATACATGCAGGCAGAACATTGTATACATAATAAATAAATCTTTAAAAAATTATATAAAACATTTAAAAATTAGTGGGTGCTGTGGTACACACCTAAAATCCCAGTATTCAGGAGGCAGAGGCAGGTAGGTTTTTGTGAGTTTAAAGCCAGTCTGGTCTACAAAGTGAGTTCTAGACCAGCCAGGACTATATAGCAAGATGCTGCCTCAAAGCAAACACCTTAAACAAAAGAAAAGTTATGTAATAGATAAAAATAAAAGAAAAATTTTCTAAGACAAATGCAATACAAAAATCTATAAAACAAAACACCAGCAGAACTGATCAGATTAAAGTTAAATGCATTCGGAAACATTGGTATCTTTACATATAAAAACACATGCAAGAAGAAAAGGAGAAATCATTTCACAAAAGAAAAAGACACAAATAGCCAATACATATTAATAACTTTTAAAGATGCAAGTAAAATATACATTTTCCCATCACACTGGTTTATGTGCATTACCATGGTAACAGCGATAACATATCCAGTGATGATAAGGGTGGCATGAATAAGGTTTGTATTCTAATATTATACTAGTGGTGCAAAAGTTAAGAACAAAATCATGGGAAACACTTCTACCACCAAGATTAACCTCAGTGAAATGATGAGTATGAGGGTATACATCCATGCACATGTTTGAAGTGAGCAGCATATGTAACTACAGAGAAAACAGATTATGAAGATAATAAAGTAATGTTATGACAAGGACACCAAAGGAAAACAAGTTAAACATTATTTCCCCTTAGCTAACTGATTTTATCCAACAATAGCTTATAGTTTGCCACAAGAATAATAACAGCTCTGTGTGTTTAGCCTGTTAGTTTTTATAAATCATCTCTCTCTACATATATAATTTAATATAAATATATTTTCAACTCCACAAAATTTTACAAGAACTTTTTAAATAAATCAAGAAAAATTATAGGAAAAATAAACCATAATCTATCCCTAAGCCTCAATAACAGCTTTCCCCGAACTGCATCACACCAAAACAACAGTAAAGTAACCTAGTTATTTTTCATGCTCAAAATATACCCCCCCACACATTTTTCAAAACAGGGTTTCTCTATGTAGCCCTGGCTCCTGGAGCTCACTCTGTAGTGTGTGCCACCACTCCTAGGTATAGCATTTCTTAAATAGCAGGAGCGATTATATAAAAGACCTTCAAGTTCTGTCATTAAACACAGAATAGGCCATTATAATACAAGAAAGAGAGTTCTTGGCAAGCTCTGAAGAACTCGGCTTGCTAGAGAGTAGATTGGAAAATAGTTTGGATAAAACATAATTTTAGTTGGTACTGACAACAATCTTTTAAAAACTGGTGCATTTCTTGGCCTGGTCTGACCACAACTCCATCTATGATTTGAACTTGGCTTTCACATATATTAGATGTTTTGAGAAACAGCAAACAGGCATATCTTCAGAATCCAAAATTTAATGTCCCACTACACTTCCATATCATGAGATCTGGACTCAAAGCCAATGACATTCCAGAACATGCTGGAACACACCATGTTCAAATCTGTACATTTTATTTTGAGTTTCAGCAAACTTAAACTACAAGAAATCCATTTGAGAAAAGTATATTAATATGAAAGAGAAAATACTGTTAGCATGGCAAAACACAGACTTGTAATCATGTAGGTAGAATTAAAACACAACTGAGCAACGGCACATAGAAATGAAGCTATTTATGTTAGTAGGAAACATCTTACGACTTCCTACCTTGGTGCTCGGCTTTCACTCCTGGGTAGTGTGGGGAGCACTTGATAGGTGTAAAGTCTTCTCTGTGGTCCTTACTGAGGTATGAGCTGACATTCTCTATTCCGGTTGGAGAGTTTGGATTGGAACTGGGAACAATTTCCTCAAACGTACCATTAATTATCATTCCTGTAACTGTCTTTCTGTGACATAAAATTATTGATTTTATATGTATCTATCTGAAGACATTTTTATTAGTAAGTAGTACGTGTTCACCACGTAAAATTTGCCAAATTCCAATGGAAACTAAGAAAAATTATCTGTAGCTCCACTTGAAAGGAATGCAAAATTATACAAATTTCTAATTACACAGTATTTACATATATAGTAATCCGTAGGCTGTTTATTCCTACCCAGCTGTGAACAATGAGCCCATCCACATGTTAACCACTATCCTTCTATTTGAGTGAAAAACAGAATTCCATTTATCATTGCTATATTTTGGATTGTATAACTTCCTGAAGGCCCATGTGTTAAAGGCCTGATGTGCTGAGTGGCACTATTGGGAGGCAGGAGAGCTTATAAAGATAGAACCAGCTGGGAAGTTTGGAGCACTAGAGGTATGGCCTTAAACGAGACAGTGGGCCTCTGACCCTTTCTTTTTCTCTTCTGCTTCTGGTCCATAAACTGAGAGAGCACTCTTGCTCTGCCATGGTCTGCTGCTACCCTGACCTGACGGCTCAGCACAGGACCAGATCAATTGAGCATGCTCAGAAACTCCAAAACTGCAAACCAAAATAAATCCTCTCTAAGTTTATTGTTTCAGGTACTCTGTTAAAGTGACTGAAAGCTACCACACTTAATAGTAACTGTCATTTACTTAATCAGCTCTCCCTTACTGGAAGTTGAATGTTCTTATGACTGTTATTAGGAGCAATAATGCAAAGACTATTTTTGTATGCTTAGCTAATCATTTCCCCAAAATGCACTTCCTAAAAGCAGAAGAAATTTTGGAAAAGTTAGATAGATTCATTTTATTTATTTATTTGCAACTTCTTCCACTCATTGCCAGACTTCCATTTTATTTTATATTCAATATCACATGGATCTTCCTCTCTTAACCCCCACCTCATTATTTTATCCCAGCCCCCAACCCCAAGCAGGCATTCCCTGGGAACCCTCAGGCCACTTCAGCCCAGGAAACATGTAGGCTAACCGCAGATCATCACCCCTCCCTCGGTTCCTCCAAGTCCAAATCCACCCCTCTCCCCAGTCTTATCCCCAGCTTTGTAGCAGAGCACCTGCTGCTTCCAGCCTCCAACTCCAGCAGATACTCCCTGGAGCCCTTAGGTCACACAGGCCAAAGAAGCAAGTAGGCTAACTACATATTTTCACCTCTCCCCAGCTCCAACAGGTCCAGTCCCCTAATCTCACCCCATCCTAGTTTCGTCTCTAGCTCATCTGTTGACTTCCTGCTGTAGCCTCTCCTCATTCTTTGCCCTTATTCCCAGGGCTAAGCAGATTCTAGTGGAACTCTGCTTTCCTCCCTCCTGTAGACTCCCTCCTAGCCCATCCACATCCCTAAATGTCAGCTCCCAATACCTAGAAACACATTTTACCTGGAACCCCCAGTGACCACACCTATCAGGATCCCAGAAGAATCTCCTATCAGGCAACACATGGCCACCATACTCTCCTAATAGCAAGAGAGGGCATCAGAAACCCAGGAACAAAACATCTACCCAACACAGACAAGACCAGATATCAGCACCAAGAATTAAAATCTTCCCAAATCCAGATGTCTAGGCACCAGAATAAAAACACAATCAATAACAGCCAGGACAGTATATTTCCATTAGAGTCCAGCAACTACCACAGCAGGCCCTGAGAATGGCAATACAGCTAAAGCATAAGAGGGTTATAAAACAGCCTTTATGACTATGACAGAGCTCCTGAAAGAGGAAATGCGTGAGTCCCTTAAAGAAATCATCTACGGCAGGGCGGTGGTGGCACACGCCTTTAATCCCAGCACTTGGGAGGCAGAGCCAGGCGGATCTCTGTGAGTTCGAGGCCAGCCTGGTCTACAAGAGCTAGTTCCAAGAAAGCCTCCAAAGCTACAGAGAAACACTGTCTTGAAAAAAAACAAAAATAAAAAAATAAAATAAAATAAAAAATAAGAAATCATCTACAAATCTAGCCATGCAGAGGAGCTACAAAGAAAAAACTCCAACCTAAAGAGGTTAACCACACCTAAGAAAACACAAGAAATAAATAATCCCAGACAAGAAAATCGAAAGACAGTCTGAGCATGGTCACAAGGATGAGCGTGGTGAACCAGGCCTTGAGGAGCTGTGAGAGGGGCTCCAGGAAAAGGCAGGGCCTTTACCTCAGGTGCGTTTGTTCCTTGGATTGTTCTTGGATATGAGTTCGTGCCTTCTGTGACAAACATTTACATTTAATTCATGAGATATGTTTCTTCTTGTTGGATGTCAGAACACAGCTATAGAACCCAATCTGGTCAATGTGCCCTGAATCTGGATACGGCCTTCTGCCTTGCTTTCAAGCTTTCCCAGATATAATCTATAGTTTGTGACAGGCAATTGTGTTTAAATTGGTCTGTCCTGAGAAAATTCCATGAAAGGGTTGCTCTGCTAAAATTTAGTATGTGCTTACTGGCGTTTATTTACATGTTTTTCTGAACTCAAACAACCTTCCTCAGAACATTGCTTCCTTTGCTTCATCCGTGTATAAAGTGCACTGGAACTGAAGTCAGGCTGTTTGCAGCATGAGACTGCAGTCTGCCCATTCTTTCGGGTCCTCAGATCCCAGGTTCTGCAGATAAGATCTGCAGAGGTTGGCTAAATGCCAACCTGGTATCTTATCTCCTAGTGAGACCTGCAGGCACCAGGCTTCAGAAGCAATTAGCATTTCCTTTGTTAGTCAACAATCACAGACCCTCAGTATTTACTTATCAGCTAGGGATGTCTCTGGACCTGAATTCCAGCAGACCTGACACCCCTCCCCTCCCCCTTGCCCATTTGCTATATAACAGCTTCTGAGAATTAATAAAGCACAGTTTGATCAGAAATCCTGTCTTGCCATCATTTCTCGTGTCTCTTGCTCTTCCATTACTCTCCTCTAGGTTTATCAGGGACCCCTGTTCGTATCCCGCTGGCTGGGATAGCTAAAAAGTTCACACACTACAACAGCAAGGTCACAGGAATCAACAGACACTGCTCATCGATATCTTTCGACATCATTGGCCTCAATTCTTCAATAAAAAGACAGATTAACAGTTTGGATGCAAAAATCAGAATCCATCATTCTGCTGCACCAAGAAACAAACCTTAATATAAAAAGTAGACATCACCTTAGGGTAAAAGAACGGAAAAAGATATTCTAAGCAAATGAACCTAAAAAGCAAGCTGGTGAAGTCGTGTTAGTATCTGACAAAACAGACTTCAAATCAAAGTTAATCAGAAGAGATAGGGAAGGACACTACATATTCATCAAAGGACTCTGAAGTTTTTAACATCTACACACCAAACCCAAGGGCCCCCAAGCTCATGAAAGAAACACTACTACAGTTGAAATCACACATTGACCCTCACACACTGATGGTGGGAGATTTCAATACCCCAATCTCGCCAACAAACAGGTCATCCAGACAAACACTAAACAGAGAAATGTTGGAGCAGGCAATGTCATAAACCAAATGGACCTAGCAGATATTTATAGAACATTTCACCCAAAAACAAAAGAATAAACCTTCTCAGCACCTCATGGAACTTTCTCCAAAATTGACCACACATACTGGATAACAACAACAGAAACAGAATGCTTACAAACTCATGGAAAATGAACAACTTACTACTGAGTGAAAAATGGGTCAAAACAGAAATTATGAAATTAAAGGCTTTCTAGAATTGAATGAAAATGAATACACAACATACCAAAACTTAAAGGTCACAATGAAGGCAGGTTTAAGAGGCAAGAACTAAGCCCCTAATTATAAAACATGGAGAGATTTCATACTAGTAACTTAACAGCATGCCTGGAAGCTCTAGGACAAAAAGAAATCACACCCCAAAGGAACACACAGCAAGGAATAGTCAAACTCTGGGCTTAAAACAAGAAAAGAGAAACAAACAAGAAAAAGAAAATACAAAGAATCAATGAAAAAAAGAGTTGGTGCTCTGAGAAATTCATTAATATTGACAAACACTTATCCAAATTAATTAAAAGGCAAAGAGAGAATATCCAAATTAACAAAATTAGAAATAAAAAGGGGGACATAACAACAGACACCAAGGAGATTTAAAGAACCATAAGGACATACTTGCAATGTAAATCAAAACTATTTGGAGATTTCATCTTACACCCGTCAAAATGGCTAAGGTCAATAAAATAAGTGGCAGCTCATGTTGGTGAGGATGTGGAGCAAGGCGACGCTCATCCATTGCTGGTAGGAGTGCAAACTTGTACAGTCACTTTGGAAATCAGTGTAGCAGTTCCTGTAGAAAACTGAATTGATCTACCTCAAGATCCAGCTATACCACTCTCAGGCATATACCCAAAGGACACTTCACTCTCCTACAGAAATGCTTGCTCAATCATGTTCATTGCTGCTCTATTCATAATAGCCAGAAACTGGAAACCACCTAGATTTCCCTCAACAGATGAATGGATAAACAAAATGCAGTCCATTTACACAATGGAGTATTATTACTCAGCTGTTTATAAAAAAAATGAAATTCACAGGTAAATAGATGGAACTTGAAAAAAAGTCATTCTGTGTGAGGTAACCCAGACCTAGAAAGACAAACATGGCGTAGGTATTTGCATATATGTGCATATTAGATATTAAGTCAATGACAACTAAGTTACAATCTGTAGAACCACAAAGGTTAGATTTAGAGTAAAGGACTGGGGGGATAGATAGATCTCCCTAGGAAATGGAAAAGAATAGACAATTGTGGTTGGGAGGGGTGGGGGCTGGAATGGAAGTATCAAGTGGGAAAGGGAAGGGGAAAGAGAGGGATGAGGGAGGGAATACAAGGAGAGACAGCTAAAATTAAGTGCCATTTGAGGGGTAGTTTGGAAACAATACAATAGAAGCTTCCTAAAATATATACATATATTAAGGCGATATAAATAAAATCACCAACTAATGGAGGAGACAGAGCCCCAACTGGCTGTCTCTTGTCACCAAATAATGCTTCCAGTTCCAGGATTGGGGTTACTTATAATTGAGTTGTTGGCCAAAGGGGTCCCATGTGAATCCCCAAACAACCCAGGCTGTTTTCAAGACTATAGATTGCTCTCCACAAATAGATAGCAAGGCCCCATTTTTGAAGACAACACCTACACAACCCACTGAAGATGGGGAAGTTGGGCTGGCTCCTACATACAACCTTAAAGTCTTTAGTACAGGAAGGTAGTCTGCACACTACAAAGGAGAAATGTAAACACCAACCCAGCCACAACTCTTGATCTACAATGGTGCCCTGCCTGCAACACATGCCAGTGCAATGGTGGTACAAGCTTTATGGAGTAACCAACCAATATCTGATTTGACTCAGGTCCCACTTCACAAGATGGAACCCAAAGCTGATACTGCTTGGAGGATCAAGAGCCTGAACCTAGAGAGCCCAGGGACCCAGGACAAAACCAAATACTACTTCTAAAAACAAAACCAAAACCATAGCAATAAAGTACCTCCTAATGGCATTCTGTTACTCATAGATCAGTGCTTTGCTCAGCCATCACTAGAGAAGCTTTCTCCTGCAGCAGATGGGAACAAATACACAGCCCCACAGATAGACATTAGGCAGAGAGAGAGAGATTTTGGAACTAAACAGGATGTCTGCATCAAATCCCTCTCCTCAAGGCTCAGGGAACCCTGTGGAAGAGAAGGCAGAAAGAGAGGATGGAGGACACTAAGAAAACAAGCTCCTAAATCAACATACATGGATGCAGAGCCCGAGGCAGCACACGGTCTGCATGGTTCTGGAACAGATGGGGTACGAGAATCGAGAGACGCAGACACAGTGCCCTCATCCCTAACCCAGAAGCTATCTCCAGTTGATAACCACTTCCAAACGAAAATTTAGTTTGCTCCAAGGGAAGCTCACTATGAAACAAACTACTCTCAAGGGTAGGCTGTGTGCCCAGCAGTATGGGCAACAGAAAACAAAGTCAATGGCATCTTTGGAGGTTCATTGTCTTACAGTGTCATGTCAGAGCTTCTCCTTTAAAAATTTCTTTAATCTTATTTTCATCATATATATATATACATATATATGTACACACACACACTCCATCTCTCCTTTTATCCTACATATACATATTTACCCATATATATAACATATTATATATATAATGGCTCCCATTTGGTGCTTTTTTTTCATTAAGATTTATTTGGGGCTGGAGAGATGGCTCAGAGATTAAGAGCACTGGCTGTTCTTCCAGAGGTCCTGAGTTCAATTCCCAGCAACCACATGGTGGCTCACAACCATCTGTAATGAGATTTGGTGCCCTCTTTTGGCCTGCAAGCACACAGGCAGACAGAACACTGTATACAATAAAAAAAATATTTGTTATGTACATGCTGTTCTGCCTGCGTGTATCCCTGTAGGCCAGAAGAGGGCACCAGATCTCATACAGGTGGTAATGAGCACACCATATGGTTGATGGGACCTCTGGAAGAGCAGTCAGGGCTCTTAACCTCTGAGTCATCAGTCCAGTCCCCCCTTTAGTGTTTTTATGGGATTCTTAAGTGTGTGAAGAAGTGAGTCTCTGTTTCTTGTGCCTTCTCTGGAACTTGTATCCTTCTGTTTGTTTTGTGCAGTTCCAATGAGTTAGCTTATGTTTTGCCCTATATTGTCATCGTCCCTTAGAAGCCTGCTTGTTTTCTACTGAGAGACAGAAGCAGGTGGATCTGGATGGGAGAGGAAAGCAGAAGAGTAGAGGGAAGGAAATCTATAATCAGAATATATTATGTGAAAAAAATCCATTCTCAGCAGGGCTTGGTGGCACCTGCTTTAATCACAGCACTTAGGAGGCAGTGGCAGGCAGATCTCTGTTGCAAGGAGGAAGCCACTTGTTGGTTCCCGGCTGCCCAGTTAATTTAAAACCTTCCTTTTTGTTTAAGCAGAAAAGGGGAAATGGTTTGGGAGGTCCTTATGTCTATATGTTGCTTTTATTGGTTAATGAATAAAGAAACTGCCTTGGCCTGTTGATAGGGCAGAACTTAGGTAGGCAGGGAAAATTGGACTGAATGCTGGGAGGAAGAAGGCAGAGTCAGAGAGATGCCACGGAGCTGCCAAAGACAGACACTGGGAATTTTACCTGGCAAGCCACAGCCACGTGGCGATATACAGATTAATAGAAATAGGTTAAATTAATATGTAAGAGTTAGTCAATAAGCTGGAGCTAATGGGCCAAGAAGTGATTTAATTAATATGGTTTCTGTGTGATTATTTTGGGTCTAAGCTAGCCAGGCAGCCGGGAACAAAACAAGTGGCTTTCTCTCCTTCCAACAAATCTCAGTGAGTTCAAGGCCAGCCTGGTCTACAAAGTAAGTTCCAGGACAGCCAGAGCTGTTACACAGAGAAACTCTGTCTCGAAAAACCTAAAGAAAAAAAAATCAATTTTCAGTAGAAGAGAAAAAGCATAGAAAAACTTCTCTAAAATTTCTCCTTTATCCTTGAAGAAAATACAAGATACAAGAAGATCTAGTTTAACACACCCAGATCTGATGTAATACTTATTGAGAGTATTTGCTTATATGTTGCTCTTCATAGACTTCTGAAGTTAGTAACAGGTTGGAACATTACTCCTCCTGAACCCTTCCCTGCTGGGCCAGTTTGGAAGTGACAGGACATATCCGCCAAAGGTTTTGTTTCTTTAAGCTGGGGAGGCAATGACTTCCTGCTGATCCCAACCCTATAGTTATTTTTGTGTTGTCCTCTAACTTGCTAGTACAGCTATAATACAAAGGACAGATGATAAAGTACTAGCAAGGATGTGAATAAGCCATAAGCTTCATTGTACTTTGTAGGAGTATAAATAGTACAGCTGATTGGATCACACTTGGCAGTTCCTCAGTTAAACATGAGTTACTGTATGACCCAGTAATTCCAATCCTAGATAACTGTTTACACAAAAACAAGTATACGAATGTTAACAGCAGAATTACTTATAATTGCAAAAAGCAAAAACAACCTTCATGTCCTTACTAATGAATGGGGTAAGTGAAATGTGATCTATCCATACAGCAGACTATTATTTGGAATAAAAATAAATGAAATCTGGATACAAGCCACACACTGCCAAACTGCCCTTGTACTTTATATTCAATGTCTGCTTCTCAATATCATTATCCAAACTCCTATATTCTGTTCTGCAACCACGACCCAGATTTTTAAAAATAAGCTAAAAACTCAACTAGACATTTCTAAAAGGTAGACTAATGGCGAACCACATATGAAAATATGCTTAAGATGATTAGCCACCAGGAAAATGTAAATCAAAACTACAGTTATGTCTCTTCTTAGCCCTTTTCCTACAGCTGCAGCTCTTGCTAGGCTGGTGACTGTTCCATCCCCATTACGCCTTCAGGCATGTTTTATTCTCTGACCCAAATATTTTGTGTCAAGGAGGCATCACCTCAATGCCAAGCCCAAGCTCAGTTCCTGCCTTTTTGTGAAGCTGATCTCTCCTACTTATACACACACAGGCCTACCATGTTAACTGAACAAAGATCTCAGAGATCCTCAGACCAGCAGTAGGACATCTAGGAACAGGATTTTAAAATGGAAACTCCCAGGCCCAATTCATACTGGCTGAATCAGAAGTTGCATTTTACTGAGATTCTCAGGAGATTCACAAATGCAGGGAACACGAGTCCCTTGTCATCACACCAATGACAACAGTGAGTGAATGAAGTCAAGCTGCTAGCACTTGAGTTTTCCATCTTCCAGTTTGCAGTGCAGTGAACTGAATACATGGCATCTTTCAGCTTCCTCGCTGCTCTGGGGCTGCTCATGTGGTAAACATGGCCTATATCATATTCATCATATTCTTAACTTGACTAGTAAAGTCCTAGGTCATACAAATAGAACATGTGGGCTCACTTAATCAAGAGTCTAGACACAATTAAATGTGGTGGGGTTTTTGTTTCTTCTTTTAATTGCAATTAAGAAATATTTAAATTATAAAATTTGAAAATATGAATAATAACAAGTCTGATGCACATTCCGCATGAACTAAGCCATTAATGATTGGATTAGTACTGAAAAGTGTAGTTTCTGAGCTAACACTGTACAGGCATCTTCCCTTATGATTGTTCCACATCCTACTTCTGCTGTGTGCTCTGCATAGTATTTGTGATGATTCACTTCCACGTCTCTGCTCCGTTTTGTTTCTTGAAGGATAACTACACCTTTTTTGTTTTGTTTCCTGTATATACACATGAATATGCAAATTTATGAAGGATGACTGAACTAATAAGCAATATTGGTAAATATACTAGAAAAAGTCTGCATTTTTAATAAAGGAAGTTTAATAATAAAATAGTTTTGCTCAAAAGATTGACATATTGACTAAAAGTATAATACCACTAGTTAATTTCTGTGTATCTTTTGTAACATCAATGAAGAGAATATTAAAGTATGGTAAATGAGGGAAGGACACAAAGAAGCTATAAATAATTTCCAACTAGCCTCTTTGTGTTTGCAATGAGGGCTCTTTTTCAGACTAAAGTAGAAAATGTGTGAGAAGGTAAATGAGTTTTTTCAGGTGTCTGGAGAACTTACTGTTTGTCTTCTAAAGATAAAGGGATTAGGGATACATACTTCTCAGGAAAATCCTCCACACAGAACCTTGTTGTCCACTGTTCCAAGACTGAATTATCTGTCACCTCCGGAACTGAAGCAGCTGAGGCCAAAACGAACAGGCAACATTAGCTTCTAAAATATCCTTTTACTCTTAACATAAGAAAGACAAACATCCATCATTTTCATTATGGAGTTACCGTTACTTGTTCAAATATACACTTACTTTTCCAAAAGTGATATCTGATTCTCATCATTATAATCTGCTTCCCCCAAACTCAATCACAGTCAAGAAAGTATCATCTGAGTATACAAATAACTCCCTCCTTTTCGTAGCTTCTCTTTGCTTAGACACCACTATGCTCAGATAACCCTGTTCAACAGTTCATACTTTGCCTCATAAGGCCTTCATTAGCATTCTAGTTCATTTTGATGTTCTCTCCTTGAAGGTCCATAATATGGCTAGTATAACATTGGTATTTAATCATAGACAGCTCTATATTGAAATCTTATGCATCTATAGATTGCTTCTCAGATTAGATCCTTGATTCCTTAAGAAGAGGGACCACATCATATTCTTGCTACAGAATATGCAACTATGCAGCTGCATATTCTACCATGAGTAGTATCCCAGTCCGAGTTTCTTCTTCCCAGCATTATTACTTTGAAGATGTTACATCTTCATCTATGCCTCATAGAAAAACAGTGGCCTTAGGTGGGAGCACTAGCTACAGACACCAACACTGCCTCTGGGGGGAGCACAGGCCTCTGGCAGCAACACAGACCACAGTAGCAAAAACCAGGGACACTAGCAGGGTCTCCTGCAGCACTGACCACAGACACCAGCTAGCCCTCCCGTGTCAGCACGGACGATGGAGGTCTTTTGAGGAAGCTTAATCCAAAACCCAAACTGTTCTTCATCTCTGATATTTTGTTGTTGTTCAGAGCCAGCTTTTCCTGCGGCTGGGCAGCACATTGGGGGACAGAGCCTGCATGAGCTCCAAGCTGCTGCAAAGCACCCTATTGGCCCCACTTGGTGACCACACAAACTGTCACCGCTGCAGCTGCATCTCTAGTTCTGCCTCCCTTCGTGCATGCCACTCATTCTACCCTTTCCCACCTCTCCACTGCACATTCATCCACACTGTGTGTGTCACACAGTAAAATATTTTTGCCCAAACAGTTTTACATGCAAATACTTATTGCAAGAGGTCATTGGTCTGGTTTCTGGTAAACACAGCTAACATTGAGCTCTGTGAAATCCTGCTGTTACCCCGAGGCAGGGTGACCTTGAAGTTGAGCAGCACTTCTGGAGGCGCCCCCCACTCTAGCCGCAGGCCATTGCACCCCTCTATGTGCTCGCCCAGCTTCCTGCTCCCCTCCAGGGCAAACAGCTTAAGCTGCAGCAGTGGTGGCTCCATGCTGTGGGCCTGGCCCACTGGCCTGAGCCTCCTTGCGGGCCTAGGACTGACCCCTCTGAGCAAGACGTGCTCCCCCCTCCTCCCCTGCTGATGCCTCTAGTTTCGCCTCTCTCTGTACACGCACGGCCCCACTCCACCATTTTTCTTTTGTCAATTTCACGAGACCACTTTTTGAAAGCATCTTCCCATGAGACCTGCTCTGCTTTAGTTGTTCTGGAGACACTGCACGCTCTACAGACTCATCATCTTCCTCTGCCTCTGTGAGTCTCTGGTCCCTCCAGTGCTGGTGGCACCACCATTTTGAATTGAGGACTGCTTCATTGTTAAATTTTTACTTCAAACAGGCAGCGCTTTCATTACTGGAAATCCTATTGCTCTTTTCATGGTACTCAATAGACTTCTTTCCAAAAAAACAAAAAGTTTTACATCATACAAGCATTTCCTAAGTGTTGTCCAAATCCATTTTCTTCTTACCATACTCCAAGGATACAATGTGTGTGTGGAGGTCAGAGTCAGTTCTCACGTCCCATCACATGGGTTCCAAGGTTCAAATTCAGGCTGTGAGGTTTGGCAGCAAGCATCCTTACCCACTGAGCAGTCTTGCTAGGCCCCAAGTTCCTACTTTTGACTCCCAGCCCCCAACCCTTACCATTTTTTTTTTTTTTAGAAAACCAGAATTGTCTTTCTGAAATATAATTTGGCTTCTCTTATTCCTTTTCTTAAAACTGTCCAATGGTTCCTCATATTTGCAATTTTATTAGCCAGTCTGAGCTGCTACACCACACATCCTAGAGACTAGGTGGCACACACTAAGAACATTTTCTCTTCACAGCACTGTAGGGTAGAAAGCACAGTAACAAGACACCAACAGATTCAGTATCTGAAGGAGAGTCTCTTCTACTTCATCTTGCTATGTCCTCAAGACAAAAAGGAAAAGGGTATCCTTTGGGATATTTTATACAAGAGCACTAATCTCAAGCTTCATGACCCTTCCTCCAAATACAATCACAATGGGGCTTAAATTTAGATGTGTGGTCTCAAGGGCACACAAACTTCTACAGAGTCTTAGACAACATAAAATTTGCTCACATCTCAGATCTCCTTCTCCGTCTTCAGTCATAAGGCCTAATTTCCTTAATTTACTACACTGAAATAACTTATAAGATATAAAAACATACCTCTAGTCCGTGGACTCCTATATTTATCATCAATAAAGTTTTTATCTTGATTTAAACATGGAGGGATCGGAAGCAATAAAGCATCTCTGGAAATCCTTTCTTTAACTGTGTTCTGCATGAAAATGTAAAATCATTTTAACATACACTATTTACCAATATTCAGAATATTATTGTCATAAGCTGATACAATTTTTTCTTTAAAACTGATACATTTGTCATAAAATGTCCAATTAAAGAACTATGTAACTGAGAATAATATAAGCAAGTTGTCTTACAAATATTTTTCTATGA
Source organism: Ondatra zibethicus (assembly GCA_004026605.1). Taxonomy (NCBI): domain Eukaryota; kingdom Metazoa; phylum Chordata; class Mammalia; order Rodentia; family Cricetidae; genus Ondatra; species Ondatra zibethicus. The sequence goes on from PVIU01000159.1 coordinate 60,619, forward strand.
TACATTAAAATATATGTGTGCTTGACCAAAAAAAAGTATTACATCACTTAGCAATGTGGTTTTTCTTCCATTAACCAGTATAATGCCACTGTCTAAACTTTTATTTTCTATGCTAAATCATGAAAATGAGCTTCTAATTTCAAAAGTAAACCGAAGGAAGAAAACTCTTCTGGTAAATGGACCTTAAAGATGGTATACTGATACAGCTTGTAATCTCAGCCCTTGGGAGGCTAAGGCAGGAGGATTATTTGTTTGAGGTCATTGTGGGATACATACTGAGTATCAGGCCAGTTAAGACTATACAACAAGATCCTGTCTCAAACAAGCAACACAGAGAGGATGTTATCAGTTGGGTAAACCTGTAGATTAGCTCAAGTTCTACTTGGATTCTTCCTTGACTTCCCAACTTTAACTCCCATGACTTTGTGGCAAATAGCCTGGTCCCTCCTAGAGCCATCCCACCTCCCACCTTAACACTCAGTGGTCACAACACTGCAGTCTACTCTGTGAAAGAAGGCTGATGTTCTATAGCTGTCTTTCTCAGCTGAAGCAGCATCTTCTCCATGGAGTCTTCTCTAGGGACTCTGACTTCCTATAGGATTCATTATTCCATGTACTTTGAAAAATGATCGCTTTGTTGTTGACGTTGTTTGTTTGTTTTATGTTGCTGAAGGTGTTATGTTAAATAAGAGATTTTCACTATCTCAGAATAAGTAGTATAAAAGATCATTTAAACTGATCTATATAAAATGAGGATCAAAGATACATGGAAACAGGAAAAAAACCTTGATTAGTACTTCATTTAAAAAGAAAGTAATAAGAAATAATTTACATCTAAGAAATTTTGTTTATAATTACTTCTGAGGTAAGTTTTTCATAAATTATATTTGATGACACAGAAGGCATTACTTTTCTTCTTTGGTCAGAAAGGAGCTAATTGTGAAAACATGAATTAGTAAGACATCTCTGACTCCTTGGATATTTAGATTATTTTCTTTCTATTGTCTGCTAAGCAATTTTACTTTGCCAGATCTTTATATTGTTATTTGAGTAGCTCTTAATACACCTTAATTAACTTTATAGAGTCTCACACTTTCTGCAAGAGCTGACATTTCTCAGCCTCACACCATGGAGTGCAATACACCAGCATTAATAAGTAACCATGACTTAAGAAAATATCTTTGAGGACTCTTGAGTATCTGCATTTTTGCAAGTAATCCAAGCATATGTTATAACTACATATTTGTGTCTCTCAGTTATGAGAGAATAAACAAAACCTGAAGATGACTATATATATATCTCTTAATCTCATAAAGTGTAACCGAGTTTTAGTTTACTGCAATATTTTTGTACTGGTCGATGCGGCAGGTTAATGTAATAATGGAAATGAAATTTTAACTTGTCATTTAAGGTCATAAGAACAATGAACATGATCTCTATCTCCTGCAATACATTTATTAACAATATATCTGGACTTGAGATTCCTCTCTGACATCTTTTCAAGATATTTAGCTTCTCTTGACATTATTTTGCTAATGGTGAAGCTGTAAAACCTGTATTTGATGTGTGGGTACTTACACTGATCAAATGACATAACCCACTAGATGGACAGAGTATCTGATCCATCAAGACACAGTTATTGTCACAATAACAATGACTCGGATTACTTTTGTACCCATTCTTTCTTTTTATGTGTGTATTCTTTTTTTTTTTTTTTTTTTTTTTTGAGATGGGGAACCACTATTCAGCCCTGTGTGGCTTGAAACTTTTCTTGCTGTTTAGTTTTCCAAGTACTGGGATTACAAGCATGTGCCACCATTTCCCATATCTCTTAAAGGAACACCACTTCAGAATGTTAGTAAACACCCTCAAAATTCATAAAAGTCTCGTTCTTTTTTTTTTCTTTTAAAAGTGTGTAGCCCAGGCTGGCCTTGGACTTGTGATCCTCCTGCCTCTGCCTCCTTCAGCAAATCCTACCGGCCTATGCCACCACAACCAGCAAAAGTCTCGTTCTTTTCTTCAGGTAGTTTCAGACCTATTTTGCTATTCAATTATTTAATTCAAAAGTCCCTTACAAAAGTGGACTTTTAAAGAAACATTAAAAGTTGAAACTAAGACCTGGCGTGATGGTGTACGCCTTTAATTCCAGCACTAGGGAGGCAGAGGTGGTTGGATCTCTGTGAGTTTGAGTTTAGCCTGGTCTACAAAGTGAGTTCCAGGGCAGCCAGGACTACAGAAAGAGACCCTGACTTGAAAAACAAAAACAAAACAACACAAAAATGTTGAAACTAGGGCTGGTGAGATGGCTCAGAGACTGAAGGCACTTATCGCCAGTGCTGATGACCTGAGTTTGATCCCCAGGAGCCACACAGCAGAAAGACAGAATCTATTCTTGCAAGGTGTCCTTTTAACCTCTTCGTGCACACTATGACAAGAATATGTATACACACAGACACACACATACATACACACAATGAGTATTTAATTGCTATAAAAACCTAAAGTAATTTTAATGACTCTGAATGCAACTAAAGATTAACCTGTGGATTACTGAAAATTATCATATACTAGATACACATGACATGTTTTCAAGAATAATTCTTAGTAAATGGATAGACGAAGGCAGTAACATACCTCATGTAAATAGTCTATTGCATAATATTTGAATGCTGAAAACATAGCTCTTCCCTTCAAAGACACACAGAGTTCACTATCTAGAAATAAAAAAAAAAAGGTTGGAAAAATAGCAAAGCTGAGAAAAAAAGAAATCTCTCTTAACCATAAATCTTTGGTTCACTTATTTTTCAAAAGGCCCTAAATTATAAAAGTAAACTATAAAGTAACATTTATTTTTGTGGTTGAAAATCTAATATGAAAATAATGTGTGCTATTATACACTTTTCTATATTTTCTCTTGTAATTTAATTTATACAAGCTGGTGAGTTCAAGTATGTTTAATATGATAATTTAGTTGAAAGGAAGCTGGAGTAAGTGGTAAAGACTGACACGGTGTTTTATCTAGGGTTATTATGCTTCGCAAATGATTTTGAAATTAAATAACCAAGGCCAAAACTCTGTAATGAAGAAAAGGGCTGGAAAGATGACTCAGCAGTTAAGGGCACTGACTGCTCTTGCCAAGGAACCAGGTTTGAGTACCAGCACCCACCTGTCAATACTGTCTGTAACTCCAATTCCAAAGGGCCTGAAGCCCTCTTTTGACCTCCAAAGGTGCCGGTGCACAGATAGGCACTTGGGCAAAACACCTATATGCATAAAAAGAAAATAAATAAATCTTTAAAAAGTAGTAATATAGTGGGAGGCACTAAAAGTTTTCTTAAAACCTATTTAAAAAAGAAACAGAGTAAGACTTGGGAAATTATATCTCTTCTCTTACTTAGAAAATAAAAGCCTGAAGCTAGAATTCTCTAATTAGTAATTCATCCGGAATAAAGCAACTATGGTATGATAAAACTATCAGGGCCACAGACTATTGAAAATTCAACAAATCTACTGAATAAGACAATAAGCAATTAGAACAATTAATTAGGCCAGGATGATTCCCACATTGAGAATTCAAGGAATTATACCCCCAGAAGTTACTCGGTGTATCAAATAGTTAATATTTTTGCCATTTAAAACATCTGGAAGGAGTGGAATGTTGTGATGCATGCCTCTAATCTAAGCACCAAGGAGGAAGAAGGTGGATTTAGAGTTAAAGCCAGTTTGGACTACACAGTGAGGCCCTCCCTGAATAAAGTATGTGGGATGCTGAGATAGCTCAGTGGTCAAGGACTTGACCAGCATGCTCAAGGCTCTGGGCTCAAGCCCTATCCTTGCAAAAAGCAACAAAATAGTCTTAAGAAATCCAGATGTCAATCAGATGTTTCACATAATAGTTTATTAATAACATTTTATTGAATTAAGTACATATTATAATACAAATGCTCTTGGCCTAGTGTGGTAGCTTGAGTGTTTTGGCCCCCATAAACTCATAGGGAGTTGCACTATTAGGAGGTGTGGTCTTATTGGAAGAGGCTGGATGACACACACCTTTAATCCAGACCTCGAGGCTGGAGAGCACACTTTAATCCAGGTCCCACCTTCTGCTGGAAGTGTGTCATTATGGGGGCAGGCTTTGAGGTCTTTTCCTCAAGCTTCACTCAGTGTGACAGTCAGTCAACTTCCTGTTGCCTGCAAGATGTAGGATACTTGGCTATTTCTCTTTTTTTAAATTGTTTATTATGTATATAGTATTCTGCCTGCATGTATGCCTACAGGCCAGAAGTGGACATCGGACCTCATTACAGATGGTTATGAGCCAATATGTGGTTGCTGGGAATTGAACTCAGAACTTGTGGAGGAGCAGACAGTGCTCTTAACTACTGAGCCAACTCTCCAGCCCCTACTTGGCTATTTCTCCAGCATCATGCTTGCCTACATGCCACCATGCTCCCTGCCATGATGGACCGAACCTCTGAACTGTAAGCGAGCCACAATTAAATATTTCCTTTATAAGAGCTGCTGTGGTCACAGTGTCTCTTCACAGCAATAAAAACCTAAGACACCTAGTGTAATTATTATTTCATTTTTTTGCGGTTTACCTGTTGTCTTATATAACGTGAAGTTCTGAAGTCTGAAGAGATGAAGATATAGCCTGGGAGGTGGTGGCACACACCTTTAATCCCAGCACTTGGGAGGCAGAGGCAGACAGACCTCTGAGTTTTAAGCCTGGTCTATAGAGTCAGTTCCAGGACAGCCAGGGCTACAGAGAGAAACCCTGCCTCAAAAAACCAAAAAAGACCTGAAGATACTACCCATAGGAGAGGGCTATAATAGATTCCTGTTTTCAGTTATCATCAAGTGAATATTCTTCTTGGAAACTTTTTGTTACATTTTTATTTATTGTGTGTGTGGGCATGCACAGTTGTGTCACTGTGTGGAAATCAAGGGACAACTTGTGGGGTTCTATTCTCTCCTTCTACCATGAGGGTCCTAGGCATCAAACTCAGATCCTCAGGCCTGCTAGCAGGCCTTTACCCATGTCACTGCCCCAAAGAGAACATCCTTAACTATTCACTTTGCTGAAAAAGTTAAAAACAAACTTCTAATGTAACCCACAACACAATTATTTTAATTAATAACAGAAATTTTTAGATATTACAGTCTTTCAATTAAACTGAGCAGATGCACAACCCAGATTGACAGAGTCTTAAATATCAATAAGAATGGTGCCAATTAGGTACTGTACCCACTCTTAATGCCAACATGACATTATTTTAAACTGCTGATTATCTCTGAGAATATTTATAATCATTACATCTCTACGCCTTTCCATACATTATAGTCTTTGAAGCAAACATTGATTCTAGAATTTTCATTTCTTTTTTAAAATTTGATTTATGTGTACGAGTGTTTTGTCTGCATGTCTGTCTGTACACCACAATGTGTGCACCTGGTGCCCTTGGATGTCCTGGGACAGGGGCTACCAATGCTGCGAGCTGCCATTTAAGGACTGGGATTCAAACCCAGTTCCTCTGAAAGAGCAGGCAGTGCTCTTAACCACTGAGTCATGGCTCTAGTCCCAAATTTTCATGTCTTAAAGTTATGTTTTCTCAGAAAATCATGATTGTGTATCATTATATAAGTGAACTGAAAGACTTAAAAAGAAAGAAAAAGAAAAAAAAAAACCACAGCTTTTAGTTTGCCCACTCAATTTGTGGTTTGCATTTATTTTCAATTTTCTGTCCTTACTTGTAACACCGAGCATTTCTATCAGCTTTAGATTCATCATTCTCATCAACTATTTTGGAGAAAGTGTTTTTTTTTTTTTGTATTGACATCAATCATTGATATTCACACTCTGAAGTACTTACAATACGGCATGTGACATTCACTATCAGAATTTCATAAGTCTACTGCGCTGAATATCAGGCCTCTGAACCCACCTTAGTTTGTTGGGTGGATGGGAAGAAAAACTAAGTTTGCTTTATATTTAAAAGCCAATCAAACAGATACACAAGCATAATCACAGTCAAGATTAATTTTTTTTTCTGGTTTGTTTTGTTGATTTTTGAAACAAGGTCACAGTTCTATGGGCCTTAAATTCAGAAAGACTCTGCCTGAGAGCTGGGATTAAAGCTGTGTGCCATCACACTGGCCAGAAGTAATTTTTTAAAGGATTCACTTGTAAATTGTAGTAATTTCCCAGGTTTATTTTTAAATCTACTTCTAAAGATTTCATTTCCTCTCAGAATGGTTCAAAATGGAAATATACATAATAATTAGGTCAGGATTTTGAAGACAAAGCTGGGGTAGTTTTACCAGTATTGCACCCAAGGTAAGAAGAGGGTGACTCTTTGAGTCACATCTTCTCCCATTACATGAAGGCATTCTGGAATTTTCTCCCCTTCCATACTCTCACATAAATCACGTAAGAACCTCCCCTGGTGGGGGGGGCATGTAAAATTTGCAAAAGAGGCGCGTTTTGTTTACTTTCTCATAACCTATGCAACTAGTTGCGTGGAAACCCACCTGCCCAGTCAGGCCCAGTAATCCCTGCGGTCCCGAATGGGGCGGGGTAGAAGCTGAGTTCGAGACCTCGTCCCTGCTCAGCTATATAAACCACGCCTCAGAAATCGGCTTTCTGGAGAACTTTGAGCTGCCATACTTCAGCCTCTTGGAAACGTTCCTTACCCTCAGCTACAGCAGGCTCTTCCTTCTCTCACACGAGGTAACACCTCCGGCTTTGGAGTCCACGGGAGGCAATTTCCCCGCCCATAGGCCATGTGACCGCGGATGGCGGCTGAATGCAACAGTCCCATTGGTCAGGCCAGACTCCGCCCTCTGGCTCGGTTCATCAGTTTCCCGGATGTGAGAGCCTAGGGTGTTCTGCATGTCGGTCCCAGAGCCAAAGCCTGTTCCCACCTCAGTAGCCTGGGTGAGGTGTGACAGAGGCCATGGCGGCTGGAAGTCAGGAAGAGCTGAGTCTGGACTTATTCTTAGGCCGGCTACCGTGTTATTAGCTAAAGGCTCCAGAAGCAACGCATGGCCAGTAGCTTTTTCGCAGGTAACTTTTAAGAGGATTTAGCAATCAGATGGCTTCAGGGAAAGGCAGAAGGCAAATGGGAGGAGGCAAACATAGGTGTGAGGCCAGGTGGTTGTGCAGAACCGGAGGAAGAACATCTGAGGTGGGGTGGAAAATATGCTTTGAATGGGAATGTGCGGATTTTATATCTTAATGGATGGCCACTCCCTCGCATTCGAACTTAGAATGACTAGACCTCCCCTGATAACGAACAGCCCATTCCTTTGTGTTTCTTATCTTCTGCTTTCTTTTTCGTGGTACAGCTCGGCACTGAGCTTCTTCCCAGGAGATTGCACGAAGTAATGTATACTTAGTTATTTTACTAATTCATCTCTTTCTTTCTAGTTATTATTTGAAAAGCTTATTGTGAAATATCAATGAGATAAGCCATTTTCTTAAGTCACATCATTCTATTTTGTACAGGTTTGTGCAGCATGTTTCAATACTATGGGTTATCATTTAGCAACAGTTTCATAGGTGTTCACCTACCAGGGGGATACATTATTTTGCATTCTTCTACACATTTCATTAAAACCAAAATTATGCAATTTTTCTAATTATAAAAGTATACAGACTCAACTAGAACCAGTAAAATCATTCAAAGACATGTATTGCAGAAGAAGTCACCGTCATTTCTGTCCTGACTCCCAGGTTAAGGTAATAATTATTAAAATCTGGTTTACAGGTCCAGTGAAATGGCTTAGCAAGTTAAGGTGCTTGCCACCAAGGCTGATGACCCGAGTTCAAACCCTGAAACCCACAAAGTGGAAGGAGAGACCAGACTCCCACAAGCTGTCTGTCCTCTGACCTCTACACACTGGCTGGGGCATGCATGCGGCTCCCCATAGACACAAAATAACTTTAAGAAAATCTAGGTTCTGTCTTTTGATACTTTGCATGTCATTATAGGTGGGCACATACAAAGTTGGTTGGCCAGAAATAGAAAAAATAGACAGCTCACATTTGTCACTAAATAATTCATAAACAGCCTTCCAGATCACCTAACTCATCTTTAAAACAAAAACAGCTAAATAATGAGATATCTCACAATAGCTTTGTGTCATCATTTATTCAGATATCCTGAAACTAATGATTGCTTCCAGGATTTCACCTGAACAAATAATGTCACAGTGAAATTCTTAGCTAGCTGCTCTTGAGTAATTTCTATGGATTTTTTTTATTTGCTGTCTCAAGTCATGAGAGTGTTTCCACTGTGATAGATACTTCTTGTTTATCTTCCAAAATTTATAGCACTTTATATTAGCAATGCCAAGAGGGATCATTTTCCTGAATATGCAGCAGTACTGAATATATTGCTCCTCAGAAAAATTTGACAATACAACATACCAAGTACTTTATATCTATTTGATAATTGAACACTGTTTAGGTGTTTATGAGTCCTTCTTATACAAATTGCCTATTATATGTATGTATGTATGTATGTATGTATGTATTGTGTGATTTTTCTGTTGGGTAGGTTGTCTTTTTAAAAATCTGGAGCCTGTAGTGAGTCAGACTACCACAGCAGGGAGTGTGTGGCTACAGCAAAGTTTTTCATTTCACTGAAGCTGGAAGAGGAAGGGACCTGACTGGAGAACCAAAATCCCTACTAAGGTTATATCTAGATAAGTATATCAGTTGAAATAAGATCTTGTGGTATAAATAACAGGACATTTAAAATAATATTAAAAGTCCAGAGATAAGGAGTTCTGGATTGATAGAACAGTTCTGCCCACCCCAGCTCCTGGTGACATCGTTCTGTCTCATTACTCTGATAGATCTTTTGTGGTCTTAGCCAGTATTTAGGAGTTAGCATGATAGAAGAAAGAATGAAGTAGAGGCTATAGGATCTCTGTTTCTTTGTGTGTCTGCAGTTTAGGTTGTGAAATACGATATTCATATACAAAAGTACATAAGACAATGTGTAATTTTGAAAAATATGTTAAGAAACATCCATGAAACCTCTGCACCAGTCACGGCACAGAACACGGTAAGACATTCAAAAGCCCGGTGTTTTCCTTTGTAATCATAGCTCTTCCCTAGAGGATGCCTCTCTCTACCTAGAAATTACTATAATTCTGACTTGATACTAATTATTGCCTTGCTTTTCTTCAAAATGTTCTGCCCAAGTCTAAATGACAGTTTGCCTGTTTTTAAACCTTGTTTTGTGTTATTTTGGTTCTTCATTCTCCTATGCAGTGGGTATTGTTGAATGTACCCATGTTGATTTACTTTCACTGCTGAATAATGTTCTACAAATATACCTCATTTTCTTTACCCATTCCACTGTCGATGGATACTGTAGTTGGGATCCAAAATGTCCTTCACAAGTCCATGTGTTGAGATAAAGGCTTGGCCCCCAGCACTTGGCACTGCTGGAATGTGATAGATATAATCTTTTAGAAATGGGGCCTAACGGATGAAAATTAGAGTCATAACCTTAGTAGCAATGTTGGGACCCTAGTGAATCTCTTCCTCTTCCAGCAATGACATTAAAACTTTAACCACACACTCCTTGCTGCCATACGCTGCTTCACCACAGGCTCAAGTTACACTGTGCCACTGACCATGGACAGCAACATTGAAGACAAAAGCCAAAATTGACAGACCAACCTTCCCTTCTCCCTTCTCCCTCCCCCACCCTTTCTCCCTCTTTCTTCTGCCACTATCCTCACCTCTAGGATAAAGTTCTACTATGTAGCCCAGGCTTGCCTCAACTAATGACTCTCCTGCCTCAGCCTTCACATTTATTGTAAGCCAGGACTATTACAGATTACATTCCCATTGATATCCTTGTATGTGTACCCTAGTATACTTGTACTTTTCTCTAGACTATGTATGTATTTAGGAAATTTTTATGAATTTTTTCATAAATGTCAGCATGTTTTCAGAAGTGACAGTTCTTGTTACTCTATACCTGCATTAACTTTAATAATTCCATGCTTACAAAACTTTGAGAAGTTGGTAAACATCCAGTTGTCTTTTGAGGAAGGTTTTCATCAGCTACCACATGGTACTAATGCTTCTATCTCACTGGTTAACTCCTAGACACACGGCCACATGTGGCTGTAACAAAAAACTAGAATATATATAGGGTTTATGCCAGACAGTTACATGCATAGATACAACTTGGTGATTCTATGACTATAAGGAAGGGAGACCAGGTGTTGGGAAATTGTATAGTAATCTCTGCCACACTAATGATAAAAAGCTTTTAAATGCTGAGCTTTATTTAGGACTTGGTATATTGTAAATTCTATTCTAATCACTTGGCCACACTTCAGTACTAGATAAGATATGACATGCCCAGTTCATAAATAAGAAAACTGGGGCATTGAATGCTTAAGTATCTTACTCAAGACTAGCTAGAAAGTGTGACACCGAGTTTTAAACCCGAGTAGTGTGGCTTTAGCATCCGTCTTAATCAAGCCACACATTCAAAAAAGGAATGTTTGTTTCCAATCTGCTGTGTGTCCTACAGATACTTTCTCTCTATACTTCATAAATTACTGGGGATGATTTTCCTAATCTATCACCAGGAAAATTTACCTTACCTAAATCTCCTTTTCCCTCTACTGTAAATGATATAACTCAATCATTATTTTTTAAAAATTTGCAGCACTATAGCAATTGCTTTTCTTTCTTTCAGTTTGTAAGTGCATGTGTGACTGCGGGCGCCTCTCGATGTTAGAGGTCTTGGGTCCTCCCCTAGTTAGAGCCACAGGCAGTGCAAGCTGCCTGATGTGGGTGCTGGGAATGGAATCTTCTGGAAGGACACATCTGAACCACGGCACGGTCTCGAACCGAACAATTACGGTTCTCTGGAAATGCTAGTTCATCATTTTTTTTTACCATTATTATTCCATAAATCAAGTTGAAATACATACTTGAAATAAACTAAGCTGAAGAGTCATCCTGAAAGGGGGAAGGGAGAAAATCAATTCTGATGATACAAGGTTCACTGACCCGTTCACACACTGTGGTACCGTGGCCATGATGGAAATGTTTAACGTTTATTAAAAACATACTTAACATCAGGCACTGACGATGCCGAGAAGGAAGGAAGTTACAAATCCTTGACTGAAGTTGCCTTTTTAACATCCCTTCAGATAAGTCTAAGCATCGCTGCCAGGATACTGTTTTAATATAACTAATGCAGGATTCCACCACTATACTCAGGCTCTCAGATCTCAGTCACCTACAGCATATAGTCCAAAATCCTGAGCCTAGAACCTCCTTATTTACTATGGAACTTTAAACCACTGGCCATTCTCTGAACATTTCTCAGATTTTCCTCGTCTCCAGTCTATTGAACAGTGCTTTTTTTTCACGATAATAATTGTTTTGCTCGTGTCTGCCTCGCCCACAGACCACAATCTTCCTTAGATCATGGTTCTTGGGCCATGCCTTAATTATCTTTATAATCACCCAGTGCAATCCTGAAATGAAAATTTATTTCTTCTGGAAACCCTTTTGAAATAGCAAATAAACCATGTATGCATTTCTGTTAAGTGTAGGTTCTCAGTTTTCTTACAGGGATGTTAATATGTATAAAACACTCCACAGGCATGAGCACATGCTTGCTAAGTGAGCTTGGCATGTATGTAGCAATTAGTCATCTTGAGACAGTATTGCCTATCAGCTCAAACCAGATCATGCAGAAAATCTGGATATATGGAATGAAAAGAGTGTTTCATAAATGTGTTACATAATTTATTGTCTTGTGAGAACTAATTTATAGGTGTGGCCTCTCGTTCTATCTTTTGATCATCCTGAAGGAACTGTTTTGCATCCATAGACCGAGAAGAAATATTTTAGCACAACATAGCATAGATAATTACTGCTGAAAGAGAGCTGTGACTGTAGCAGTATTAGCAGAAAGGAAACTGCTGGTACAGAAGAGAAACCTAACATTCCACATGGGGTCCTTACCTTTTCATCAAATGCAAGAAAGCACGCATTTCTTAGACCGCTCTGCAACATTCACCTTTGTATATATGAATACCTTCTCTCACATGTCCAACTCCTCGATTTATGGATTATGAGCCATCCCACATGATGTGGACCTTTTATATACATTGAAGAATCCATGTAAGCTTCGATTCTGACGGGGATAGAATATTTACCCATATATTGGACTTGAGTGTGTAACTCCAGAGAATATTGGCTGGAAGAAATAAAAATAATCAGATCACTATTTCCTTGGGACAAATGGAAAGGCTAAATGTGATTTAACATTTCCTTGACTAACATTCCCCTAAAACGCCCCATACTTTATTGCTTAACAAAATTAAGGGATTTCCCCAAACTTACATAGATATAGTATACAAGTCTTCTATCCAGTAAGCTATCATCATTCTCTCACAGATTCATTCATTGATTATTTTTATTACATTTATTTATTTATTTGGTGTATGGGCATGGGGGGCACTTGTATGGAGGTCAGCAGACAACTTGAGGGGAGTCGTTCTTTCCTTACACTCTCTGGGTCCCAGGTATTGAACGAAGGCCCTCAGGCTTGGCAGCAAGTGCTTTTACTCACTGAGCCATCTTCCTGGCCCTTGTAAGTTATTTCAAGCAAGGAACTATGCTAATTGGCAAGAGCTGTCAAGTGTCTAGGGAACTAGCAGCTTTACATAAAGACCTATCATTCCCTAAGGAAATTAGTGTCATAAGAGTATGGAAGTATAGCAAGGAAATAATGACTTTTGTCTCAACAGATAAGTTGTAGAGACTCAAACGAATAATTGATTAAATGACAAATATTGCATAAGATTAACCATACCTCTGGGAATTCTAGCCATTTAGAGCACAGAACTATAACAGTACCTCTGTGTACCTAATAAAAAGTGAATCAGCTATAAATAAACCAAGCTTATACATCTATCTATCTATCTATCTATCTATCTATCTATCTATCTATCTATCTATCTATCTATCTATCTATCCATCTACCTACCTACCTATCTCTTATCTATCTATTTTGAGACAAAGTCTCTCTGTAGCTCTGGCTCTCCTGGAAATTGGTATATAGAAATGAACTATATTGCCTGCCTCTGCCTCTCTAGTGCTGGGTTTAAAGTCATGCACCACCACCAGTTAGACTTTTAAATTTAACTGAGTGTGATGAGACATGCCTGAATCCCAGCATTCAGGAAGCTGAGGCAGAAAGACGGCAAGTACAAGGTTAGCCCAGAGTATGCAGAGAAGAGCCTGTCTCAAAGATAATCAAGGGGCTGGAGAGAGAGTTCAGTGGTTATTCTTGGAGAGGACCCGAGTTCTGTTCTCAGCAGCCACAGGTCTGTAACTCCACTTTTCAGGGAATCCAACAGGCAGCAAGCATGGCGGTCTCTGACCTCCACAATCAACAGCATACATGTGACATACATACTTACATGTAAGTAAAACACTCATATGCATCAAAAATAATAAATTGAAAATATTTTTAAAATATCAAGAGTTACCTCTAGTTAAACTTGGAATTCTGAAAACATTATTTAATTTTTATTTTATGTGAATGGGTGTTTTGTCTGCAGGTATGTCTGCTCCATGTGCAGAGGAGGCCAGCTGTCCAATCCCCTGGAACTGGAGTTACAGACAGTGGTGAGCTGCCATGTGTGTGATGGGAACTGAATCCTAATTCTCTTCAAGAGTAGCAAGTGCTAAGCCATCTCTTTAGCTCCTAACGTGGAAGTTTAAACTAGAATAAATTATAGCAAATGCCTCCAATATCGAGTAGCCTATATATATCTGTAAAATATGGGAAACCTATCATATTTCTTTTTCTCTCCTCCCCTAAGTCTTAGTTTTGTTTGAGGTATCCCTGACTGTTTTGTTATGTTTTAAAATGGAGGTGATGAGACACTGTGCCACATTTGGAAAGATGACATTGCATTAATAATTCCATATGCAGGAGAAATAATTTTGTGAAAAGCTGAGTATAGTCCTTTCTCTAAGAATGAAAAGATCTTATAAAGCAATTTTTTTATCCCTTTACATAATTGTTTGTTTTTGTGGTAATGGCTCATGTTGGAGCCTAGGCTAGCCTAGAAATCATAGTGTGGCTGATTTGGTTCCAAATTCATTGCAAACTTCCTGCCTTGGCCATGTGAATGCTGGGATTTCAAGTGTTAAGTCACCAACCTTGGCTTTTATCCCATTATATTTTTAATTTAGGACCAGCCTTGTACTTAAGAATATAAATTAACAAATAATTGTTGGACACCCACTGTATAGTCCTCGTGTACAAACTTAATAGGAAGTTAGGCAACTAGTCTTAACAGGAAGTGCAGAAAAATAGTAAAACCATACAATCAGGCTCATTTGCATCACTACCAATATATATGCTTTAGCAAGGCCTTCCCTGTCAAGTATCAGCATTCATCAATTCATCCAATATAGAGGAAAAATTAGTGTTAATATATACCAGCATTGTTGTGGGTCAGAAATACTCTCAAATAAGACACTGCATATTTGCATTTCTAAATGTTCCCCTTACACACCAAATAATTGACACCAGTAGTTCTCAATTGGAAGTAAATTTGTCCCGTAAGAAAACATTTGGAGCTGGGCGGTGGTGGCGCACGCCTTTAATCCCAGCACTCAGGAGGCAGAGGCAGACGGATCTCTGTGAGTTAGAGGCCAGCCTGGTCTACAGAGCAAGTTCCAGGACTGGCACCAAAGCTACAGAGAAACCCTGTTTCAAACCTCTTCCCCCCAAAAAAAAACATTTGGAGACAATACTTTCTTGTTAAATTTGGGGCTCTAACTGCCATCTAATATGTAAGTGACAGAAATGCTGCTAAAATGAGCACCTCCGTTCTCACCTCACTGCTCCCACAAAGCATTGTCTGTCCCATGATATCCATAGGGCCAACACTCAAATCTGGATCTGAATGTCTCCCCAACCCTTCTACTCATAAATACATGACACCTACCTCCTTCTCTACAGGGCCTTCACATTCTACTTAAGGGAAAAATGGAAATGTATTTCTTTCTTTCTTTCTTTTTTTTTTTTTTTGGTTTTTCGAGACAGGGTTTCTCTGTGGCTTTGGAGCCTGGCCTGGAACTAGCTCTTGTAGACCAGGCTGGGCTCGAACTCACAGAGATCCTCCTGCCTCTGCCTCCCGAGTGCTGGGATTAAAGGCGTGTGCCACCACCGCCCGGCTGGAAATGTATTTCTTCACTTTCCTCAAAATATTTATCTAGACTCATTGGACATTATCTTTCTGTGGCTGAGTACCTCTTTTCCGCTTCTAAGTTAATTCCCCTTTCATATTTAAATTCTGTATACCACAAACAAAAATGTATTCTGTATCATAGGACAAAGATCAAATATTAGGCAGAGAGTTCATTCCCCTTGGTTTTGTTATCACCCCCTCTCATCTCCACAATGGTTTCACAGGCTTTTCTTACCATGTACATTTCTATTCTGTCCTACATAGTGATGACTTTTTTGTGTCTAAAAGTGCTTCATTATATTCTATCCTAAAATACTCTCTAAAACTTACCTTATTTTTGTTCTTTTAAAAATTTCCAGTACTTCCTGTGAAGTCTCCACTTGCTTCCTAGATCAATTTATCTGAGTTATTCCAGCCTTTTGTCTGCATGTGCTAGAGAATTTGGGCTATGTCCACCGCTGCTATCCAAAGCGTCTAGTAGTGAGCCAGTGCCTATGCATAATAACTATTGATAGAGACGTGCCATCAGTTTACAAGGTCTAAGCTTGGCATATCGTTGGGGAATATTATTTTAAGGCATGTTGCTTTTGTTTAAGCTGCATTTGGTTAACTCTGTGAAGCTGTGATTCCTTGCCTGTCTAAAACACCTGATGGTCTAATAAAGAGCTGAACAGTCAATAGCAGGGCAGGAGCAAGGATAGGCAGTGCTGGCAGGCAGAGTATAAATAGAAGGAGAAATGAGGAGGAGGAGGCACAAGGGGGAACCAGCATAGGACCAAACTAGGCCCTATGAATGTGGGTGACAGTGTATGGCTGGGCAGACTGTGCTTGTACTGGCTTTTTGGAACCCATTCTCTTTGGATGGATACCTTGCTCAGCCTAGATATAGTGGGGAGGGCCTTGGTCCTCAAAACAATGTGCTAGACTTTGGTGACTTCCCATGGGAAGCCTTACCCTCTCTGAGGAGCAGATGGGGGGAGGAGGGGGAAGGTAGATGGAGCAGGAGGAGGGGAGGGAGTGGGAATTGGGATTGGTATGCAAAATGAGAAAAGATAGTTTTTTTAATTAATTAATTAATTTTAAAAAAGAGAACAAGGAGAGGAGGATGTCAGGGACCAGCCACACAGCCACACAGCTAGCCAAGGAGTAAGAAGGAAAGTAAGATATACAAAAGTAAGAAAAGGAAAAAAACCCAGTAATTGTGGTAATACAAGTTAAGAAAAGCTGGCAAGAAACAAGCCAAGCTAAGCCCAGGCATTTATAACTAAGAATAAACCTCCATGTGTGATTTATTTGGGAGCTGGATGGTGACCCCCCAAAAAAAAGCCGAAAGAGCAAAAAACAACCCACAACAGCACATGATGTAAGTTAGTTAGCAAGAAGAAAATATGAAGTTTTGAAGGGGATTCAAAACTAAGCATCCAGGGACTGAGGAGCCAGAATTCAAGTCTGTCACATGCCAACATCTATACATTTTATACAGCACTCCATTCCTTAAGGAGTCAGTCAGCCTCCTTAGTTTGGCCTTCGGAACTCTGTGTTCTGACTCTAAACTTTTTCCAGCTATGGCTGGCCTTCATCCAGATCACACTCTTGCCAAATTAACCATTATTTACTATATACCATCTTTGCTTGTTTTTCTTCCGTCAGTGCCTCATATTATAATCTGTCTACATGAGCCTACTCACACATCTCTACAGGTTCAAATACCTACTGGTCTTCTAAGGCCCCGCTCAACTCTCTCAGCTTTACCTGGTCTCCTCTGACCCCAGCACCCCCATACAGGTTCCCTCATTTTCAAGTGTAGGTATGCTTGGTTACTTTCTTTACTCCTTCCAGTTTGAGAGCAGCATATTTGTTATCCCATCCTAATGTCTATATGTAGCTCTTTGCAAATACTCTTTCATATATGGTGTGTGTTTGTTTGTGTGTGCGTGCGTGCGTGCGTGTGTGTGTGTGTGTGTGTGTGTGTGTGTGTGTGTGTGTGTGTATGTATGTGCTAGAGAGATGATTCAGCAGTTAGGAACACTGAACACTGGTTGCTCTTCCAGAGGATCCGAGTTCAATTTCCAGTACCCACATGGTAGCTCACAACCATCTGTAACTTGAGTCCTAGGACATCTGATGGCATCTTCAGGCACACATGTATGTAGTATATAGACATTCATGCAGGTAAAGCACTCACATACATAAAATAATTCCTTAAAAAAGAACTTAGAAAAGAGTAGAAGCTCAATAAATGTTTGGCTGCTTCCAATATTCACAACAATTCTCCAAGATATTGATATCCTTTACTAACAAATAAGGCAACTGAAATTCATAGAAGTTAAGTGCGGGTGCTCCAGGATGACTCAAGCTTGACACTACCTGTGACTTCAGGGTTTGGTCCCTCCTACACCGTATGTCCTAGCGCACACCTTTCTCTTAGTAGCTATGAGCACATGTCGAGCCGATGAGTAAATGTGTGTTAAGAACATTACTGCAGATGGTCATAAAAAGAAGAGTACCCTTAAGTTGTGACTCACTTCTGTGTGTAGCATTTATGATTCATTTAAGCAAAAGGAAACAATCCCTCCCATTCTGATAAAATATCTTAGGCAGCAATGTGCTGAAGTCTTCATGATACACTTGAGAATATACCTTTAACAAGTGCTTTGCTGTTATTTAAAATCAGTAGGTAGTTAGAAAATTGGGGGTTAATTTTTTTTATTTCCTATCAGTTTCATGTAGTAAAATTTATCATTTTCTTCCTTGCTGTTTCTCCTTTAAAAAAGCCATGTTTAGAAAAGTCACTGCAATCCAAAAGATTGTTTCAACAATCAGTATATTTCTTCTGTTTTTACAACATTGTCCTTTACATTTAGGAGTTCTAGGTTGTGTGTAAGATATGAAAAATATTTATAATTAAATTTTTTGTTGTTTTTTCAGACAGGGTCTCTCTGTGTAGCTCTAGCTGTCCTGAAACCCACTCTGTACCATTCTGCCTTCAAATTCACAGAGATCCACCTGCCTCTACCTCTTGAGTGCTGGGATTAAAGGTGTGCACCACCACCATCCAGCATAATTTAATGGTTTTACACATTAAGTTATCTAACTATTAATTTAGCCTTCTGATAGTTGGATAATTTAATGTTACTCAGCTATTAATTGCCCTTTTAATTTTCAAGTTTTGCCATTATCATATACTTACTGATGCTAAATTTGTGTGTGTGTATGTGTCTAGTTTTTTACTTGTTCTACTGATTGTTTAATTCTGAAATAAAACAATTGTTGGGACTGTTAAAGTTTTAATTTCTCATGTGATAATCTGATATGTTACTCTCCTGTTTAAAAAAATGTCCTGGCTACTAATAGTTAGCCTTAAAAACAAATGTAAAAAGTATTTTATTATTGGCATGATGGCAAATGCCTCTGGATTCCCATGTTCCAGTATGCTCAGCCTTCCAGAGGCTGAAGCAGGAGGATCATTAGTACACACACAGAGAGACACACACTTTATCAGAGTAATTATTACAGCTTTGGTTTTCTTTTCTCAAAATCAATTATGTTAAGCCCTTTGTATTTCATATAAATATTAAAATCAGCATGTGAAATTTACACTAAAATAAAAGACCCACATCAATAGAGTTGGAGAACTTATGGTAAGTGAAATGAGCCAGGTTCAGAAGACAAATATTACATGTTTTCACTCATATATGAGGTTTAAAAAAATTGATCTCACAAAAGTAAACAGTAGAATTGTAACTACCAGAGGTTTGGGTGATAATAGGGAGGAAAGTTGTCGGATACAGAAGTGAGTTAGAAGGAATAAGTTATAATAGATAGCACAGTAGCATGACTGTAGTTAATTTATTGTAGATCTTAAAATAGCTAGAAGAAAGCATTTTGAATATTCATACACAAAAAAATGGTAAGTGGTTGAGATAGTCTAGTTACCCCAACTTAGCCATTATGCTTGGAATACTAGTATTGAAATGACTTGTTGTATCCCAAAAATGATCACAATAATTGTACCATTTTGAAGCCAGTAGACCCTTAATTGGGGTTGTATTGAATCTGTAGATCAACTGAGTAATGTTTTCACCTAATAGTTTTGACTCTTTTACTCTATAAATACTCTAATAATACTTTCAGTCCTACAATTGGTTCTTCCTGGTGTTAGCCGTTAGTCTTCTGATACCTACTATTTGCTTCTGCATTCATTTACTTCCATCCCATCTGTGTTGTTTTTAAAGTGTCTCTCCTATGTGGAGATATAGTAGGGCCTTGCTGTGTGCGAGCGTGAAGATGCACTGCCCTATGCATGTGCACACATGCCAGAGAAAGGCGGTCTTTGTCTCCCCTCATCGTTCTTGGCTTTACTGCCTTGAGACAGAGTCTCATCATTTCAGGTGGGCTGGTTGGCCAGCCAGCGCCTGGGATGCCCCTGTCTCTGCCCCTCAGTGGTAGGGTTACAGGCATGCATAGCCTTTTGTTAGTGCCGGGGATTCAAACTCAATTCCTCACACTTGCAAAGCAAACAGTCTTATGTTGACCTGCCCCATGACCAGCAAGGCTAAACTCCAAAGATCGAAGACTATTGCAAAGACCTGCATGCAGGAAAACCACTGGAGCTCAAGAGTAGTGCAAACAAAGGGCTTTTCATTTTTATCATTAAAGCAAGCAAAATGTAAGGTGATGTTTACCATTAGCTTAAACAAATATAAGTGCAGCAGTGAATACACCTAGTATTCTATCTTCTCATCTTTGGTCATGTGAGAAGAGCCAAGAATATTCCTCCCAGGCCTTTGCCTTTCCCACAGAGCATTCTCTTTATGTCCTTGCCTTCAAATGCATGCAGTCATCATAGTTTATGCAATTCTTTGTAGAAGGCCACCTTGTGGGACAAATATTCTGCACACTGCCCTATCCATAGTTTACAGTAAGTTCACAGCCTCCTTTTTTTTTTAAGTTGCATACATCTTATGCAATTTATTCAGTCCTTCACAGCTTTGTACAGATATAACATACTGAATAAGTCTTTAAAAATTTTTACTTGAGCTGGGCAGTGGTTGCTCACACCTTTAACCCCGGCACTCAGGAAGAAGGGGCAGGTGGATCTTTGTGAGTTTGAGGCCAGCCTGAGCTACAGAGCAAGTTCCAGAACAGGCTCCAAAGCTACACAGAGAAACACTGTCTTGAAAAAAAATTACTTGACTAAATAAATCTATTGTAACCATAAAGTATCTCAAGAATGATTGTTCCGAAAGAAGAGACAGCCTCATTGTAGCTGTAAAGCATCAAAGGGAAGCATTTCAAATTGAAAATAACCATAAAATCAATACATGTCTGTAGTTTTATTTTTTTCTCTTTTTGCTCCTTTACTCTTTGTTCTTTTAGAGTGCCTGCCACGCAGCTCCCAAATAAATCCATACGGAGTCTTATTACTACAAATTCCCAGTCTCAGCTTGGCTTATTTCTTGCCAGCTTTTAACTTAAAATTATCCCACCTACCTTTTGCCTCTGGGATTTTTCCTTTTCTTACTCTGTATATCTTACTTTCACTATTACTCTGTGGCTGGCCCCTTCTTTTCTCGCTGCTCCTCGACCAATGTCTCCCAGATTTTTCTCTTTATTCTCTCTCCCCATCAGCCCTGCCTATACTTTCTCCTGCCCTGCTATTGGCTGTTCAGCTCTTTATTAGACCAATCAGGTGTTTTAGACAGGCAGGATAGCACAGCTTCACAGAGTTAAACAAATGCAACATAAAAGAATGCACCATATCTTTGTATCATTAAA
The DNA here is from genome assembly GCA_004026605.1 of Ondatra zibethicus. Classification (NCBI taxonomy): domain Eukaryota; kingdom Metazoa; phylum Chordata; class Mammalia; order Rodentia; family Cricetidae; genus Ondatra; species Ondatra zibethicus. Next base: position 81,661 of record PVIU01000159.1, read on the forward strand.
CAAATGTTCCATAGCATAAACAAATGTAACACATTAAAATAATATTCTACAACACACGTGAAATACAGTCAAAATGCAGTAATATTTACATGAGTATTGTGTTTTAGAGCACATCCATTTCTTCCCTGTTGCAAGTTTGCAAAAATCTCGGAGCACACAAAATATTCAGTGCTACAATCTCACCAGTTCAGGAGGATGAGCTGAAAGAGTCCTTCCACACAGAGAGGCCAAACTGGCTCTGGAGCGGATTCACATTTATAAACCACATTATTTACCTCTCAACTACTGCTACTGTGTACAGTACACGGTAAGTAATCACGGGTGTTTTCACAGACTGACTGTCCTCACTCTAGGAAATGTCCAAGGTAAGCACATCTGAGCATGGAACTCTTCTATAAAGTAAAAGCCAGCATTTCCTATTTAAAACTTTTGTGTTAAAGACAGAACTCTTAGAGGACAAATAAGGAAAACACACCAAACTCAAAACACTATTAAATCATAAAACAAACAGTATTTAAGATAAAGACAAACAATATAATCCACACTTTATTCCCATCAATTGTCACACCTCTAGCAAGATCAATTTATTTTCAAATCTCAAGTTCTAAACAATTAACAACCCATTCTGTAAAATAGAATGAAAAACTATGACCAAAAGAAGACAAATGAACGTTTAGCACATTATCAAAATTAATGGTCTTTGGTTAAAGCCACAACATTTCTGTCAGTAGTAACTATATGGAGGCCACTGGTTGGGACCATATTGTCGGTACTGTTGTTAGTAGTAAGGCTCTTGTCTCTGCTGTGGGTAATTGTTACCCCATGACTGTCCATGCCACTGATTTGGTTGATTGTCACTTGGCCATCCTCGTCTGTTATCCCTACCTCTAAACTGTCTGTTATCTTGCAGCCAGTTGCTTCTACTTCTCTGGTTGCCACCACCTCTGCTGCTCCACTCCTCAACAATTGGAGGGGAGTCAGGAGGGCGTTTCAAGTAGTCCTGGTACTCTTTGTCATCTTGTGTGAATCTGTTTGCAAACATCTCTTCAAAATTTGGAATCACTTCAGAAGTATCGCTCATCTTGAAATTCTGTACAATTTTTAAGATCTTTCTGTGGGACGCCCTGGAGGGGCCTCGGTCGTACACACAGCAGTACCCCACACAGCTCTCCAAGGTAACCAAATGCACCAGTTCACAGCTTTCTTACAACATAGGCTTCCACACTCTTACACCAAACCATCTCCCCAGCTTCCTATTATGCTTTATTTAAATGAATTTAATTTATTTATTTAAATATTTAATTAAATATAGATTTAAATATCTATTTTGTCAATCTTGTCTTTTAATTAGAATGATTAGGGTATTAACATTTATTATAATTATTGGTAAGGTTAAGTTTAAATCTATTACTTTATTGTATTTTTTCATTTATGCTTTTTTGTTCCTTTCTTATTATATCCTTCCTTCTATGGGACTATTTTTGGTGCTTCTGTTGCTGTTGTTTTGGGGTTTTTTGTGGTTTTTTTTTTGTTTTTTAAGATAGGGTTTCACTGGGTAGCCTTGGCTGTCTTGGAACTCACTCTGTAGAGTTGAGCTGGCCAGTTGTAGGCTGGCCCCAAATTCACAGAGATCTGCCTGCCTCTGCCTCCTTAGTGCAAGGATTAAAGGTATGTGCCACCACTGCACAGCTATTTTTCTTAACATTTTAATTAGCTTGCTTTTCATAATATTTTTAGTTTTTAATGGGTGTGAATTTTATGAATCCAAGCAAAATGCAGAATATAACAACTTTATAAACTTTACCATCCCATTAATTATATATAGTAATTATATATTTTACTTTCCTTGGGAATATTACCAAGCAGTGTTATAATTTTGCTTGAAACACTATTTAGAAATTTTAAGAAATAAGGGAAAATGATGTATAGAGTCACTCGTCGCCACCATTTCTTTTGTGATTGTTTTGGGTTTTAGTTAGTTGGTTAGTTAGTTAGTTGGTTAGTTAGTTAGTTGGTTAGTTAGTATTTGAGATAGGGTCTCATGTAGTTCATGCTGGTGTCAAACTCACTAGGTAGCCCAAGTTAGCTATGAACTCCTGATACTCCTGCCTCTGCCCTGCAGAGTCCCTACCATGTCTTTTGCTCTTCCCTCATCCCTGAAGGTGTAGTTCTCCCCGTGTTGGTTATTTCTCTTCATCCTCTAGAGGTCCCATTAATATTTCTTTTAGAGAGTAAATCTGCTCATAGCAGATTTTTGATATTACTCTTTCCATCTTTTTGCGTTGTGGATCCATTAAGAAATTCTGTTTTATTGTTTGCTATAGTTAGTTTTAGTATTTTTGCCTTCAAACTTTATTCTAAAATTAAAAGTGATTTATATACCACCATTATAACAGCAGAATCAGCCGTGCATTCTTTTTAATCCTTTTATACCTTCCCCCACCAAGAGCATCCTTAAGATTGAACTTCCTATATTCTGTTTCAAAATGAGTTTCTGTGATGAGAACTTAGTGTTTCATTCTTTGTTCTCTTCTTGGGCAAAATGACTGAGCCACTGGACTAGACAGTCTAGAGAGCCCCTCTTCTTTATGGACCAGGACACTGGGAGTGGCAGCTCTGACCTTCTTTCATCTTCCCAGATGGAACTTCTGCCCTAGGAAGAAAGTAGGGCAAGAATGACCAGAGTCCCTGTGTTCTTGGCTTGTCACATGTGACTAGTCTTTAGGAAGAAGGGAGAGGTCAACATAGTGGCACCATCTGCTAGGTTTAACCATCTGTAATTCAAAGCTGGGGTGTGGGCTGCCAACAGCTGGCTGCTGTCTTCTCATGACAAGACTCTGATGATGAGATATGGGGAGAAGCAGCCCCATTTGTGTGGGGAGCTGTTTTTGAGTTTGGGGAAAGAGAGCTAGGAGGAAGCAGGTCATGGTTTATGTACCACAGACTCTTGCTCCCCTTTCCTAGTTCTTGTTTTTTATTAATATTTCGTAGATTTTTGCACAAAAATGTTTTTTTTCTTTCTTTAATTTTTATCACAATTTCCATATATTTAAAAACAGCTTATTTAAATATTATATTCCGCAGTTATGGGTATCACTGGAGAGAGGTACATGACCCTACTCACACTGCCAGTCTGGAAGTGGGGCACTACTTTTAAAAAGTAGTTTGGATAGAAAATTGACAAACTTTGCTTCATGTCAAATAGTAAACATTTTTTCTTTATGAGAAAAATGATCATATGCACCTATTCAAATATGCCATCATACCATAAAAGTAGCCATAGACAATACATAAATAAAAGGCTGTGGCTGTGTCCCAGGAAAATTCCCCTTATAAAACTGATTTGGACCATAGGTCATAAGTTACCATCCCCTGCTATAGATCATAGCATAACATAGATGATTAGCAATGATCAGTTTTTCTCATAGAAAACAAGATGAGTAAATATTACATAATTTCCTCCATATATGAGTCTTTATGTTAATGTTCATAAAAATGTCATATGTCCATCATCAGAATAGACATGTACACTAATTCAATTCAGTCATCTTGTTATCATTTGTCAAGTAGATAAAATCCACAATTTCACCTGCTTTTCTTTGTCTTGACAAAGGTATATTTATGAAGATAGAAAGCCAGAACACATTATATTTAATAACATGTTAGCTTGATTTGATTTCTGAGCCTCCATTGGTGTCTTGAACCATGCAATGTTAGGAACAGGACTGCAGTTAATAACAATAACAAACAGAAGGTCACGTGCCACCTTTTATTACCTTACACTACGATGGGTAAAGTGAGCCTGAAACCATGCGGGCTACAAGAAAGATGAACAGCTTTCAAGAAGGGCAGCACAACTGTAAGAATGGAGAAGCAAATGTAAAAGCTCTATATGCCTGAAGTTTTAATGTTATTGGCCTAAAATAGGCTGTTAAAATGTTATACGTAAGCCTATGATAACCACAAATTAAAAGTATCAAGAAACTGCACAAAAGAGAAGGAAATTAAAGCATACAACTACAAAATTTAGCAGATCATAAAGGAGAGTGGCAAGTGATAACCAAACAAGAATCAGTGTCTATTCTGTCAGAAAAAAAATAAACCCACCACTCAAAATCTGACAGGTGAAAGGGTCAATATGGAGTGCTAAAGGGAAATCATCCAGAAAATATAACAATAATAAATATATATGCACCCAGCACTGAGGTGCTTAAATATTCACAGAACTTAAGGGAGAAATAGACAACAGTATTATGATGCAGTCATAGTAGGGGGCTCAGCATTCTACTTTTAACAATAAATTCAGACAGAAAAATCAACAAAGAAACAGCAGTCTTTAGTGACACAACGTCCTAATATGCAAAGCAAATGTATACTAAACATCCTGTCAGCCGCAGAATGTCTTAACTGGGGTTTCTTTTGTGATAAAACACAATGACCAAAACCAAGTGTTTATTTCAGCTTTCAGTTCACATTACAGTATATAGTCAAAGGAAGTTAGGGCAGGAACCTGGTGGCAGAAACTGAAACACAGGCCATGGAGGAAGAGCTTACCGGCTTGCTTACCATGGCTTGCTCAGACTGCTTTCTTATACTATTCAGGACCACGTGCCCAGGGTGGCACCATCCACAGTGAGCTGGGATCACTAACATCAATCCTGAATCAGGAAAAGGCTCAACAGCCTTGCTTACAGGCCAGTTTTATGGAGTCATTTTTCTCAGTTGAAGTCCCCTCTTCTTATGTGACTTTAGATTGTATCAAATTGACAAAACACTAGCCAGCACAATACAGAATCATCTCAAATCTCAAGGAACATGTCTCAGAATAGATAAGTCACAGAACAAGTCTCGTCAAATTTAAGAAAATTGAAATTCTGTGCCTTTTTTCTCCCCACAGTCATATCAAACTAGAAATCATTAACAAGAGGAAATTAGTAAAATTCAGAACTCTGTACAAATCAAGCGATCTAATCCTAAACAGCCAAGTGGATCAAAGAAGAGACCAAAAGGGGAAACAATGGCATGAGACAAGCAATAGTGGGACTATAATATACCAAACCTAAAAAGTAATAGTTCCAAGGTGAGTTGAGTTACCAGCAGGTGAATCATTCAGAAATACAGAATTAATTAATGTTGTCTTCTTATCTCTGGTGATAGTATCTTTTGGTATCCTGACAGCATATGTGAATCAAGAACCCAACAATCTCTAGTCCTAGTTCCATCGTATGCAATCCTTGTCTTTGGAGATGTCTGAGAGCATAATCTAGCTAGTGTGTATTCTGTAGACACATGTCAAGGCAAAAACCTCCTACAAAGGGTTTAAGTGATATTAAAAAAAAAACAAAAAACGAAAAACCAAGTAGTGTTGTTGTGATTTGAATGTCAAATGTTTCCCACAGGCTCGTGTATTTGAATATTTAGTCCCCAGACGTTTGTGCTGTGTGGGGAAGCTGTGGAACCTTTGGGACTGTGGTTTAGCTAGCAGAAGTGGGTCACTGGCAGAATACATTAAAGGCCATATCTGCTTCTGATCTGCCAAGATGAGAACAAGCCACACTGCAAACTCTTTCTACCATGGACCAAGCTACTCCAGTCCCTCTGAGAGTGAGTCAGACGAAGCCCTCCTGCGAGTGCTTCAGTCAGGTATCATGTCACAGCAATGTGGAAACCTGTCATAAAAGCAATGAACTAATGTCATAAGCCTGGGGTGCTTCAAAGGTCACCAAATCTAAAAGAATAGGCAAAGATTGATTTTCCAAAAGCTGCATAATACACAACAGTTTAAAAACCTGCCCACAGATGCTTTGTTGTTCCTCACACGGGGTAGTGTCTGCTCCTCATCTCATCCCTGTCTGCTGTTACTACTGGTTTGGGGACAGGTTTTCAGTATCTCTCACCCAGGGAGACTTTGAACTCACTACTCTTTTGCCTCTGTCTCCTGAGTTCTGGGATTATAGGTGCACACCACCGCTCTAGCAAGCTGTCTATTCCTTTTTTTTTTCTTTGAGACAGGGTTTCTCTGTGGCTTTGGAGCCTGTCCTGGGACTAGCTCTTGTAGGCCAGGCTGGCCTCGAACTCACAGAGATCTTCCTGCCTCTGCCCCCCGAGTGCTGCGATTAAAGGCGTGCGTCACCACCGCCCGGCTCAGCTGGCTATTCCTTATGGGTGTAGGCAAATATACTATTGCTCTAACCAACAAAAGTATCCTAGAAAATGATGCTATGGAGTGTCTGGGGCATGCTGGCAGCTATGAACCACTATCTCAAGGCCACCAGGCCATGAGAAAGCAAGTTGTATTACATGTCTTGGGATTCAGGAGCTCTGCTTGTAACTCTCTTCAGGTCACCATTGATCAAGTATGTGACATTAGTGAAAAACTCTTTGGTTAGTTTTGTTGAGCGCAAGGGGTCTCTTAGTAACTAACATAAATGTCCCAGATTGGATCTCTCCTTTAATAGCCATCTAATCAAGGTGCCAGTCAGCTGTGATTTATAGACGGCATCTATCTGCCACCTTTAAAAATTTTCATTTTGTTTGTTTGTTTGTTTTTCTGATGTGGCTCACAGGTTAAGAATGGATTTTATAAACTGGCGGTGGTGGCACATGCCTTTAATCCCAGCACTCAGGAGGCAGAGGCAGGCAGATCTCTGTGAGTTCGAAGCTGGTCTGGTTTACAGAGTGAGTTCCAGGACAGCCAGGACTGTTTCACAGAGAAACCCCATCTCAAAAAAACAAAAATAAAATAAAACAATCCATTTAAAAGGTTATCTTTTATAGTCATTAGATTGTGAGCTGAAAGCAACATAAAAATAAAGCATTAAAAATGAATTTTATATATACTTAAATGCCAGCTGATATCTATGTATAGGAGCCAAACAAGGGTATTATGGGGGCCATGGATTCCAGAGTGATTCAGAGTATGGCTGATAGATATTCAGCACTGATGTTCAGAAAGAAGATCTGTTATTTCCTCTTTCTGGTATTGCTAATTGGAAATTGAATGGGGTTTCATGAAGAGAGGCTTGAAAACAAACAAGGCTATTCTGATTCTCTCTATGTGGCAGTCACATGGCTTCTCACATCTGCCCCCAGCAAAAGAACAAGTTTGCCTTATGTAATAATTAGTGTATCTGTTCTGAATGCCCGAGATGCAGGCACCATACATGTCACAAGGCATAATCATGTCTTCCCAAGGTTAAAGAAAGAGGCACTCATAACTGATGACCCAGTGCCCTTCATAGATCTCAAAAAAAATGTCAACACAGAAAAGTTGGGGAGGAGGCAAGTGGTGGGAGAAAGATGTGATTTTAAATGTTTGAAAAGTGGTTTTGACAGTGAGATAGAGTGTGTCTTTACTTACCATTTGGACAAACACCTGTTTCTCAGCTTCTGTGGAAGTGGTATAAACCAAGTCATCCTTTTTTGTTTGTTTGTTTTGGGTTTTTTGTTTGTTTTTTCGAGACAGGGTTTCTCTGTGGCTTTGGAGCCTGTCCTGGAACTAGTTCTTATAAACCAGGTTGGCCTCGAACTCACAGAGATCCACCTGCCTCTGCCTCCTAAGTGCTGGGATTAAAGGTGTGCGCCACCACCGCTCGGCTCCAAGTCATCCTTAAATAGTATTGCCAAATTTGTTTAGGCCATACAGGAGTCACTGTTGGGGAAAAGTACAAGGGAGTAGTAATGATTTAAAGGATAACCAACATTATGAAAATCACTGTGAACTTATTGATGCTACTATGCCAGCTCTTAAAGGTCTGAGTCAGTACTGCTTCCATCACTTTATGACTTTGTAGTAACAAGGAAGAAGCAACTTAATTTCTTAAAGTCCTCCAATTATAAAATACTTATAAAGCTTTTGTAGAAACAAATTGGACCAGGTGTACACAGATACCAGTGGGCACACAATTGTCGTTTTCCTCTGTGTTGGTCATTACCAGGTACTTGATAGAGATGGTCTGAGGGTCACTGTGCAGTCATTGGGACATTAAATGATATGAGACATTCCCATGGATGTCACTTTAAGAAGATTGTGAGAACCTGGCCGTGGTGTCACAGGCCTTTAATCCCAGCATTCAGGAGGCAGAAGCAGGTGGATCTCTGAGTTCTAGATCAATCTGACCTACAGAGCAAGTTGGGCAGCCAAAGCTACAATACCTGTCTCGATACAGAAATACCCTGTCTCGAAAAAAAGGAAGAAAAGGAAGAAAATGATTACTGTGAGAACCACGTGGTGTTATACCCCTTTATAATCCCAGTACTAGGGAGGCAGAAACAGGTGGATCTCTGTGAGTTTGAGGCCATCCTGCTCTAAATAGCGAAGTTCAAGATAAGGCTATATAGTAAAGAGCCCATCTCAAGAAAGAGGAGAGGGAGAGAGGAAGAGGAGAAGATGATGATGGTTGTATATCTCTGGACCATTGAGATGGCTCCTAATAGGGGCACTTGCCACTGATGGCTTGGGTTTCATCCTCAGCACCTATATGGTGTGGGGAGAAAACTGATTTCAGCACATCGTTCTTGACTTTCACAAGCATGCTGTGTCACATTTCACATGTATGCACACACAACAGAATAAACCTACAAGCGTAGTGGCAAATGCCTGTAATCCCAACACTTGGGAGGCAGATGCAGTTGGATTTCTGAGTCTGAGGTCAGACTGGTCTACTAGCAATTTCTAGGACCACTGGGAATACAGAGAGAAACTGTCTTGGAAAAAAAAAAAACAAAAGAAGAAGAGAAAGGAGGGGAGGAGGAAGAGGGAGAAGTACTATGAAAAAGCCAACAAGAGCCAATTTGCCTTTCATTTATGGGCCCTGAGAACTAAGATTTCATTTTTTTCTAAGAAGGGCATTCAATGGAGGGGATCTAAACACTTGTGCTGCACTGTCAGAAGTCTTTGTTTCTTATGAAATAGGGCTGATTAAAGCGCTTCTTTTGCCAAAAACTTCAAGTATGCAAATGTGTAGATCAACCCATCACGAATTGAGTACACATGGATTATGATGAAAAGTCCTGGTAAGCAAATTACTGAACAACCAGGAAACTGATTTGGAAGTGAATGTGGCCTTTGGGAGCCTGATTTTGCTAGTGAAGGAAAAAGCACCCAGTGAAAGCCAGAGCTAACAACTAGAACCAATAATAAGTCACAATAAACTTTTGTCAATCTTTAGTAATTTTAGGAATGTTTTCTGTGATTGTAAGGTTCAGAAGTGGTTTTTGTTATTGTTTTTCCTTGGTATTATATGATTAACAAAAGCAAATTGTATTTTTAAATTACACACATTCTCATACACACACACACACACACACACCTATTGAGAAATTCCTTATTAAACAGTGATCTACTGTGAAAATAAAATGAAAATCATTGTTGGCAGAGGCTGCTCGTTCATTTCCTGGCCACCCTGACCCAAAATAATCACAGAGAAACTCTATTAATTACAATACTCTTTGGCCAATAGGTTAAGCATATTGCTAGCTAGCTCTTATAACTTAAATTAACCCATTTCTATTAATCTGTGTATCACCACGTGGTTGTGGCCTACTGGTAAGTTTCCGTGTGGTGTCTGTCTCCTGTGTCTGTTTCCTGCAGTGGCTCCATGGCTTCTCATTGACTCTGCCTTCTTTCTCCCAGCATTCAGTTTAGTTTTCCTACCTAGCTCCACTCTGCCCTGTCATAGACCAAAGAAGCTTCTTTATTCATTAACCAATAAAAGCAACACATACACAGAAAGACTTCCCACACCAAATCACAATGAATGCAACATTTAAAGAACTTCTTGAATTGGAGCCAGGGAGCTGTTTTGGAAGCCAGACTTAAAATTCCAGCTGTTACCTAGAAATATGAACCTTTGGACTTAAGGCATGTAATACAATCAGAACACAGGACAGTTATACTCAGAGACTCAAGATATATGTCAAGAGATTATCAGACTCTTGGCTGATGGATATTTTGATTCTGCTTATGTATTTTTTTATCTCTTAACAGACATGTAAACTTTGTTCTTTCTTAACAACAGTTCATATATATGCTCATTTTTCCTACTGTCTTCAGTATACTGACCCAGTTATGTCTCCTGCAAACTCTGTTCATTTTTTCTACCTTTTCATTTTCTGAGTCTGGGGTAATGGATGTTAGCAAGTGTTCTCTGTGGGTCCAAAGTCATGTCTGCTTTTTGTCCTGTTGTGGATCCTACAGGAGCACTTTTGTGTGCTCTCATCTCCCCTGTCCTCATCTCCCCACAGTCCGGCCCAGAGATTTCTAAATCTCTTGTCTCTTTAATCCAGGTTCTGAACCTTTGGTCAAGCATCCTTTTGTTGTTGGCTGCAGAGAAGACTGTTGTAGGAGGTGCTTCTTTATTTGTATTGCTTTCATTGGTTGAATAATAAAACTGCCTTGGTCTTTTGATAGGACAAAAATCAGGTAGGCAGAGTAAACAGGATAAAATACTGGGAGGAAGGGAAGGTGTGGCAGACATCATGTTTCTCCGGCCTGAGACGGACATAGGTTAAAATCTTCCCGGTAAGCCATGACCCCGTGGTGATACACAGATTACTAGATATGGGTTAGTTTAAGATGTAAAAGTTAGCCAAGAGGAGACTAAAACTTATGGGCCAGACAGTCATTGAATAAATATAGTTTCTGTGTAATTATTTTGGACATAAACTAACCGGGTGCCAAAAACGCAGCCCTCTCCTCCCTACTACAGAAGAGTCCCTCACTTCAATGAGTACTTAAGTTTTGGAAAGTCAAGTTTCATTTTGAACACATACAACTTTGGAGATTTCTTTCTCTACAATGTGATTGGCAGGCAGCCATCATCTACAAGTCTGTCTTTTTTATGGTTAAAACCTTTGAGTCCTCTTGTAAATTTCTGTCATGCTGAACTGAGATTACTAATAATTTGAAATGATATTGGCCCATTTGAATGGCTCCTGATATTTTAAAACTGTCTTATTTGCAGTTCAGTTAGAGAAAAAGCTCACAAAATTAAACAATTCAACTGAAAAGCATACTTTAAATTGGTTTTGTTAGGCAACTAACTTTAAAAATCCCACTGTTATGGAAAACTAGCGGTTAGTTATCCCATGGCATTTCCATATTGTAACATCTTGTGAAGTCTTAGAGATCTTTTCCTTATCACTTTCTATTTCTTGCTTATTGAACTGCCCCTTCCCACTTTGTTCTTCTTCCCTAGGTTTCTTTCTTTATAATACTAAAACTTCTGTTCCCTCAAGAACCTAATTATGGCACTCTGTCTGTGGTAATGGCCCCATCGAAACAAATCTAATGAGGATAATGTTAAAACTTACCCATGTTCTTTGGACTAAGACTAAATTGTAGGCTAATGCTAAAATGTTAAAGAACTTAAATTTCCCCAACAATCCCCTCCCCTTCTTCCCCTTCTCCTCTCTTTCTCCCTTTCTCTCCTGCCTCAGTCTCCTAAGTGCTGGGATTGCAGGTGTATATCATCACACCCTGCTAAGCAATTTGATCTCTTAACTAAAATCCATCAGTCTAGCTTTTCAGATTAGTAGAAGTTAATCTGTTTGTTGGAGATGTTTTGGGCAGAGAATGGATCACAAAGTCTACTTATAAAATGAACCTCAAAAATTACCCCAAATTTTATAAACAAATCCATATTCTATATCTTATATATTTTGACTAGCGCATCATTGAATACTGCATTCAACAGTTAGACGAATAAATGCCTTTATTACTATTATGCCTGTCTTGAGATAACTTTCACACATCTAATAGGTGAAATTAATAATCTATTCCATCCCAGCTTTTGAGCACTGTTTAAACATTTTTCCCTGACCTTGTCTGAAAAAGGCCATATGAGTTACCTACTCTGGCTGAACAACTAACCCAAGTGCTTGCTCAAACACTGGAATAATAGTTACAGCCTATCAAAACTAGGTTACTTAACCCATGAATCTTCTTAAAAAGTAATTATCTATTAAACTAAATTCTTAAAAGGTACTTGTAATCATAACAACAACAACAACAAAATATTGTGCACTTTAAAAGGACTCTATAAAGTGTGTCTATCAGTGCCAAAAGTAGGCAGGGCTTTAATAAACAACCCTACTCAATTGTGTCTTTTAAGGTCAAGTTCCAATAAACTTACTTGAGATACTGTGGGGACTTCCCTGATCTTTGTGATAACTCTCTAGGAAGACAACTTTAATAATTTCTAATAAGGTCACTAGGATCCTGATAAATGAAAACAACTTTATGTTTTTGGGGTGGGGTTTTCTTGTTTATTTGAATGGTTGCTTGGTTGGTTATTTAAGATAGGCTCTCTCTACAGTACTGACTGTCCTGGAACTCACTACGTGAACCAAGCCATCTTCAAACTCACAGAGATCCAACTGCCTCGGCCTCCCAAGTGCCGGAGGTGTGTTACCAAGCCCAGCAGCCATATTGTTCTTAACTCCCCTAGGACTGAACAAACCCCAAGTATGGTTTTCCCACTTCTCAGGATGATCTATTCCCAGTTCCAGGGTGGACTTTTTCCCTTAAGTTAAGGTTCCCTTGTGTTGAAAATGATGTAATTATACTAAAATGGATTAACCAAGCAATACAACCTTGAGTGTTGTCAATTCCTGTCTCACCTCTATAACTTTAAAAGCTCTGATTGGTTTGAACAAATCAGGAGCCATGATATAACAGTTACTAAGCAACATCTAATGGAAGCCAATGTCTCTGAATTCTGGCTCCCCCCAGGTTGGAGAGAATTTTGTACTTTGTGTTTTCCCTAAGCATAGGTACATGTTGAATGCACTTTTATTATAATTCCCACTTTCTGCCGCTTTGTTTAAATCACCATCTAACCATTTCTCCTTCCAAAATAATGACTGCAAAGATGCCCAAGAGCAGTCATCTTTATAGGGCACCCTCTAATGAAAAATATCAAGATACTGTTCACAGCCTGATCTCTGACCTCCTTGTTTAAATATTTATTTTTACTTTATGTGTATGAGTGTTTGCCAGCTTGTATGTCTACACACCATGTGCATATAATGCTCATAGAATTCAGAAGAGGAGTAGGATCCACTGGAATTAGAGTTACACAGTTTTGAGCCACCAGGTGGGTACTGGGAACCAAACTGGGTCCTCTAGAAAAGCAGTCAGCTCTCTTAACCACTGAACCATCTCTCCTGCCCTCTGACCTTCTTCTTGCTCAAATGTAAAACTCTCCATCAATAGTCATTTCCTTCTTTTTGTAGGACATAAATGAATTCTTGGGAATGACTTTTCTAGTGCCAAGGAACCAGACCTATAAGAATCAGTATACAGTTCAAAGATTGACCATTAATGCTTTTCACTGAAAGAGATCAAGATCGAAAGGGAATAGAGGTGTGAAAATAAAGGAGAAACACCAATGAAAACATTTCTCTAAGTGAATCTTAAAAAAAGTGATCTTAAAAATCATTATAGAAATAAGACTTATGCATGATTTCAGCATCTATCTAGAAATATGAACTTTGGCCACCTTTACACTTTGGCCTTAGGCACCTAGAATGACTAGAACAATCAGACAATTATATTGTTACCAGAGGTTCAAGATGCATACCAAAAGATAATTCATGGTTTCATGCATATCTCTATTGTTTATAGATTTTTGTCAATCATATAGTTTCTCTTCCTTCTCAATAGTCTGTGATCCATAAAATTTCTGCCTTGCTTGGAACCATTCCGTAAGTACCTAAGCTCTCAAATAAAATCATTCTCATTTTTTCAATTTGAATTTGGATTTGAGACTACAAATAACTACATTTAGATAATCAAAGGATGACTGTGTCACAGTGTATGGTCCTTATTGGTCCCTTTGAAGTAATTTGAAGCTGGCCTCGAAGTCACAGAAATCTGCCTGCCTCGGCCTCCCAAATGCTGGGATTAAGGACATGAACCACCGTGCCCAGCCCCATTCAGTGTATTTTGGAGGTTACTGGTCTTATGAGCAATTCATCTAGTTCTGTCTAAACAACCTCATAAAAGTGAAAATTATATCATTCCGTTCTATAGCTTCAAAATATGTAAAATGCCATCCTCCCAGCCTTTCCCATTGGAAGCTTTGTTGGTCACCTGGTCTAGGGGCTAGCCTCTTATACAGACACCAGGTAAGTGTGATCCCCACATTATTTCATGTAGGAGTCAGAGTTAAGGCTTTAAAGATCACATTATATACATGAAGATGATAAAATAACTAAGATCAACCTAGAAACTTGCCTCTCATTGTACAAGCTTGCCTAGCTTCTTTGTCTCTATCTTATAAATGCTGGGCAGGCAGGCAGCTGTGGCCTCATTTACAAACAAGGAAGATGAAAGTAGAAACCCGTCTTTATTCCCTATTATCCCATCCTAAAGGTATCATAGCAATCCTGCCCCAAGTGAAGCAGACTAGTTCTGTCTGGTACAGAAGACAACGCAAATATTCTGAACCTGAGTTCCATTATGGCCTCAATCATTTGACCATGGCTCAAGAAAATGCAGAACCTAGGAACGGTTCATTAAATCTAGGCTGGGAACAAATAAATAGTGCATGTCCAAAAGCAACAATAAAGGTGCCAATATTGATGAAAAATAACATACACAGAATGTCCTAGATACAGGTGATTCACCAATAAGGAGCAAAGGGTACAGTCAGACCTATTAAAAAATTCATAGACTCAGAGAACTATTCCAAACTATTACCAAGTTAAAGAAAAAAGAACACATGCATATAAGAATCTGTATGAGGGAACCAGATGGTGGTAGCACATGCCTTTAATTTCAGCACTTGGGAAGCAGAGGCAGGCAGATCTCGGTGAGTTCAAGACCAACCTGGTCTACGTAGTGAGTTCCAGGGCAGCCAGGGCTACACAGAGAAACCCTGTCTCAAAAACAGAAAACAACAACAATAAACACAAAAATCAGAAAAAGAAACCATATGAACCAGACATGGTGACGTGCACCTTTAATCCCAGCACTCAGGAGAAAGAAGCAAGCAGATCTTTGTGATTTCAAGACCAGCCTGGTCTACTTAGCAAGTTCCAGGACAGTCAGAGGTACATAGAGAGACTCTGTCTCAAAAAAAAAAAAAGAAAAAACTTATATGGCTATCACACTGCATCCCATGTATTATTTAAAATAACATTTAAAAATAAAATGTATATTTTTAAAGCTAAACAAGACCAGACCATATCATTAAATTTAACTATTTCCTGCAAAACAAACTCCCCTAACTCATGAGTACTTTAAAATGAAGTTAAAACTATAACTCTAAAGATAAGAATATTAGGTTGACACTCGGTGAGTCATTGAAGTATCTTAAGACCTGTGCTCGGTTTAGTACAGACTGGGAACTGGAGAGGTAGCTAATCAACCAGAGTTCTTGTTGCTCTTGCAGAGGACTTGGCTTTGGTTCCCAGTGCCTACCTAGATGGCTCACAGCCACCTGTCATTCCAGTTCCAATAATCCAGTGCCCTCCACGGGCACCAACATGCACCTGGTTCACATACAGACAAGCAGGCACACATACATACAGATAAATAAAAAATACTTTAAAAATTAAAAACATAGCAGTAAAATTGAATTACAAGCTTTATTGTAAAATTTGTAATATATATATAAAGTTTATGAGTAGAAAAAACCATATTTTTTCATTAACTGACAGAAAAAGAACACCAGAAAATTTATCAAGTATCAAGTAGGAAAAGCAAGAAAAATAGTGAGAAGAAAACACCAATCTGGATAGTTGAATTATTGAAATATGTCAATCACAAAATACATAAATGAGTTCCACTCACCTGTAAAGTGACAAAAAATGTCAAATTCATTAGTCTTATGTGTGTTGTGTGGTATTTTGATCTCATCCTGACAATAAAGTTTGCTTTGAGTCAGAGGGCGGAGCTAGCCACTAGCCGACTGACTAACCATAGAGGTCTTGGATTGAGGACAGATAGGAGACAGGAAGTAGTAAGACAGGCTGAGAGGGTATCTCAAGCCTTTTGGATGGAGGAATGAGAGAGAGAGAGAGGAGTTCACTGGTCGCTTCTCTGCTATTTTTCTGGTCATTCAGGTTCTTACCCTGATATCTGACTTCCAAGTTTTTAATTGATAAAGAATAATCAGATAAATGCATCATGTGTCTGAGAGGCAAATCTAAAAAGAGCAAAACTGTTCACAGCAGTAAGAATGAGATGAGACAGGCCATGTTAATCCCACAGGGTGAGAATAAGACCACTACCACAATTTTTGAGCCAAATTTGAAGTAAGCTTTATCAAATACTGTCCCAGACAATGGACACTGGCCAGAGCCATGCCCAGGATTCCCAGAGAATGGCCATGAATTACATTAGTCAAGTGCTTATAGAGGTAAAACCCACAAGGGTATGTACTTACTGCCTTCATCTAGTCGGGGGCAAACATACATCCTTACGTACTTCCTACCTGTGTATCTCCCACCTACGTGTGATCAAGCACATCCTGTGCAATTGGGGCAGCCAAGCTTATTTACAGAAGTAAACACACATGGTTTGTTATCTGACATGAACAACATCCCCCAGCATCCCAGGAAGCTATCTGTCCTTGGGCAAGTGGGGCTTATAGATTAGATGCTTTTTTGATTTGTAGATCTCTTAAGCACAGTAATTAAAACTTAAAACATAAATATAGCTCTCACAGCCCCTGAAATACTAATCCAGTAACATCTGGGATATTAATAGTAACAAAAGTCATTCAACTAAATGAATTTTTAAATTGAAGATACTTCAAGAACTTCCATGTCACTGACATGATGGCCGTGTCCTTGGCCATGGTAAAGCTCGCAACTGTTCCTTTTTTATGGATCATTCAGCTTTTTATTAAATCAATCACCATGATACATCTTCACACAGTATACAAATATCCCACAACATTTCCCCCTTTTGTCTAAATAAAAAGGAAAGGTTTTAACCCTAACACAGTAAAACTATATACAATAAGAACAATTAGCCGGGTGGTAGTGTTGCACATCTCAAATCCCAGCACTAGGGAGGCAGAAACGTGAGGATCTCTGTGAGTTCAAAGCCAGTCTGGTCTACAGAGTGAGTTCTAGGACAGCCAGGACTTGCAAGAGAAAATCTTTCTTGAAAAAATAAACAGACAAAATAATGATTATGAAGCAAGGATTACATTCACAAAGTTCAGTCCATTTGTATTTGGCAAATTCGCAGAAATTTGCCTCCCGACACCCTCTCTTTTTTTTAATTTGCTTTTTTCTTGTGCTTTCTTTTTTTTCCATGATAATTATTGAGCTCTACATTTTTCTCAGCTCCCCTTCCTGCCTTTCCCCTACCCTCTTCAATCCTCCCCCAAGGTCCCTATGCTCCCAATTTACCCAGGAGATCTTGTCTTTTTATACTTTCTACTTCCCATGTAGATTATATCTATGTAAGTCTCTCTTAGTGTCTGTATTGTTGACTAAGTTCTCTGGGATTGTGGTTTGTAGGCTGGCTTTCTTTGCTTTATGCTTAAAATCCACCTATGAGTGAGTACATGTGATAATTGTCTTTCTGTGTCTGGGTTACCTCACTCAAAATAATGTTTTCTAGCTCCATTTTCCTGCAAAATTCAAGCTGTCGTTATTTTTTTCTGCTGTGTAGTACTCCATTGTGTAAATGTACCACATTTTTTTTATCCATTCTTCGATCAAGGAACATTTAGGTTGTTTCCAGGTTCTGGCTATGACAAACAAAGCTGCTGTGAACATAGCTGAGCACATGTCCTTGTGGCACAATTGAGCATCCTTTGGATATATACCCAAAAGTGGTATTACTGGGTCTTGAGGAAGGTTGTTTCCTAATTTTCTGAGAAATCGCCACACTGACATCCAAAGGGGTTGTACCAGCTTGCACTCCCACCAGCAATGCAGAAGTGTTCCCTTTTCCCCACAACCTCTCCAGTATAAGTTGTCATCAGGAGGCCAAAGGCACAACAAGGATGGTGTGGTGGTTTGGAAGAAAATGACTCCCAAAGGGAGTGGCACTGTTAGGAGGTGTGGCTTTGGTGGAGGAAGTGTCACTGTGGAGCTGAGCTTTGAGGTCCATGTATGCTCAAGCCGCACCAGTGTCTTGGACCACTTCTGTTGACTACAAAAGTATGTAGGACACTCAGCTACTTAGCCAGGACCATGTCTGCCTGCACACCACCATTTTGCACCATGATGATAATGGACCAACCCTCTGAAAATGTAAGCCACCCCAATTAAATGTTTTCCCTTTATTAGAGTTGCCATGGTCATGGTCTCTTCACAACAATAGAAACCCTAAGACAGGTGGGAAACCAAAATGTCCAGATTATATAGGGAAGAGCCTCTGGGGAAAGGGCACCCCAGCCCCTAACCTGGAGAGTTCATGGTAGAGGGTGGGGTATGTCAGTCATACCCTGTAACAGGTAGGAACTGAGGGATGCTGGGAGAACCTGGAGGCCAGGTCTGCTTTGATATATTAAGTAGGCATCTCAGCTGTTTGTTCCCAGTTTGAAACTTAACAGTAGAAGGGAGGAGAAACTGCAGGGAATTACTATGAATGTAAATGGAAGTCAATAGACATGTCTAAAATTGATAAATAAAAAGAGGCATGGACAATTGTCATCAGAGAAGCTTCCTCCAGCTGCTGATGGGAGCAGATGCAGAGACCCACAGCCAAACATTAGGTGGAGCTCGGGGAACCCCAGAGAAGAGGAGGAAGGATTGTAGGAGCCAGACAGGTCAAGAACACCACAAGAATGTTGCCTACAGAATCAACTAAGCAGGGCTCACGGGTTCACAGAGACTAAAGGGACAATCATGGAGCCTATGTGGGTCTGAGCTAGGTCCTCTGCATATAGGTTATGGCTATGTAGCTTGGTGGTTTGTTTGTTTGTTTTTGGCTTTTTGAACAGGGTTTCTCTGTGTAACAGTCCTAGCTGTCATGGAAGTCACTTTGTAGACTAGGCTAGCCTCAAACTCACAGAGATCTGCCTGCCTCTGCCTTCCAAGTGCTGGGATTAAAGGTGTGAACCATCACTGCCTGGCTAGTTTGGTATTCTTGTAGGATTAACAGTGGGAATGGGGGTGTCTCTGACTCTTTTGCATGCTCTTGGGACTTTTTAACTTCCCACTGGGTTGCCTCATTCAGCCTTGATATAAGGTTTTGTTCCTATATCTTGTCATGCTGTGTTCAGTTGATACACCTGAGAGGCCTTCTCTTTTCTGAAGGGAGCCAAAGGAACAGTGGCTTTGGGGAAGAGGGGAAGAGAGGGGAGAACTAGTGGGGAGTGGAGGGAGGGGAAACTACAGGGATGCATTGTATAAGAGAAGAATAAATTAAAAGGAAAAGAAGAGGCATGAGGATGTACATTAGCACAACAAAGACCACAACAGAAATACTGACCTACACCAGACTTCCTTGGAGAGCTGAACTAGTATGGAGTAGAGAGGTAGAGAGTAGAGAGAACTCATCATATGCAAAATAATTTAATTAGCATATTTATGATGACTTCAATGAAACCATTAACATAAAATTTAAATAAAGCAACAGTACCACAGAGGACTCTTACTCTTTGGGCCTGAACTGCTTTTCATTTTCCCATTAGGAAGATCCCAGGCAGCCTGCAGAAATTGTCGATGGCGTCAGCAGAAACCAATGGATGTGTATGGCTTGAAGGAGCTTCATCTCCATGGGCTTTCTGTGACTTAACTGGAATATTGGCCACAAATGTTCACAACCGACAGTGAATGGATTGGGAACCTTCCTCTCCTGCTTGGTGCATCTGCGCGGCAGGTTCCCTGCTAGGGGGCAGCAGCAAGCACTCAGTAGGATTTATTCTTGAATTTGAAAAAGCCTGGCCAGAAAACAAGTAAGGGGACCTGCAACGATTTTAAGAAATGCTTTCACTGGTCAGCTAGGACCCTGCTCTTCCCTTCAGATAAGGTTTCCCAGAGTAAACATCAGCTGGGAAAAAGTTGGAAGCTGAGAGACAGTGCCACAGGGGGATTCACTTTTCTCTATGTGTTCTTTGGTACTTGCAAATTTAAGACACAGGTTTTTTGTTGTTGTTGTTTGGTTTTTGTTTTGTTTTGTTTTAATTCACAAAGTCCATGGAGAACTACCTGCTTTAGACCCTGAGTCAGAAATTGATGGGCCACTAGTTTTTACGTTTCTAAAGTTCTTTAAGGATTTTTTTTCAATTGAAAAGAAATAGCTTTCATATAGTATATTCTGGTCACACACCCCCTCCCCCAACTCTTCCCAGATCCTCCCCTCCTCCCCATCCAACCAACTCCATGCCCTTTCTCTCTATGTATAGAAAACAAACAAAACAGGATGGGAGGGGGAACCACAAGAAATAAACACAAAAAGCCAATACCCATAAAAATACAAAATCAGAAACCATAACGTATAAGCAAAAGCCCAGTAAGACAAAAAAAAAATGCCCAAACAAAGCAATGTGAGAAAGAAAGTCTACAAAAACATCATTGAGTTAATTTTGTGTTGGTCATCTCCTGGGGGGTTTGGGGCTTGCCCTTAAGTGTGGTCACTGTACCCAGTTGTTGTGGAATGATCTTTTTGTACACTGTTTAAGATGTGTTCCTCTGGTTGGCTTAATAAAAAGCTGAACAGCCAATACATAGGCAGGATTTTCAGGCAAACAGGATGCTGGGAAAGAGGAGAGGGGGAGTTGCCACCCAGAGAGAGAGGTAGCAGCATGGGCAGAACAGAGTAAAGGTAATAAAGCCACAGACAAGTAGTAAATTGATGAAAATGACTTAATTTAAGTTGTAAGAGGTAGTTAATAACAAGCCTAAGCTATTGGCTGAGCTTTTATAATTAATAAGTCTTTGTGTGGCTACATGGGAGCTGGTAGGAGTTTTGCATGAGGCGTGTGGGCTGTGTCCTTTCGCCCGGCTCCCGGCCGTCGAAATAATTACACAGAAACTGTATTTATTGAAATACTGCCTGGCCCATTAGCTCTAGCCTCTTATTGGCTAACTCTCACATATTTGTTTAACCCATTTTTAATAATCTGTGTGTCACCACGAGTCATGGCTTACTGGGAAAGACTTAGAGTGTTTGACCTGGCAGGTTTCATGGCCGGTGACTCTCCCTGACTCTGCTTTTTCTATCCCAGAATTCCATTCTGTCTACTCTACCCACCTAAGGGCTGCTCTATCAAAAGGCCAAGGCAGTCTCTTTATTTAACCAATGAAAGCAACACACAAATACAGAAGACCCTCCTACACCACAGGAGGGACAGAAAAATCCACTTATATCCAGTGAGACTGTATTGGAGAAAATGAATTTTTCATTTGCAAGTGGATGATATTGCAGAAACAGATTTTTTTTGTTTGGTTGGTTTTTGGTTTTTTGAGACAGGGTTTCTCTGTGTAGTCCTGGCTGTCCTAGAATTCACCCTGTAGACTTGACTGGCCTCAAACCACCTACCTGTGCCTAGTGCTGAGATTAAAGGCACGTGCCACCACCACCCTGCTGCAGATAAGGATTTTAAAGATGGGTAAGATTTTCAGAGCCTAACTTAAAGTTCTTGTTGAAAACTATGTAGGGAAAGAATGCAGTACATATTTGCAGATGGAAGTGGTGTTGACAGTGATGAAGGTGGTGATGGCGTGAGCAACAGCCTGTCCCGCCATCCCACCGACAGAAGCACTAAAGCTTTGTGTAGCCCACACCCTGATTTCCACAGACCGGCAGGTGAACGATGCCAACTTCCACGAAGGCTAGGTGCCATCCTTCATGTGACTTTTACTTGCCAGCCTCTTTCAGTCTCTCCGGGGGTTAGGCAGAGACCCTATTTTCAGATTTAGTGGTCCAATCCAGTTCTCCCACTTGGTCTTAGGTGTTGTGGTTGAATGACCTGTGTATTTGGGAGGAGCCTGCATCTCTGGAAGCTATAAATGCTCAACAGCCAAGCAAAGCATCATGTGCTGAAAACCTATTATTAAATGTTGTGGTCTTATCTCTCAGATGCCAAACACATCTACTGAAGCATTTCCTAGTGATTGCAGGCCTGCAGTGGAGGACTGACACATGAGAATCAATGACACTGAGACACACCGTTTAGCTAATTAATTCTGTGTCACCTTTGTAAATGCTGCCCTACTTCATGACACAGACATGATCTTTGTCACAAAGGACTCTCTATCCCTGCTCCAACCTTCCCGTCCTTCTCTTTCTTCTTCCAATTATCTTCTCTTTGTCAGATACCCTTTAGAAGCTCTGTGGCCAGACACTGCCCCAACATAAGGTCATGAATCCTGTGGCAGTTTTAGACTCAGGAAAGGTTCCAGCACCAGGCAATCAGGTGAGTTTTTGTCAGACTCTGCCACAGGAGCAAGTGGAACAAATACTAATTAAAACTGAGTAATGCCTATCAGAATTGCATCTGCTTGAGTAACTACATCTCCTGCACCTGATTTGTTTGGTTGATGGGTTTCTGTTGGAAATTACAGCATGGCAGATGGTTTACCTGTTCTCTTTGACAGAAAATTACTAAGAGTTACCGCTTAGTACAGTTGTACAAAGTGGGCCACACGAAGGGATGAGCCGCGGTGAAAACCTAGAACATGCGCTGCCGTGAGGCTGGGCCCAGGGGATTCTCCAGAGGCGCTCTTTAGTCCAGGAAGCACAACCTTGTTTTCTGATAATGGCACTTGAGGAGCAGATCAGGGAATTTAGAAAGCATAGTAGAAACACACGGCGAAGAGTTGGAGAAAGGCAGGGGGTAGGCATGGCCACCAATGTTAGGTCTTCTCCTTGGGAACAAATTATATCAGGATGGCAGGGTTTGACTGGTGTCACATTTGAAGATCCTGCAACATTTTTTTGTTTGTACTTGAGATAGGGTTTCTCTGTGTAACCCTGGATGTCCTGGGACTCACTCTATAGATCAGGCTAGTCTCGAACTCACAGAGATACACCTGCCTCTGCCTCCCGAGTGCTGGGATTAAAGACATACACCACCAAACCTGGCCCTGCAACATTTCTAATGAGGATTCAGACTTCATAATGAGACATCTATGCGTTTTTTTCTCAAAGTCACGTCTCACATTTGATTTTTATCCTCCAAATATCTCATACATGTAAATATATGTTCTTCACCCTCATCCACCATGTGCAAAATGTTTAGAGAATCTCAAGAAAGGTATGGCTGGAGCCAGCCACGAAACACTTGAGGAGGCTAGGCACAGAGATGCTGGCTTCCAGCACTTGTCATCTGAAAAACCTCCTGGGGAACACCAGGCCCAGGTGCTAGGCTTGATTTTGGTATCGACATGCCCTGCTCTAAATAAGTCCTCACATCTCTCTGGACTGCATTCCCTTGAGCTGCACAGAGGACTGAGGCTGCCTGTAATCCTGACTGGGCAGGATTATACCCACTTGGTTTCAGAGGTGGGAAGCATGCAATCTGCATCCAGAAGGAAGCTGCAGTTGGAAAGATGGTGGCTGAGCTAACCAGGGTGGAGCTCTAAGAGCCACTCTGTTTAGTTACTGCTAAGTTTATCAACAGTATTGTTGGCCTCGGCATACCAAACATTGTTGTATTTTGTGATAGCCTCTCCTTTTGTTCTTTGGTCCTTTATGGAAGTTGTCATCCCTCCCACTTATACATGAGTATGCAGGATGCAGCAGTAAAAAAAAAAAAAAAAAAAAAAAAAACCAGGAGTGCTGAAGTCCTTGTTCCACCGCCTTCATAGTAATTAGGCTGTTCTCGGTTTCCTAATCTGTAAAGAGGCGATCATAGCACTTAGGGTAGCGCTTATGTCATAGAGCTGGGATTAATTGAGATCCTGTTTGAGAGACACATAGTGGCAGAGCTGGCTCATCGTGTTGATTCCCTTTCTTTCCTCCTGCCCCCTCCCTTGCCTGCTCATGTTGCACACAGGGATGGATGAACTGGCTAATGACAAACTCAGGCATGACAGAAGGATGAATGTAGCTGGCTGGCTTGAAACATCTGACATTTTTCATTATGAGTTTCATCTAAAATGATGTCTCATTGGGATGAAAAAAATGTCTTCCTCCCTCCAGTGGTGGGGGCCTCGAGATATCCTGGATATGATAATCCTACATGAGTATACAGGGAAGAGATCTACATCCAGTGGGCCCACTTGAAGGGCATTAGGACGTCCCCTTCAGTTCCAGCCCCAATGCTCTCTGACAAGCTGACTGTCTCCCCAAGTCCCACTACATTGTCCCATCTGTGGCAAGCTCTCGTTCACTGTAATACAGTCCGCAGCAAATATAAACTCCATATCTGAATAAAACAAGATTGTGGGCATAATACGCCATGAGAGTGAGACCTGCACACTCAGGCTGGCTCCGCTGCTCACTAGCCTTGTGATAGTAAGGAAATGAATGTCTCAATTTTTCTTTGAAAAAAAATAGCACCAACTTGTTGTGCTTGTTGTGAAGATTAAATGACTATATATAGTTAACTACAGTAGAACAGGATAGATAGAGAGGAGCCAGTACCTAGAACAAGAATCGCTCATCTCTGAGGTATATCTAGCTATCGATCCTAAAAACCTTGTCATCCATTATAAGTGGAAGGAAACTATAGACAGCAGGTGGAAGATAAGACTAGTCGGTGTTGAGGGGTAGCATTCTGCTTACTAATCTGCCTCATGATATCATAAGGCCCAGGCCTCTCTTCCTGCCAGACAGGTGCCAGAGAAGATCAGAAAGGTAGTCAGTGCCTCATCATCAGCCCTGTTAGCTTGATGGCCACGACTCAGTCTTCCCCTGTAACCTCTAACCCACACAGCCTTTACTTCAGTCTGCTGATGCAAGCAGTATATACAAGTTGAATCAGTAGCAAATGAGGGCTTCCAGATTGGAGGTGCCTAGCTGAGAGAAAGTCTTAGAGGAAAATGTAAAAGAGCTGCCCTAGCCCTGGCCTCATGCATAAATCCTATACTCTAAATTCAAGAGTACAAGTGGCTTTAGCTTTAGGTTAGTTTTACAGCAAAGGAAATGGAGGCATCTGAGTACATTGATTTTGTGCTAAAGATGAGTGGTGGTAATTAATACTTCTTTGCTTTTTTTTTCTTTCTTTCTTTCCTTTTTGATTTTTTGAGACAGGGTTTCTCTGTGTAACAGCTCTGGCTGTCCTAAAACTCTTTTGTAGACCAGGCTGGTCTGGAACTCACAGAGAAAAGATCTGCTTGCCTTCGCCTCCTGAGGGCTGGGATTAAAGGCATGTGCCACCATGCCCGGCTGGCTTATTACTCTTTAAAATGATCTATTTTCTTTGTGTGATATTAAAAGAAATCATTCTGAAAGAAAACAGGTAGGTTGGAGCACAAAAGGAATGGAAGTTTGAAATAACTGCTCTAGGAAACACTAGATGGAAATGGAGATGTTCCTGTGTAATGCTTACATGGGTTTGAGAAGTCCCAAGAACACACTCTTGGCACCTAATGCCTGAGTCATCAGAGAGGACAGCAGAGGCTCTGTTGGCAAGGGTTTCTCTGGATTTTTGGTTACCCTGTTATGCTCAAAGAAAAAGAAATGGGGGAAGCAAGAACCAGGGTGAGTTAGGATTCCTGAAGCTCTGTGGCCTCAAAGCTTGCAGTAACTGCCCAGTCCTGTTCTTTTCCAACTTGCTGGACCAGCCGAGGTTTTTACAAAGTCTGAAGCCAGGGTATTATGTAACACTTCAGAACTTAGGAGGATATCTGAAGGGCCCAACACTACAATGACCCAAACAATGTGAGTATCAAATGCCATTCAGTTTTTGTACTTGAAGTTATTAATTTTTAGAATTAGAAAAAGAGAGAGAATAAAGGGTTAAAGAAAGGCCCAATAGAGTAGGGAAAATTCCCTGACCTAAGTGGTCCACACCCTCCTACACCTAAGGGCAGCTTCCTACTTTCCCTTGACCCCTTCTCCTGAGCTGCCCAGGCCATGATACCCAGGGTCTCTTCTTCCTGCACAGCTGGTGCACAGCCTTTCCCTAGCACCTTCCACAGCCCTCTCCTACAGATGCACTAAAGAGGTATTCACTCTTCCAGCATCCCAGCTCCCTAGCACCTTCCGCAGCCCCTCCTGCAGATGCACTAAAGAGGTATTCACGCTTCCAGCATCCCAGCTCCTTCCCTATGACTGCTGCTGCTTTCCCCGCTGAACTGCAGGCCACCAGGTCCCACTCCAGGCTGGTGCTACCTTTCATGACTGACTGCCCTCTTACCGGCCACTCCTCAGCGTCCTTCCAATCCCTGATTCACCTCTAGCCTCACTGCCTAGCCAGGAGCTATGACAATGTCCAGGCGATGGCCTGACTGATGACCCCTAGACCTGCTCAGCCCTGTGGCCTCCACCTCCGGAAGTTGGTCTCCTCTTCTCTACCTTCAGCCTTCCATGTCTCTCACTCGTTTCTCCTTCTAGACCTGGTTGTTATCTTAACATTTTTCAACCTTTGGGTTTTGTTTCGTGTTTTTTTTTTTTTCTCATTTTCTTCCACTTTACTTGTCTCCCCCTGATCTGACCTGAGCTCCTAGCTCTTTACACCAATTACAGTATTGGCAAAACACTGTTCATCCTTTTAGCTCGTTAGCTTTTTATCTAACCCATTTGGAAACATTTCTGGGACTTCGTAAAGCATCTCACTGGTGAGTCTCTCTCCTGATGCCCAATGGCAGCTATCAAAAACGTTCCTATCTTCTTCCAGCTTCACCCTTCAGTGCCTTATCATAATTCCTGTTACAAATGGCTTCAATTGCTAACTTATAGGGAAAGGAAAAATATTAAAGAGTTTAAGTCTCTACCCTGCATCTAGAGTGATATACAAAATTATATTAATACATTCAACTCCTTTCCCCCTTTCTGGTCAAAGACTTGTCTAAAGCCTCCATTCTCTGAGTTTTGTCCTTGCCTACGTCCTTCCTCGTGGGTCCAAAGGCCTTAACTAGTTTATTTTCTCATTGCTTTCTCTCTGTCTATTATATCTTAGGAGCTTCTGTGCAGGGTAACTTCCTGCTCACCAGGCCTTTCCCATACCTGGGAAGTTTCTTCAGGAACACCATTGACCAAAAAAAAAAAAAAAAAACAGAAAAAGGGGAAATGATTCTTAGAGATAATAATTAGAAAGTAGTACTTGACTTTTTTAATGCGTAGCTTCCAGGGCTACATGTGTAGAAATGCCAAGAAGGAGGTCCTAAGATATATACTGTTTTAGGAGCATATCGGTCTTGAGTATCCAGTTGCCTTCTGATGTATCAAAGGTATGGGACCAGGCATTATCTAGGGAGGGCTATCACTAGGTGTTCTATTCCTTGAGTTTTTCTCCATAGGAGAGTTAAATTTGGAACATATAAACACATTTACTTTATAGCCATTTCTGTAACACTGACACCAAATGTATTATGACTCTGAACCAAGAATTCAGAAAAACCCTCTGGTCTTCTGCTCGACAATGTCAATTGGTTTCTTATCAGGAGTGTTCATGTTTTTGCATCATTGAGTTGACATTCTAAAGTGTAGCCATAGTTGTATTTTAAAAGGCTCTCTAACTCTTGTTAGGGAATGACTTTACCATTTTTCCACAGTCAAAGTCACTTGTTCAACAAATGCTTCCTTCCCCCCTCTGAGAGGCACCTTCTCACAAAATGCATGCCACTTTTACCAGTAAGCGGAGGCAGGCAGATCTCTGTAAGTTTGAAGCCAGTCTGGTATACAAAGGGGTTCTAGGACAGTGAAATCCTGTCTTTAAAAATGAGAGAGAGAGAATATATAAATATACTATGGTTATGAACATTATTGCAAATTATACTTAAACATTTATCAGAAATTTGGAAGGTTTTTTGAACTGATAAGTACACTTTTACTCCACTGCACTTAAACATCTCCAGTGCCATTTTGCTAGTTACTTATCTTCTCCTGGAATCATAGGCCATAAAGAGCTTATGCAGATGGAAACCTATGAATAAAAAAGATAGAGACTAGCTATTAACCTGTTCCTATCACCTTCCCTTTCTTCTCTCTTCCCTTTTCCTTCTGGCCACACAAAAGTACCCACAGTGTACCAGGCCCTATAAAAAGTAACAAGAACTAACTTCATCCTTGAGCTCTGCCTGCTACAGAAACATTTAGGCATTCCGGAACTAGGAACCAGGGACACCCCTCTTGTTCTTTCGTTAGCTCTAAGTGGGTGCTCGGGCAATATAGCTCTACAGGGGGATCCTTGACTCATTCTTTCAACCCTGAGTAATTAGCCAAGCAGGGAGGGCAAATGAGCGTTAGAACAGTAGGAACAGTCCACAGGACACTGCACAGTGGAGAGCCCTTGCTAAAACTGTTAGTGAACTTCACAGTGGGAAGACATGGTATGAGAACAGGCACAGAGAGCAGTGGTCACTCAATCTGAAAACATTTGAGTAAAATGAAATTATCCCTTGATTCTAAAGATCCTCTTAGAATCCTTCAAAGACTGAGAAGACAAAAATCTGAATCTATACCATTTAGTCAAAACCACATTAGTACCAAATTCAGGGAAGAGAAAAAACCTCCAAGGAAATTGTTTATCCGTGCGCCTTTCAATACCTTTGTGATTAGATGAGGGCAGTTGTTATTGATAGAACAATCAAGAGAATCACTTCTTGGCTATTCTCAGCTGATTTTCTTGGGAGTGTTTTATCCAAATATGAAGTTATTTCCGTATTTCCCCTCCCCATAAGATAGGAAGCATGGTCAGTTGTGTCAAGAAGACTCCAAGCCTCAGAGTTCTGCTTTAGCTCAGCGCAACCTCGGGGAAACTTGGTTTTTATCTGATGTGGCCCCTCAGCCCATTTGTTTTTGTCACAAGAGTCCTTCTTGTAACCTGGCTGTTAGCCTCATTTTGCATTCAGGGACAGGGAGTGATAAATCTTTAAAGCAAGGTCACATGACTTTCAGAACATATGCCAAAATCAGTCCTTCTCTATCTCTTTTGATCTCTGAACTTCCTTTTCATCTTCCTTCCCCTGCCCATTTGTGTGTGTGTGTGTGCGCACGCCCCTATTCTTCTTAACTTATCATGTCTCATGACTCCCAGTAACTCCTGGAGCATTTAAATGCTTCTATTAGTCATATTTGGGTTTATAACATATGCCCTAAAACCAACTTCACACAATTCTCCAAGTTTTCAGTTCACATGAAATGTGGCGACTTTCTTTTCTGACTTCTCACATATTCCTGTACTTGCCAAAGCCGTACATGGAATGATGGGATCACTGTGTCATCTGGCTGGAAGTCTCTTGTAGAGATTCCGGTCTGTCACTGGCCCTACCCTGTTTGACATTTTTAATGGGAATGTATATGAAGACACAGGTGGCAGAATTACCAAATCTCCAGGTGACTCAAAGCCAGTAAAGATACCTAACATGACGGAAGCAGCTTTCTCGATGGTTTCAACTGGGTAGAGTGCTGTTGTGAAACCAGCACTCGTGTCCAGAGAAGTGTGTCTGACTTAATGAGAAACTGAGGAAACTCAATTTCTATATGGACCAGGGTGGTGGCTTTTTAAGAATTAGCTTAACTTAAGCCCTCAAAGCAAGAAGCAGCTGCTGAAGATGCTTGCAGTATACATTTGGCTTCTACATGGGTTCTGGGATTTCAAACTCAAGTCCTCACACATTCAGAGCAAGCACTTTTCCTCACTGAGCCATCTCCCCAGTCCTGTACATCATTTTTAGCCTCTCCAACTAGTAAATTACAGTATATACACAAGGTATAGAAGATTGATCAGTGGCTGAAAGTGCTTGTCATGGTATGAGCAGGAGTACCTGAGTTCGGTCCCCAGAATCCACAGCCATGGTGACACATGCTTGTAATCCCAGTGTTTGAGAGGCAGAGACAGGCAGAATCCCTGGGACTCACTGGCCAGCCAATTTAGCCAGGGAGAAACCTTTTGTCTGAGAAAATAATATGGATAACTCTTGAAAAATGACATCCGAGGTTGTCTTCTGGCCTCTACTTGCAACACACACACACACACCAAAATGGATGTACATAGTATCTGAGATGGATTTTGGTTTGGACATAGGTTCTGTAGCATGAGATTCATGCAAGGAATGGGCCGTGGTCATTTATTTCCATCTCTTCTCTCTACTCATTGGTGAATCTGTGAAGCTATAGTTTCTTCACTGTGACTCCACTTACTTTATATCTATTTTCTGTATGATTAAAAAGGTCATTACACAGATGGAGACCGCCACCTTCCTCACCTATTACTGTCATCTTGAAAGCTTGCTACATTTAGGCAAATAGGATATATATACAGTTTGGATAAACAGAGAATTGCCCCACCCCAGCCTGGGCCCCAGAGGGAACAGGCGATGGAGAGATGGGCATGATGGCAGAGTGGAGTGGTGTGTCTGCTGTAGAAAGGAAGACCTGGTGACAGGCGTGAGAGAGGGCTGACGTCGACGGTGGATCATGTCATTGTCCAGCGGGGTCGACAGGCTGGTGTGCAGCAGCCCAGAGCTTAAACAGATACAGACTCAGGCCCCAAACAAGCTGCCTGGTGGCAGGAACCTCCTAGCTTTGGGCAACAATGGAGAACAGAGATGAGAAATGGTCCACTTTCTAGACTGGACCTCCTTGAAGGACCATGGTGTCCTCTGAGGCCATTTAGCACCATGTGTGGGCCCGTGGTCCTGATATGCCTGGGGTCTGATTCAATGGGGTCTGGTTTTAGGACCGTGTTATTGCCTAATGACATGAGGCTGTTTATGGCCTGAATTCATGTTGATGTCCATGACCTGAATCCATGTTGATGTTCATGGGCTGTACTACTGCCTGGGACCTTACTGATGTGAGTGGCTTGCTTGCCACCTGAGACCGTGGTGCTGTGTAGGTCCAGTCTGCTGCCAAAGGCTATGTCTGGGTCCAGGGTCCTGCTACAGTCAGGGTCTGAGTTGATGTCTGTGGCCCATGTGACCACTGAAGGCCAAGCGGAGATCCATGGCCTGCACTGCCTAAAGCCATGTTGATGTCTATGGTCTGTGCTGCCAACTGGGTACTGATGTCAGTGACCTGCACTGCCACCTAAGGCCATAGTGATGTCCCAGTCTGTGCTAGGTCCATGGTCTTATTGTGGCTGGGTCTGTGTTGGTGTCTGTGGCCGGTGTTGCCGCCAAAGGCTGGGCAGTTGTGCCTGGTCTATGCTATGGCCTGGAGCCATGTTGATGTTGCTGATCCCAGCTGTATTAGAGGGCCTTGTCTGGATCCTGGGGCCCTACTGCAACCAGGAGTCCTGTTTATGGTCTGTGCTGACACCAGAAACATGTGGAAGCCCATGATTCATGCTCCCTCAGACCTTATAGAGCAAATAAGCAGCTTTGGCAGTGATATCGATGACTGCAGATGCACTGTTGAGAAAGAGGGACATGGAAGACTTCTGTGATAACTCCTACCTCCATCCCCCAAAATAGTAACCACTTAAACAGGAAGCCATCGAAGAGAAAAACTGTGATAGGGTGCTGAAGTGTCACTCTCCACAATAAATGGCTTCCGGTAGTGGTGCAGGAGGAGAAGGCCTCAGTCCTATTTTGGGGGCAGGCCATTGGATCACACTCCATTGAGTATATAGATAGCATGGATTGAACCTTTTTTGCTGGGGAGATCACAAGGGTGGGAGGGACAGCAAAGGACTGGGGAGCAATGTAATAGGGATATATGATGTGAAATCCCCCAAAGAATCAATAAAAATATTATGTTATAGGAAAAATTTGTGAATAAACAATTTAGATAATGTTTTGAGCATAAGTTACAAATATTTGTGTTGTGTATTTATATTAAAAATTATTTGCCTGGTTAGAATTCAGGATAAATTTTGAATGAATGTGTTATATCTTGTTTACCCAGCATTATAGAGACCCCAAAGACCCAGGAGATGCCTACTTTATAACCTCACTAGCATCTTTTCAGTTTTCTCTGAGACCAAACCCTTGTGGCTTCACCCAATGTCAAATCCTGTACTCTGGCTGTCACTGCCGCCTCTCTGGTTTCCCTTCTAACAAGGAAGCAGAATGACTGGCAGATCCTGAGTTTATTGAACAACTATGTTTCTTCCCCAATTCATGTTGTCAGTCCTTCCCATTTACTCAATTTCTCTTTCATAATTTCGTTGTTGTTGTTTGTTTTTCGAGACAGGTTTTCTCTGTGTAACAGTCCTGGCTGTCCTGGAACTAGCTCTGTAGATCAGGCTGGGCCTTGAACTCACAGAGATCTGCCTATCTCTGCCTCCCGAGTGCTAGGATTAAAGGTGTGCGTCTGGCTTCTTTTTCATAATTCTAATCCTAGGTTCAAGTCATTTTGATAACCATGGCATGGTGGCTACTAAATTTAGCAATAGCAATGGTGTCTTTCCCTCCCCCATTATATTCAAAGTAACTCTCACAGTGGATGGCATTCAATAAATAGTTGTTGAATTGTTGAATGAGGTAATCAAAGAATAAATACCCTTAGACTGTTGGGATTGATGGATCAGAGAGTTCTACGTGGTTCCACAGGAAAGGGATAAAAGGCCTTGGCCCATTAGGATCACTACTCTAGGGAAATCATTTTTATGCACATGAGTGTGAATGTTCATGTGTGGAGGATGGGGTACATGCACAGGAAATGGATGGAGGCTAGAGGATAAGTTCAGGTGCCACCTTCAGAATGCCAGCCAGCTCCTCTGAAACAGGGCCTCTCATTGGCTAGCCAGTTCGGATAGCGGGGCTGATGAGTGAGTCCCAGGAATCCTCCTGTCTCTGCCTTCCCAGTGCTGTAACTATGGCACATGCTCATATGTCTGGCATTTCATGTGGCTTCTGGTGACCAAAACCAGTGCCTTACTAAGTCTTTCCTCTAGCCCCCTGTGTGGCTTTTGTTTGTTTTAAGGAAAACCATTTTGACTGAATAGACTGGGAACAGTAAGATGTCACTGTGAGATTGTTCCTAAACCTAGGAATCAAGGAAATGTGTGATTGTGGCTTCCTTCTGCTTCAGCATCGCATGTCACTGAGATCCAGTCTTCCAAAGCCTGCAGTGTTTAACTGATATGTGTATATATCGACGATGTGCCAACTCTCCTCATTTCAGACCTGATAGAGCCAAAAATCAAGGAAATGGTTCCTGTTTGTGTAAAGTAAAAGGTCTCAATTTTCCAGTTTATCTTCGGTTAATATGTTTCTCTGTCTGTGTGTGGCCAAGCTTTCCTTGACCTTTTCAGAAGGAACATGGTGTAACAATTCAAGATGTGTGGTGACTGTGGGGAGAAATGTTATATGTTATTCAAAAAAAAGTCATTACAGTGGACAGCTCAAGCTAGTTCTTTAACACAGAAAGAAAGACTTGTAGGTGTGCTGAGCATCCCTCCCCAAATAACCCTGGGATTTTCATATACACGCTATTCTTTTAGTGTTGTTTTACATGACAGGAAGAGATGTGTAGAGTTTTATGTACATTGGAGCACTGTCTGTAGTGGGCAGAGACCAAATGATCAAGGGGGTGGAGGCAACAAGCATGATGCCTTAAAGGCAGCAAGTACTGTATTCATAGGACCGGGATGGGAACATATGGTGGCCCAATATGTCATATGTAAGTTATGAATGCTGAGACTCTGTGTGTGTGTGTGTGTATGTACAAAACTTAGTAGAAAGTCAACATTGTTTGTGAACACAATGATGTATATGGTCTGAGTTTATAAGTGGGGACGCAAATATTATGTCTAGTATAGAAGTAAGTTAGTGTAAATGGATTAAGTATGAGTATGCTTGTGGGTTTTTTTTGTGTAATAAACTGTTGGCAGTAGCTAAGTGTGAGGTATGAATAAAGTATGGGACAAAGCTGTAAATGAATATGACAGGGACATGATAATTTGTTGTAGTATGTACATGGATATATATATATATATATATATATATATATATATTATATGGGGAGAGAGAGAGGGAGGGAGGGAGAGAGAGAGGGGCAGACAGAAAGAGAAAGAGAGAGAGAAGTAAACCATTGGAGGACAGCATTGAGACATACTTGCCTATTTATAGAAAGGCTCTGTGAACCATCACCTATGCCTGGTTATATGATCATATCTTGGAAAGATGAGATACAAAGAGTGTGGGAGGCAGAGTGCATGCAGACTCATGCACAACTGTGTTAGCATGGAGTATACACGTGCTAGATACAGTCCTGGTGTGTTGGTGACAGTAGACCAACATGCACATGTTTATGACAAGTGGGTTTGTTTGGCAATTGTGTATGTTGTGTGGGCCCCACAGTAAGGGTGACAATAAGGCCCTACAAGAAGGACAGGGAAGTCACTGTCTACAGATTTCCCTTCTGACCTTCGTATCCTGTGTGCACTGTTTTTCAGGTCCTTAAAGGTACGTGCCCTGGTGATCGTCAATAAAATGACCCTTACCTCCCATTGTACTGCTCAGTCATGCCTGAAAGACAAATGGCCGGTCCGGCTCTATCATGGTGGCCCTCAGTTTTGTCCTGAATGTGGATTTCTTTGTGCCGAGAGCCAGGTGAAAGGGTAAGTCATGACCTTACCACCATAAGGCTTTGTCATCATCTTGGCATCTAGTTCTGAGCCATGTGACAAACATCCTCAATGACAATGTGTAGCATTATTTCATTTTCTTGTAGAAGCTGGAACTGGGAGACCCTGAGAGGTTCTAGTCAGTGACTCACTGAGAATACGGTAGAAGGGACAGTTACAATAATATTCTGATCTCGATTAGGAGAAGGCATGGGAGGGTCGCCAAGCTTACAAGGACATTTTGGTCTTTTGCTGTTGTTTTGTTTGGGAGTTTTATTTATTTTTTTATTGTTTTGGGTTTTTGAGACAGGGTCTCACTATGTAGTCCTGGCTGGTCTGGAGGTTTCTGTGGAGACGAGGTTGGCCTAGAATTCACAGAGATTCACCTTCCACCTCTGCCTTCTGAGTGCTGGGATTCAAGGCATGTGCTACCATACCTGGTAGCGGCATCTTGCCACTTCTTCTCTGAGAAACACTGCTCTAATCCGAACCCCGCTGATCTGGCAATGCAAAGCTTACAATGGGTGAGTATCCTAGTAAAGATAAAATGACATCATGATCAGTAAGGGTTTTTTTTGTTGTTGTTGTTGTTGTTTGTTTGTTGGGTTTTTGTTTGTTTGTTTGCCAATTTAAGGTTTTCTGAGCTACTCAATATAGTAGTCTTTTGTTACTTAGGTGTTTTTTTTTTTCAGTTTAGTTTGTCCAACCATGAATATAGGATCAGAGTTGAGTAAGCATTCTTTGTATGGTTAATTAGACAAAGATAGTACTCTAGTCTAGCATGATGTAGAGGAGAGGCAAGTCATTCATACAATAAAGGAGGGAAAGGACAGTGGCAGTGTAGAAGCTTTGATAGGGAGTAGGGGTGGAACCTGTTTAAATAAAAATCAAAAGATGCTCAGTCCTAATTTGGGCACACCTGTTCATAAAGGACAAGAGTATCAAGTGGCTCAGAAAGAAATCTTTCATGCAGCACATGCATCCTAGGAAGAGGCTCTGGTCGTCCCATATCATAAAGCCAAGGCCCAAGAAGAAATGGGAAAATAGAAAACGGGATTTCCCGTGTTTTCTCAGTTGAGATTCCCTTCTTTCAGATAACTCTAGTCTGTGTGTCAGGTTGACATAAGACTAGCCAGCCCGCTGGGTGGTGATGGAGCATGCCTTTAATCCCAGCACTCGGGAGGCAGAGGCAGGTGGATCTCTGTGAGTTCGAGGCCAGCCTGGTCTACAAGAGCTAGTTCCAGGACAGGCTCCAAAGCCACAGAGAAACCCTGTCTCTAAACCCCCCCCCAAAAAAAGACTAGCCAGCCCAACTGAACCCTTGCCAGCTTGATGCACAAACACGTCACTAGTAAGCTGCACCTTTTTTATTCACCCCCCAAGACCTCACTTAAAACATACATAACTGTAAAAGTTCCACAGTCTTTACCAATTCAAACACATTACATTTTTCAGTCTCTTTAAAATATCCAATCTCTCGCTGGGCAGTAGTGAATTTGAGGCCAGCCTGGACTACAGAGCGACTTCCAGGACAGCCAGGGCTACATAGAGAAACCAAACCAAGTCTCAAAAAAACAAAAACAAAAAAATTCAATCTCTCTAAAAACCTAAAATCTCGTTTCAACTGTGGGCTCTTTAAAAATCAAAATTAAAAACCTTCTTCAAGAGGAAAGCACCAGGGCACAGTCACAATCTGAACCAAGCAAAATCAAACTCCAACGTATGAATTAAATAACTCAGTGTCTAGTTTCCTGGGAGTCACTTCTCCAGCTCTGTCCTCCGCAGCACACATGGCTTGTCTTCTAGGCTCTAGCTGCCCCCACTCCACTGCTGCTGCTGTTGTTGGTAGTCATCCCATCACGGTGGTACTGGCATCTCCCAAATGCTGGGGTCTTCTGCTGCAGTTGGGGTGCACTTTCCCATAGGCTATCCTCATGGTGCCAAGCCTCAGCTGCTCTCCGCGACCCCTTCATGCTTTTAAAACCAATATCGCCTGGGTGACTCTTACACTACCAAGTTTGGCTGCCAGCACAAGCTACAACCCTTGCCTCTTCTGGGACAGTTTATGTGTTCTGACTCCAAGGAAGCACTTCCCAGAAGATAACAGTTCAGTGATCCTGGTCTCTTCTCAGTCACCGCTAATCTCTTAGTTCTAGCTAACCAGCAGCAATTGTCCCAGTAACATCCAAGTTTCACTGCAGTGTTGCCAGCCTCCTGTTAATCACAGCTGACTCTTAAGCCCCACCTGACCAGAACAGAATCTCAATTAAAAATAGCAAATGGCCCTGATGGAGTCTTCAAACTTCCTTCTGAAACTTCCCAAGCCAGGCCCCCACCCTCTGCCCTGCTCTCCATATCCTTATCTTCCAAGCTCCCACAGAACAGCCCACTGAGCTGTCGACACTCAATGGCTTTTCTCCCCCAAAGTTCCAAAATCCATCATTCTCAAATCATGGTCAGGTCTGTCATAGCAATATACCACTATGCTGGTACCAACTTGTCTTACTTACGGTTTCTATTGCTGTGGTGAAATACCATAACCAAAAAGCAAGTGGGGGAGCAAAGGATTTATTCAACTTAGAATTCCACAACACTGTTCATCACTGAAGAAATCAGGACAGGAACTCAAACAGGACAGGAACTTGGAGGCGGGAGCTGATGCAGAGGCCACGAAGGGGAGGGGAAGCTGCTTACTGGCTTACTTCCCCTGGCTTGCTCAGTCTGCTTTCTTATAGAACCCAGGACTACCAGCCCAGGGAAATCACCACCCACAATAGGCTGGGGCCTCCCCCACCAATCACTAATTAAGAAAATGCCTACAGTGAGGTCTTATGAAGACATTTTCTCTATTGAGATTCCCTCCTCTCAGATAACTTTAGTTTGTGTGTCAAGTTGACATAAGACTAGCTAGCACATCATCTTTGCCTCTCCAATTTGCCCTCTTAAAAAAAGGGGGGGAACCTCATGAGCCTCATGTAACTCCAACTATCCTTACTGTGCAGTCAAGGATGACCTTGAACGGGCCCTCCTGCTCCTGAGAGCTGCCCCCCATCCTTGCATGACCTTCACTTAGAATTTAGAAATAATTTTCCAAGCCTTTTAAATTTATCTGTCATTTCCTTTCTGCTCTCTTTGATCCCAAAGGTTTTTTTTTGTTTTATTTTTTTCCACCCAAAACATCAAACAATGGAAATGAACACACAATTTAAGAAACAAGCATAAATTCTGACTCTAGCTTCTTTCTGCATTTCTAAAATGTGTAATGCCGACTGTATGAAAAGTAAATGTATGTATGTATGTATGTATGTACAAAATGTGTTGTTCGGAGAAAGCACGAAGTAAACATGATTTTTCCTTTCATCTGCAGATAGTTTTCATCTTCCACCTCCTGTGCTGACTACTGTCTGTCAGTACAACCACTGAAGGCAGGAAACAACCTCACCTGCCCTGGGAGCTCAGCAGGGCCTAGTCTTGGCTAAAATGAATGGGGTGCTTTCCTGAGGCATAGTGGTTTTTAAAACATATCCACAATTTTAGTAATTAAGATGAATAATATTTAATGCAACCTTTCAAATGAAAATGAATGTCCTGGAGGAATAAACATGCTCTAACCTTTTTTTGTTTGTTTGTTTTGAGACAAAGTTTCACTACATAGCTCTGACTGACCTAAAACTTCCTTTGTAAACCAGGCTGGCCTTGGACTCACAGAAATCTGCCTGTCTCTGCCTCCTGAGTGCTGGGATCAAAAGCATGTGCCAACAGCCTGACCTGCTATAAATTTACCTTGTGGCTATGATTGTACAACTTTATGAATAAATTGAAAGCCACAGAATTGTGGACTTTAAAAAGAAGATGAGTTTGAGCCAGATGGTGGTGGTACATGCCTTTAATCCCAGCACTCCTGGGAGGCAGAGGCAGGTGGCAGGTGGATCTCTGTGAGTTCAAGGCCAGCCTGATCTACAGACTGAATTCCAGATTAGCCAGGACTACAGAAAGAAGCCCTGTGTGTGTATGTATGTGTATATATATATATATGACAAATATAAAATTTATAATAAAAATAAGGATCAGAATTTTCCCAAAGGCACCAAGTTCTACATCTCAAGAACACATATTGCTAGGGCCACAAGATGCAAGAGGGAAGGAAGGGGCCTTGCATGCCAGGAGGACCGCCACACTTGCACTTCCTGTCTCTGTGCTGTGTTTTATTTAATTTCCCAAGCCTTCGCAGCAGTGTCCTCCGAGGGCCTCTCAACAGCTTCCTTCGGGCTCCTCCTTCCCCCTTCACAGTGGGCGGTGAGGATGAGAGCTGCTCTGAGCCTTGGAAGGCAAGGCTTCTGTGTTTGTTTTGGGCAGAGAATAGCTTTGTAAAGAGGAGACGAAAAACACTGTTAATAAACACTTACATTCTTTTCTTTTTTTTTAAGTTTTTTGTTTTGTTTTGTTTTTTCAAGACAAGGTTTCTCGGTGTGACCCTGGTTGTCCCGAACTTACACTGTAGACCAGGCTGGCCTCAAACTCAGAGATCCACCTGCCTTGGCCTCTGGAGTGCTGGGATTAAAGGCGTGCACCACCACCACCTGGCAACAATTAAATTCTTACGTGAGGAAACTTGGGAAGGAAAAACCTCCAAACTGTTTGAGAGTAAAAACTGGTGCTTTGTGGGCTTGGCGTGGTTGTCTATGCAGTAATTCCAGCCTGTGGGAGGTAACAATTAGAATTCCAGTCCCTTGGGCACACAGAGTTTGAGGCCAGCCTGGATTCTATGAGACTGTCTCAGAAAACAAGAAGTTGAGAAGCTGATCCCTAAGAGTGTGTATAGACTGGTGACCAGCTTGTGGGAACTAACTTGACAACCTTGGTCAAAGAGGAATTTACCTGAAGAAGTTGCCTTTAATCCCAGCACTCTGGAGTTTGAGGCGGGTAGATCTCTGAGTTCAAGGCTTGCCTGGTCTACAGAGTGAGGTGCAGGCTGGTCAGGGCTACAGAGACAGTGTGACCCTGTTTCCACAAACAATCAAAAACAAAAAGAAAGGGTCATATGCAAAGGAGACTCTGTTGGAGCCGGAGATGCAGCTCAGTGGCCGAGAACTTGCCTAGATCCTCACACTGAACTGAAGAAAAGAGAAGAATGGACAGAGGGCTGGAGAGATGGCTCAGCAGCTAAGAGCACTGGCTGCCCTTCTAGAGAACACTGGTTTGATTCCCAGCACCCTCATGGCAGCTCACACCTGTCTATATCCAGGACTTCTGATACCCTCACACAGACATACGTGCGGGTAAAACACCAATGAACATAAAATAAAAAGATAATAGCAATAAACAGATTATTTAAGAAAGAGAGGAATGAAGAGATTATGAATCTACTATAGGTATGTGTATTCATTTTTAAAACAAGTGAATCTAATTGATGTTAACAGAAGTCAGGAAAGTAGTTACCTTGTGGGTTGCTATGACTCAAAAGGGGGCATGAGGAAGATTTCTGAAGTGTTGGAAATGTTCTGGGTACATGTTTGAAAACATACCAAGTCATTTGGGTACTTTTCTGTATGCAAGTTATACCTCAATAGACATGAAAGGGGGGCAATTCTGCAATAGACACACTGTCTGCCAATGCTCGAGGACCAAGCAGGTCCTCGCTAGGTGATAAGGAAAGTGGGCAGTCATCTCAGATGATGATGGGGCCTGGAACAGGTAATAGAGATAGGCAAATGTTCATAGAAAAGGTTGGAAAGAGGAGGCAGGGAACTTCCTGTATGTGGTAGATGATGGGAAGAGGTGTTTAGGGTGAGACAGAGAGTCCTGGCTTGGACAATAGGCTGGTGGATGTTGGTGGCATTTATTGAGACAGAGAGCACAGGGAGTGGAACAGCTTGAAGTCATCTGGCCCAGCAAGAAAAACTCTGGGAAGAAGAAAAACTGGGTGTAGCCAAGACAGGCCATCCACTCTCTCCGCCTAACCGATGAGAGGTTTATAATCTTAATTTGAGTCATCTGCGTTTTACTGGCAGTGGAAAAGCAGGCTCAGGCCAGTCAGAGCAGTTGAGAAAAGACTTAAGGGATCGCTGTCACCTCTTGAAAAGGATCAGGATCCTGTGGCTTGACAAGAACTGTAGGGGAAGTTGACTTAAGTAAAGCTATTTCCCAAGTGCCAGGAAACAAACAGGTGAGGGCAAGCCACAATAACCGGAGTAAGACCTGCACGGTTTTTAGCTGTGTGGTGAGACACAGCTCTGGAAGCCTTTGAGAAAGGACTCAGATGTTTGTGTGGGTTTAGGGCTACACAGGGAGGAGGACTCCAGAGCAAACAGAGGTTTAATCTCGTCTCTACTACTCACTAGGACTCTTCCTGAAAACAAGACAGTCAGATAATAGCAGTGTCATTTTTCTCTTTGGTTTTGTTTTCTTTTGTAAAATTTCTCAATACCATATCCAAAGGAGATATTTAAATGAACTCACATATGTGGGAAAAGCTTAGCAATTGTAGTTGCCCAATTTACGTAGTTTCTCTATTTTCTTGTTATGGATAAGATATATGATCCATATTCATGACCTGAGGGGTAAAACTGGTCTCTCTAGACTCACTTCTCAAATACAATGGTATTTGGGATATAGTGGGTTTCAACCCCCCTCCCACTTTTTTTTTCAGTTGTGAGAGCTGAACCCAGGGCCTTGTACATGCTAGGCAATGCTAATCCCACTGGTTAAGAATAAGGCCATTACCACAATTTAAAGACCAATTTGAAGGAAGTTTTAATTAAAAATTGGCCAGGCAGAATGGACTCTGGCCAGGTCCATCTCTGGGTTCTCAGAAGATGACCACGAGTCACGTCTGTCACGAGTCACGCAAACTCCACAAGTCACATTCCCCAATATCCAGTGTCATGTCCAGTCAGGAGCAAGCATACATCCTGACTTATTTCCTGCCTACATACCTCCTGCCTGCATCCAAGCAGGGCAAGCATACATCCCGATGCATTTCTTGCCCACATGTCTCCACTGCATGTGATCAAATGCATCTGGTACAGACGGCTCAAACACAAGTCAAACAGGAACTCATTCTTAACTGCAAACAGAACCCCTAACCTACAAAACATATTTTTCATGTTTTGGTTTCATAGCAAGTGTTTTACTATTGAGCCTACATCCTCTGCCCTCAGAAAGCTTTTCTGTTTCAGTTTGCCCCCTTATACATGGTCTGAAAAGAGTAACCCCTACTTGTTAGGGAAGCTCTCTTTATTCCTGTCCATTCGATCACCCATCTTTCTCTAAAATACTATTAAAGATTGTTTTCTAAGTCTCAGAGCTTTATAGCTATAGTTTCAAGGCATAAGTTTGAAATGTATGGGTTGGATGACTTGGACAGCATTTAACCAGAAGATTTAAAAGAACAATGATTCTGATTACAAAAATGGATTTCTCGGGCTGGAGAGATGGCTCAGAGGTTAAAAGCACTGACTGCTCTTCCAGAGGTCCTGAGTTCAATTCCCAGCAACCACATGGTGGCTCACAGCCATCTATGATGAGATCTGGTACCCTTTTCTGGCCTTCATGCATACATGGAAGGAATGTTGTATACATAATAAATGAATAAATAAAAATCTTTAAAAAAATAAAATGGATTTCTCTCGCTCATCTGAAGTCCAGAAGGAGAAATTCCCGGAATGGCCTGGCAGCCCTCTGGGAACAAAGGGCTTCCGTCTGCTATATGTCTACCTTCCATCTCAGCGGCCTTGTACTCACCGGCAATGTTCTTATGGTACAAGATGACAGCTTCAGATTCAGGCCAGAAAGCAGAGAAAAGGAGAGGCTGCTTCCAGACAAGGCCTTTGTGAAAGTCCCATAAACCTTTTAGTTCATGTTTCAGTGACCAAACAACGCAGGTAGTGAGATGCCCATATACAATTTAGGTTCTGGAACTAGGGAGATATAAAAGGCTCCATGTTGAGAGAACAGCTAGTATTCTTTTCTCGAGGATTTTCCTTGGTCAATATTTATTATATGACCTTTGTTAGACACTACTCCTAATATCAAAGGAAAATAAAATATCTTCATAGAATTTGAAGAAGCAATACAAAATGTACTATATATTAATATATAAATATATTAAGTGATTATTATATACTAGATGTGGTCCTTTTTTGAGACGGTGTCTCTCTATGTCTTGAGTGGTTCTCAACCTGTGGGTTGCAATCCCTTTTGGGGCTGAATGATCCTTTCACAGGGGTCACCTAAGACTATCAGATAAATACCAGATATTTACAGTATGATTCATAGCAGTAACGAAATAATGAAGTAGCAACCAAAATAATTTTATAACTGGGATCACCACAATATGAGGAACTGTATTAAAAGGTTGAGAACCACTGCTCTATGTTGTCCTAGCTGGAACTCACTATGTAGACCAGACTGACCTCAAACTCACAGAGCTCCTCCAACCTCTGTCTCTAAAGTACTGGAGTTAAGATAGATGGACTTGTGGTTTGTTGCTGTGGAATCAGGGTAGCTGGCACACGAGCTTCAGGGGTTTCCTTGTCTGCGCCTTGCACCTCTCCATAGGAGTGCTGGGAGTACAGATGTTCACTACTGCTCCTGGCTCTTTGTGGATTCTGGGGTTTTCAACCCAGGCCCTCATACTTGTGCAGCAAGCCTTTTACCCACCAACCCATCTCACCAGTAAAAGAAATATTATGTCCTGTTTTCAGTATGAAGTACGCTTAAAGTTCATCAGAGTTAGAGAGGAAACCCCAGGCGTAGCTGGTAGTTGGTGCCTGCTTTGTCTTAAAACTCTGAGACTATTACCAGCCACCAGCTGTGTGACAGAGGTCATCATCAGAAGAGGGGGCAGTCTCAAGTACCAAATCATGGATTACACATGGCCTTTTTTGGTTCTAATACAATGGGGCAGTTGGGAGGAGGGCTTTGCTAGATTGGGAATCACTGAAGACCCAGCTGGTGGGGGAGGCCAGGGTTTTCTTCTGGGTGGGGATTTTAAACCCTGTCTTAGGCTGTCAGCACAGCAGCTCTTTCTGCCTTTTCCCCACGCTGGTAACCCCGTCTGCAGAATGGCATTTTAAAAACTGCTTTGTGCTCACCAGTCTCTCGATTTTTTTTTATTATAATGAGGATCTTCTCAAACTAGCATAAGAAGCAAAATTTGAATATAGACCAACTTGCTCCAACATGCATGCCTTTTACCCTTTGTACTGTAATGATATGTCTTGATTTCTTCATGTGTTTAGTTTATTTTTCTTTTGTGGTTAACAGTTGCATGCGTGTATTGGAGGCTTAGACATTGGGCTTAGTGCTTACACTTGTCTCTGGTGGTGCTGAGAGGTGGTTGAACTGGGGAGGGGCTGGCTATGTCCATCCTCTCAGGCGTGAGCAGGGGAAGTTGTCACAGACAGGTCTAAAAATTATTACGCTTGGATGCCCTCACAAGTAGGAAGTGTCCCTCTTTCTCTTTTAGGAGCTGTAACTTCAATTGGGGACAATGATGACATCACTAGTTGCTCAATACAGAAACCCAGATGTCATCTCTGACTCTTCTGTCACTCCCACATATGATCAATTTGTGCTTTTGACTAAGCATCCTAAATATTTTTAGATTTTGTTGGCTCATCTGTACCTCTGCAATCACATTCCCAAATCCATGGCATTCTTCTCTCTTGCTGCCCCTCAGAAGCTAGGCTGGCTGTCTTGTCATAAAGCCGTTTTGTGTCTTAGCATTTCCTCTGTAGCCAGGTCATCTACTACCCCTCCTAATCTCATTGTGCCCCACTGAGATCAACTCCACACCATCCTTTACTGGAAGCCTAGACTCTTTGTATGGCCCTCTAAGTCTTTCATTCTTAAAGCAGGCTGAAGACTGCTCCAAACCAGCTTCTGAAAGGAAGCTGGCTCGCTGAAGAGTAATGAGCGACT
This sequence comes from Ondatra zibethicus, assembly GCA_004026605.1. NCBI lineage: Eukaryota > Metazoa > Chordata > Mammalia > Rodentia > Cricetidae > Ondatra > Ondatra zibethicus. Next base: position 126,126 of record PVIU01000159.1, read on the forward strand.
TTGGAGGGAGGTTTCTTGTACCTGTGAAGGTGAAGGGAAGGAAAAGGATTAGAGAGATGTTCAATTGTCATGTAGTCTTTAAAAAGAAGAAGAAGAAAAGAAAAAGAAAACAACAACAACAAGAAAATCAAACAAACCTCAGCTGCTGTTGTGGCCCCATCTGAAACTGGGACTCATAGGAATTGCCTAAGTTGGGGCACGAGAGCTGAGCCTTTGTATCCCATATTGACTGGCACTGGGCAGTTGCCTGGGGAAAGATGCATGGCCTTGGATGAGGTCATCACACTTTTTTAAGCCTCTCTCTGCTAACTCAAAGCCTTTTTGGAAACAGTGAAGTAAACCCAGAACTTCCACATGCCACACCCTTGAGCCCTTTGGGACTTGTCAATTGATTTCCTCAGTATATACTGGAGAGAATGGGATGCAAGTTAGGCTGACTCTGTACCAGTTCCTCCCCCTTCTTTAGATGCTTGGGAAAGACTCAACCTATGGCCTCAAGTGCCCTACACTGGGCTGCATCCTCTAGCCTCAACTGCTATTTAGGGTGCACTCTGCACTCTTGACTTACCTATATCCCTCTGCAACTCCTGGGTTCTTTTAACCTTGTTAGGGATTTTATTTCCCTGGGTTTCCTTTGACCCAGCTACAAGCAGGCATTATTTTAGGGAACCTCCAAAGAACTTAGCAACATCTAAGGTCAATGCACACCACCTCCCTTCATTGCTAATCAATCGTGTGTGTGTGTGTGTGTGTGTGTGTGTGTGTGTGTGCGCGCATGTGTGTGTGTCTTCTCTTGGACAATGGGAGACTGGTCTAAGCAAAAGAAAGAGAAATAACCCAAATAGTTTAAAAACAAATTTTACTCAGCTATGGATATAAGAATTCTCTATCTCCCTCTAGCCAGCTTTCTCCCTCTTGCTCCCTGTATATAATACATATTTACATTATATATGTATGTATGCATACACACACAGAGAAAGGGCTTCAGTCTATTATATAGAGGCATTCTGTGAAAGAAAGTTATTTTTCATTAATTCTTGGGCATTCTCCCCGGTACTGATACAGGAGAAACAGAGTATCACTAATGTTATACAGGATTTACCCATAATCTTGCTTAGGAAATACTAAGTTGCACAAAGTAGGATCTAGGTGAAGGAGCCCTGTCTCTAATAATAACTGGAAGATAAGTAGCGACTAACCATAATTGTTAGAAACTGTGGGGGAAAATTTGTAACTGTAACATAATTGAAGTTTTAGCTTGTTGAGACTATGTTTGATTGCTAACAATTAGGCCCTATTCCCATATCAAAGAATATGCTCTAACAGGCAGCTCAAAGGGGACAGTACTGGGTAACATTTACTTATAAAGTACTGGTTAGCCACTAAGTCATGGCTTACGTGGAAAAGCATACTTCTTCCAAATGGGCAGGATGACCCTGGGTAACTGTTACTAGAAAGGAACACCGGTCAACTTCACAAATAATTGTGGTATTATCTTTGCTAAGTAAATCTCCCACTTATCCAAAATGGCCAGACTGGCAGTTGCCTGTCTCTTTTTAATTGCTCCAAGTGTAATGTGGGGCTGGGACCTAAAAGAAATTTAAAGATGACAGGATATGTAGAATGTTAAATACTAGACATATAGGCTACATCCTGTCTGTGGCTGGTCTCTCTTCGCCAGAATTGAATTTATGCTGTTAAAGAGCTCTTTCCCTATTTCCTGAGCATCTGGAGTAAATTCACTGGGGTAGGTTAGGGTGAGCGGAGCTTAACTTGCTGCTTCTGTGTGGCTTCAAGAACAGAATCACCATGACTTTCGCCTTCCTGAACTTTTTACACTGCAGGCTCAGCCACCTAAAACTCTCATCAGGTGCTGAGCCACTGCACCCAGAATCCCCTCTTCAAAATCACACCCCCACCACTAGACCAGCCCTCAAGGGAAGGGGACACTTTGCTAAAGTAACGCTTTGGAAATTGTATAATTTTCTAAAAACTAGAAGGAGACTGGTCTTTACATTCTAATGGGCACAGTGAGTGGGGAGCTGGAGAGGACTCAGCAGTGAAGAGCACTTGCTGCTCTTCCCCAGGACCCACGTTTGGTTCCCAGCACCTAGGTCAGGCACTTTACCACTGCCTGTAACTCTCCCTCCAGTATGGCTCGTGTCCACAGATACCCTCGTGCGTGTGTGACCCTCGCACATGTGTGGGGATACGTGCTGTAATTCTCGCACTCCAGAGGTAGAAACAGGAGGGATCAGAAGTTCAAGATCACCCTCGGAAACCCAGGGGCCTTGAAACTAGCCTGAGCTGCATGAGACCCTGTCTTTGAGAGAAGCCAGAAAGGAAAAGGATTACCTTTCTTAAAATTGTTGTTGGAGGATTGCGTGTAGGGAGTCATCTTGCCTGGCCCTTCTCTCTTCTTTAAAAGGTTATATTTTGGGAATTGATATTCAGGTTAAGTCTGGCAGTCCAATAGTTTCAGCCCTGGTTTCACCCCTGAGTCTACATAAAACTTAGAATGGCCCTTTTCAGTCTTTCTTTTTTGAATATTTAAAACCCTGTGGTCCAGACTCGCGTTGTTACAAATATAAAGGAAACAAAACAAAAGTTGGGTGTTTAAAAGAGAAATCTAATTGACACTAATTCCTACACAATGACAAAAATTCAGAAGCTCATATGAAGAGGCGGAGGAAAGACAGTCACCCTTGTCTGAACAGAAGCAAAGCAATTTGCCTGTGCTCTCCCTCACATCTCTCGTCTCCTGGTTGTCCTCTTTATTAACTTGACTCTTACAAGCTTCCCTGATGAGAGTAAACAGTTGTGGTTAGTGAATGAAAAAATGAGGGCATGATGCTCCAAGGCAAGGCTGGGAAGAAGGTTTATGGTAGAGAAGAGGGGGGAAACAGTCAGAGGCATCTGGAAGGGTCCAGACTGAACAAGGCCAGCAAATGAATTGGGCCCTGAGTGGGAGAGAGAGAGTTGTGGGGAGAGTGAGAACAAGGAACAGAAGAGAGGGGGGCAGAGAGAGCACCTGGGAACCAAGAGAGAAGAAGAATCAAGAGGACTCGTAGCCAAATGACTGGATTCTAGAAGGACTTAGAGGAGCTGGGGAAGGTAAGTGAGGCTCAGAGGCTGGAGGTGTTTCCGGTAGGGAGCAGAGTGTGCCAGCCAGGATGAATCTGAGAGATGCTGGGAAAACCTGGCAGTCGGCGTTCATTTCTATATCTTTTATAGATACTGCAGTTATCCATTTGTCCTGACTTCCTTTGAGACCTAACAGTTAGAAATAAGAAAAGTGGCTGGAGAGACAGCTCGGCAGTTAAGAGTATTGGCTGCTTTTCCAGACAACCAAGGTTCGATTCTGTCCTGAATAGTTTTCTGTCAACTTGATGCAAGCTAAAGTCATCTGAGAGGAGGGAGCCTCAGCTGAGGAAATGCCTCCAGGAGATAGGGCTGTAGGCAAACCTGTAAGGCGTTTTCTTAATTAATTATTGATGAGGGAAAGCCCAGCCTATGATGGGTGGGGCCATCTCTGGGCAGGTGGTCTTGGGTTCTATAAAAAAGCAGGATGAGCAATCCATGGGTAGCAAGCCAGTAAGCAACGCCCCTCCATGGCCTCTGCATCAGCTCTGCCTCCAGGTTCCTGCTGTGTTTGGATTCCTTCAGTGATGTGGAAGTATAAGCAAAACAAAGCCTTTCTCCCCAACTTGCTGTGGTTGTGGTATTTTGTGTGGCAATAGAAACCCTGAGACAGATTCCCAGCACCCACATGGTGGCTGTCTACCAGCCGTAGCTTCACTTCCAGGAAATCTAATATTCTTTCCTGGCTTCTGCAGGCACTGAAAACAAAACATTAATACACAGAAAAAAATTAAAAAATAAGAAAAATATCTTTTGTACTTACCATAATTTTTTTCGTTTCTGATAGTCATTCTTTGTGTCGATCTAAATTTCAATCCCATGTCATATTCCACCTGGTGAAATTCAGTGTTTCTTCATGGATAACACTTCTAGTAACACTTGGCTTTTGATTATTTGAGAAAGGTCATTGGTTTGCCTTTATTTTTTTAAAAAAGGTTTATTTATTTTTTATGTGTAGGTGTTTTGCCTGCACGTATGTCTGTGTCTGGTGCCCACAGAGGCCAGAAGAAAGATGTCAGATCCCATGGAACTGGAATGACTGGGCAGTCGTGGGCCGCCATGTGGTTGCTGGGAATTGAACCCAGGTCCTCTGTGAGAGCAGCCAGTGCTTTTAACCACTGGGACATCTCTCCAGCCCAGTGCTTAACTTTTAATAGTTCTTGTACACCTGTGCCACAGAAAAGAGCCTCTGTGTGCTCTTCCCTAAACAATGGGATGGTGCTTGATGCTTGGTGCTAGGCTCCCAGGACCAGGGAGGTTTCTGTTCTCCCGACCCAGCCTTAGGTTTGGCCAGGCCTTATGCTCCTGTGCTTCGGATTGAGGTTGCTCAGTTACTCCTTTCCCCACCTTCCTCCCTACTTCTGCCTTGAGCCTCCTATGCCAGTTCTGCCTGGTGTCTGTGATTGGTCCTAGGTGTGGGAGAGTTTCTCGCACTGCTCAACAGCAGCAAAACTCTGTTTCATTTCATTGCAGGGTTCCAGGTGATGGGGTCGTCCTGTTCCTTCCTCAGGAGTTAGTCTTCTCTCCTATCTCTCCCCAGCACAAACGGACCTTCGCTTTTGTCTTAGAAGGACATCCTTGTGCTTAGAGGACATCCTTGTGCTACTTGGAAACAAACAGATTCTGCCTCTACTCTTCTTCCCAAGGCGTGGTATTCTTGGTCTTGGGGGTTATCAGAGCTGGGGGAAAACTCTGACTACAGCATTTCAGTTAGGGGGCATAATCTTAGTGGCCTATTGCAATAGAACATGACTCTGATAAATATATATATATATTAAGGTTTGCTAAAAGAGAAAAATTTTTTCATGGATATATGAGGTTATGTATGAGTTAGCTTGCTATAATCATTGCATACACAAACACACACACACACACACACACACACATATATATATATATATATATATATATATATATATATATATATCAGACATCATATTGTACCTTGTATTTGTCAAGTAAAAGACTTATTGCTCCTCCCCGGTGGCTTAAGGCTTTTGTTTCCTTTGAGGGAAGGATCTCAGGAAATAACAGTGTTATGTGTGTCCCCTAGTAGCGGCTAATCATTTTCTTCCTGTCTAGAATACCCCAAAAGTCTCTAGTGAGTTATCCTACTCTGTCCTCATGATTCTTCTGGGCAACAGGAAGAGACCATAGACTGGAGCTATATAGTAAGAGCAAGTTCCCCTTAGGGCAGTGGCTGTTAGCCATTCCAAAATGACATATTAGGTCATGCTGTCCTCTGAGAACAGTTGGGTTCAGCCAATCGCTTATGTTTGCACCAGTTACTCTCCTTACCCCTGTGACAGATTACCTTGTAGGAATGACTTGGAGAGGAAGGACTTATTTTGGCTCGTGGGAAGCGGATACATACAGTCCATCATAGACGGGAAGTCCGGCTGCTGGAACGGATGGTGCAGCTTACATCTCAATTCTAGTGCAGTTGGCTTAGGAACCTCACTTCTAGCTCTACTGCCATCCACCAGCTGGGGACCAAGTTTTCGTATTCACGAGCCTATAGGGACCCTTTCCCATTGAAATCTGAACACTGTTTTTATCGCAGTAACCCCTTTTCTCACAGTCTGTCAAAGGTGGAAGAGTTTGTGTGCCTCGCATCTGTTGGGAGCAGCTTAATCTTCTCTGAGAGTTGCAATTACTTTGCTGCTTGTTTTTCATCCCTGTGACAAAATACCAGAGAGCAACTGGAAGGAGCTCATGCTGGAAGAGGTTTCCATCCATGGTCAGGTGGCTCAATCGCTTCCGGTCTGAAAGACGTAGAATATCTTGGGGAAGAGAAAAGAGAACAGGGCTGCTCATTTCATGGCAGCCAAGAAGCAGAGAAACAAAGATAAGGAGAGGCAGAGACAAGAAATACCCTTCAAAGTCACATCCCTACTGATGCACCTCCTCCAACCAGGCCCCAGCTCCCACAGATTCCAAAATCTCCCAATAGCCCATATAATCATGGATCCAGCAGTAAATTAAGCCATCGGTTAGTTTGGAGCCCTCATCTCCGATCTCTTCCCCCAAGTACCTGTGAAAATTGTATTGGGAACCAAACCTTTAGCACATGAGCCTTTTGTGCCAAACCATAACCATTACCTCATGGGAATATAATAGGCTCAAGAAAACATGATATTTTGTAGCTTGCCTGGCTTTGTTCATTTTGTTGTGTTATAATGGGAATAATGTTCTTTTGAAGGTTTTTATTTTCCATCGTAGCATAGCTTATTCATGAAATAGATACTAAATTAGATTAGATAATTAGGGGGACATTATTTCTGTTTGTTTGAAAAAGAACTCGTGTTGCCGAGGTTGGCCTCAAACTTCTTATGCAGCTAAGACTTGCCTCAAACTCCAGCTTCTTCTTCAGAAGTGTTTAGATTACAGGTAAGTACCACCAACACCAGCTTTCTAAAACTATTTATGTGTTTCTGGAGAGGGGGTGCATGAATGTGTGGATGTGTGCATGGGAGGGTATAAATGTGCGGATGTGGGGGGTATGAGTGTGTGTGTGTGTGTGTGTGTGTGTGTGTGTGTGTGTGTGTGTGTATACACATATATACACTGGGAAACGTTTGAACATCGTGAGAGTATATAGAATGAGAAGCAATTATCCCTTCAAAGTCATGTTCTGGTCAGCCTTCTTGCAGGCAAACCAGAGCTAGCAATTTCCTGGATGTCCAACCAGAAAATTTCCCTACTCTCACAAATCTATATACATATGAACATGCTCCTTTACTCAAAATAGATGCTTTCCTGACCAAACCTCTACTTAGCTGACCCAGAAGACTGACCAGCTTTACTTTCTTTTGGGAGGGCAGTGAATATCTTCATTCCTCAGTTCAGCTCTCACCGGGTGAGCTTCCAAGTCAGCCCTGTTTATGCAAAGCCTGCTTCTGCCGGCTCTGGTTATTATCATATTCAAGTCATTCAATTAATTGTTACATTAACTGATGTAAGTGAATTCCAAAAACGGTCACCGCTTATTTATACAGAGGCTTTGGACATATTTGGTAAAGAAGGGGGATTTTGTTTGTTTGGTTTTTGTTTTTCAAGGCAAGATTTCTCTGTGTGATCTTGGCTGTCCTGGAACTCCCTCTGTAGACCAGATTGGCCTCGAACTCACAGAGATCCATCTGCCTCTGCCTCCTGAGTGCTGGGATTAAAGGTGTGTACCACAGCTGCCTAGTTAAGAAGGGAGATTTTTAATGTTTGTTTTTGGATTTATCAAATTAGCTGTAGGAGAAGTAACTAAAAATTTTCGGGGGGGCGCAGGACTTAAAAGTCAAAAGTACTTTGTGTGGAGATTTCTGCAAAGTTGTTTGAATTTTGTTCAGAAATACTTAGCTTCACGGTGGTGGTGCGCGCCTTTAATCCCAGCACTCAGGAAGCAGAGGCAGGAGGATCTCTGTGAGTTCGAGGCCAGCTTGGTTTACAAGAGCTAATTCCAGGAAAGGCTCCAAAGCTACAGAGAAACCCTGTCTCGAAAAACCAAATAGCAAGTTCTCTCATTGCTGAAGCATCACTCCTGAATGATGTCCCCAGCATAAACAATGTTTTAAAGATTGAAAATTCCTTTAAATATGTCATTGAAAATATAATTTATGTTTAGTTAATACAGGAGAGAGAACATGAAACTACTTAAGTTCAAACCCAAAATAAGGATTTTAACTTTAAATTATTTTAATTTACTTTTAATTTTTTTTTTTGTTTTTTGAGACATAATTTCTCTGTAGCTTTGGATCCTGTCCTGGCCTGGAACCAGCTCTTGTAGACCAGGCTGGCCTCGAACTCACAGAGATCAGCTTGCCTCTGCCTCCAAGTGCTGGAGTTAAAGGCGTGTGCCACCACCGCCCAGGTAATTTACTTTTAATTTTTAATGACATGTTTAGTATGTGTCTGTGTATGAATCTGTATATATAGTCAGGTGCCAAAGGCATCGGGAGCTGGAGTTATAGCCTGTTGTAAGCTGCCCAACGTGGATGCTGGGAATTGAACCCAGGTCCCCTGAAGGAGCAGCCAGTGCCGTTAACTCCAGAGCCATATCCCCAGCTCCTCCAAGATCTCTTAAAAATGTAAGTCAAATCATGGCATTGCATGTATCCCACACCCCAGTGCTTCATATCTCTAAGTATAATCCAAAATTACAACTATGACCTTCAGAGCCGCCAAGGGCTCTTCTGTGGGGACTTTATACATGTAGCTTCTCAGTACACAGCTTGTTCCTTCTTTACACAATGTCATGGCTGAATAGCTCATTCATTCAGCATCTTGCTCAAATGTAGTCTTTAGGGAACCCCACCAGTCAGATCAGGACACACATTGATTGATTCTCTGTCTCCTCTCAGATGTACCCTAACGGTTCATTTCATTGGTGGTGTTGCATGCTTGTCCCACTAAGTTCCGTGACAGCTGGAACTTAGCTTACTGCTACATTCCCGTCATTTGAAGCCGAACTTATGACATAATAGGTGTTGGATAAGTATTTGTGGAATGAATGAATGAGTGTGCTTAGCTTCTAGGGTGCGCCCACATAGAATTCCAGATGTTCAATAATGGCTCCAGAGTAGTTTTGTTCAGTGTAGAATAGCACTTCTGCTAACGTTAATCATGAAGTGATTCAATCACACATCCAGAAAAAAGCATGCAATCTGCCTTTCCCTCATTTTCTCTTAGTGCTCTAATAATATCACCACTCAGAAGAACTATGAGTTGCCAAACAATTTACAGACTTTCTTTCTGTTCCTTCTTTAGAATATTAGTTTATTTCCTATCTCTTTCTTGAATATATGACTTAGAAATATTTTTATTCTTTGAGAATTCGTCTATGCATACAATGCATTATCATATCCTCTTCCATTTCTTTCCTCCAACTCTGTCTGGAGCACCCAGCATGCCCCCTTCCCAACTTAATGTCCTTTTTCTTGTTTGTAATGACTACTGCAACCAATTAGTGCCATGCTTGTGTGCACGGGTATGGGTCTATTTGCTAGAGCATGGGCAATCTACAGTGACTGCAACCCCAAAGGAAAATAACTACCTCTCTCTCAGCTGCTGTCAACAGTCAGTATCTTCCCAACTTGGATTGGGGTCTTGGGAACTTGTCTCTCACTGATGCTGGAATTTTGACTGGCTCGATCTTGTACACCAGGCTCCCCTTCCTTACACATTTGCATGGCCAATTCTTCGTTTCGTTCAGCTCAGCTCAAATATCATTGATTGAGGGAGGCAATAACAGATGTTGGTGAGTTCTCAAGTGCAAAACCGTGGTCAGGAAGGCCCTAAAGATCTACAAAGCAACACTGGCTACTGCCGTTGCTCTTCGTCATCTACAGAGCTAGGTGGGGAGACTCTTGCTGAAGAAACCATGCACTTTGGTTGCAAGATATGCAACCTCTGTATTGACTCTGTTTCATAATGCTGTAGGGTGCAGTGCAATCTTCTGAGGGAGAAAAGATATCAATGATTTTATCCAGCATTGGTCTCTGTGTGCTACAATATCAGTCTGTCAGGCAGGATGTGCTCAATGGCATAATAATGTTGTACTGGCTGGGTTCATGTCAACTTGACAGAAGCCTGAGTCATCAGAGAGGAGGGAGCCTCAGATGAGAAAATGCCTCTTCACATCTGGATCTAGGCAAGTTTGTGGGGTATTTTCTTAATTAGCGCTTGATGAGGGAAGACCCAGCCCATTAAGGATGGTGACATCCTGGACTGGTGGTCCTAGGTTCTATAAGAAAGCAGGCTGAACAATCCATGGGGAGCAAGCCAGTAAGCAGCACCCCTCCATGGCCTCTGCATCAGCTCCTGCCTCCAGGTTCCTGCCCTGTGTAAGTTCCTGTTCTGACTTCCTTTAATAATGAACTGTCATGTTCAAGTGTAAGCTGAATAAGTCCTTTTCTCTTCATGTTGCTTTGGTCATGGTATACTGCAATAGTAATCCTAACTAAGTCAAGTGGCTTGATATTATGGGATAACTAATCACTTTCTGATTGCATTTAAGGCCTGCTGCTTACCAGGGAATTCATGCCTGGTATGATAAAAAGCCCATGGCTTAAGTAAGAGGTCATAAGCCCTAGGAGTAGCAATTCTTTTGAAAATGATCATATAGTCCAACTGCCTTCTAAATGTTGATGACGTAGCTGGGCAGTGGTGGACATACCTATAATCCCAGCACTCCAGAGGCAGAGGCAGATGGATGTCTGAGTTCAGGGCCAGCCTGGTCTACAAAGCGAGTGCCAGGATAGCCAGGGCTACACAGAGAAACCCTGTTGTTGTATTTTCTTTTACTCTAGCCCCATGTTGGACACCAAAATGTAACTTGTTGTTTTTTTACTTTTTTTACTCTTTGCTGTTTTGGGACTTGCCACCCAGCTCCCAAATAAATCATACATGGAGGCTTATTCTTAATTATAAATGCCCAGCCTAAGCTTGGCTTGTTTCTAGCCAACTGTCCTTAACTTAAATTATCCCATCTACCTTTGCCTCTGGGCTTTTTCCTTTTCTTACTTTTCTATCTTACTCTGTAGCTGGCTTAGCATCCTTCTCTCCTTGTTCTCTTGTTCCTTCTCTTTCCTTGGATTTCTCTTCCCATTTATCCTCTCTGTCTGCCAGCTCCACCTGTCCTTGCTTCTGCCTCACTATTGGCCATTCAGCTCTTTATTAGGCATTCAGGTGTTTTAGACAGGTAAAGAATCACAGCTTCCCAGTACTTGGGAGGCAGAGGCAGGCGTATCTCTGTGAATTTGAGGCCAGCCTGGTCTACAGAGCAAGTTCCAGGACTAGTTCCATAGCTACTGAGAAACCCTGTCTCAAAAAATCAAAAAAAGAAAAAAAAAAAGAATTATAACTTCACAGAGTAAACAAATGCAGCATAAACAAAAACAACACATCTTTACATCATTAAACAAATGTTCTACGACATAAACAAAAGTAACACGCCTCAAAATAATATTCTATAGCACCCTGTCTCAAAAAAATCCAACGAATAAATAAATAGCTAATAGAGTGAGTCAAAGCCATGATCGAGATATAGTCACAAAAGTTATAAAAGATTAGGAATGCTATGGCAGTACAAGAGTAATAAACATTAGTGAGAATTCCCTTCCCTCCTCAGTGTTGTTAGAACACATCCTGATCTCCAGTGAATACATGCCATGTAGCCAGTAAAATATCTCGTTAACAAAGTATTAGATTTTAGGGTCTAGGGCTGAAGGCCAGAGGAACATATGTTTGGCATGTCAAAGGCCCAGAGTTCAAACCCAAACCACAAAGACAAAGAAGGAGGAGCAGGGAAAAGACAGGATTGAGAAATATCTTTTTGCAGTGCTAAGGTGCCACAACTATAGGGGGGGGATGGAGACTGGAGGATGGACAGAAATGTGAGCTGGAATGAGCAAGCACAGCCAAGAACTTGGAAGAAGCAAGCAAGCAAGCATGCACGTGTGCGCACACACACACACACACACACACACACACACACACTGTAACGTTATCCTAGTATCTGAGCATAGACCACTAGGAATAACGTCTGTGAACCCAGATGTGGATGACACAGCTCATCGGCGCTGGTACCCCAAGCAGGACCTGTTACAGGCTGTGAGCACAGCCTGTGTGCTTCTTAAAAATCCAGACTCTTGGGCTTGACCCCAGTTTCACCAAATTGTGATTTGCGTTTTGCCAAGATGCCTGGCTGCTGTGTGCACACATTAAAGTCTGAAAACCTGACCCAGAACAGTAGCAATGAGGACCTAGTGTCAGAGTGAACCCCATGTGATCCCAGCGGCTGAGCAGCAAAGTCACAGAAACAAGCCTCTCCTTGTGCTCTCACTTCATACATTCAAATTTCAAGCGCTCTGGTCTGTTTATTAGCAATGTGGCCTTGGGTAAGTTATTTAACTCCCCCTTGCCTCATTAATAGTCTGTTGTCACAGCATCCAGTCCAAACCTGCAAATGGCTACCTCCATGAGTTCTTTGTGATTCTCTGCCACGGACCGTCTCAGGGGAGCCCCTCAGACCGTGGGAAAATCAGGGTCTTGGTACCAGGAAGGCACAAATTCGGCGAATGACAGACAGACATGACACACAAGGGAGTGGTTTGAATCTGCTGCCATTTTACTGAATTCATTTTTTCATTATATAGTATAAGAACAAACCAGAAGGTCACATGTCATTAGTTGGTACAGTATGAAAGCTTCTTTTAGTCACGTCAGCGATGTGCAAGTGTTAGACATAACACGCCCTTAGAAGGGGAACTCTTGTCCTTGGGAACATAAACCTCAGACAAGTAGTTTCATTTTATCTAGGAATAGAAAGTTTCTGTCTCATAATTGCTATCATGGCCCTTCCTTTTTCTCACCCTTTATTTCATCTAGTGACCAAATATGCCTAATCAGTTCCCTGCACCTGCTGCAATATACTTTTTTGTACTTTCTCATGTAGCAAACACCATGGGGGTTGGGATCTAGCAAGCCTATCCAAAAATAGTAGAGCTAAATAATTCTGCTTTTGTCCCTCATATATTATATATGTATGACCATCATCCTCATATCTTCCTGTGTATGGAATGGGGTCATCTGGTGACTCAGCTGTACTCCTGTGTGGTTCCCACCATATATCCCTGATTCTAAGCTTTATTAACTCATGAGCCTGACGTGTTAGAATGCCTAATCTTGTAAGGGATTTTTTCCTAGTTTCTTTATTCCCAAAATGGGGGTTTCTTAACAACATCTTAACCTATGTTTCCCCCAAATCATCAGTCCTATTTAGGAAAAGTTCCTGCTGCTGTAACTCATCCATAATGCCCCCCAGTATTTGCACAAGGGCTTGAAACACTGGAGGCATCTTGAGCACTGTTTTAATGTCATTATCAGAATTATCAATCCCAGGAACATCAAGGTGTTCTCTGGTAAAATTATACTTTTTGGCCAAGTATAGTGAAGAACATTATCAGGAAACAGGAGAGAATAGCAGAGGCAGCTAACCATCTGTGACAGCGGTGAGTATATAATCTTTCATTCGAGTTCATGACCTGAGCTGATTGCTAAGGAACTGCCGGAGGCCTATCCGTGAATGGCACGAACTCCCCAGCCTGTGTCCTCCGGACCAGAGGCATCATTGTCACACAGGCGACACCGCTGTGGGTGTGGCAATTCTCCTCTTACATTCCCCCATCAAGTGGGCACAGGGCTAACTGATGCATTTGAGCTATCTCACTTGTAAGATAATAACTTACTGTGGAATGAACAGAGACTAATGTTGCGCTGAGTGGGGGGTACAGTGTTCCACTCTAGGGAATGATATTGTCTCCATGTGGGCCACCATCAGTTGAGGGACTGGAGAGATGGCTCAGTGGTTAAGAGCACTGGCTCCTCTTCCAGAGGACCCTGCTTAAATTTCCAGTACCCACATGGCAGCTTGCAACTGCCTGCAATTCCAGTTCCGAGGGATCTGGATTTTGCATGCACATGCTACACAGACATACATGCAAGCAAGCAAGCAAACAAAAAAAACCCACACACATAAAATAAAAACATAATAAAAATTTAGAGATAGGCAGTTGAAATAGAAAACTGCTCTGCAAGCTTATTATTTATGCTGAAAACATGTCCAGAGATGACGGGTCTGTGTGTCAGAGGAGTTGCACCCCAGGTAATGGAGAGCTATCCCTTCTCCCTTAGTATGGTGGTCTTGGATAAAAAGAAGAAAACATTATCATTTTAAATCCTGCTGATTTGCCAGCAAGCAGAGAGCTAAGGGCTGAGAAGAATAAGATAGACAATACAGGGAGCTGGAGAGATGGCTCAGTGGTGAAGAGTGTTTGCTCTTCTAGAGAAGCCACGTTCAGTCCCAGCACCCATGTCAGATGGCTCACAACTGCCTGGAGCACAAGCTCAAGGGGACCAGACTCTTTCTTCTGACCTCTTTGGAACACCCATGTCCGCACCCTAAACACACGCAGACACACAGTCTCTCTCTCTCTCTCTCTCTCTCTCTCTCTCTCTCTCTCTCTCAAATAAATAATAAAAATGAAAACAGTATGCATTTTTAAACTTGATTGATGTTGCTTTCTAAAGACAGAAAAGAGAAAATATCATTTCTTATCAATAAACAATTTTAAACAATTTTAACTATTTTAAACTGTTCTGTCCACAGTTTGTCCCTGTGAAAGTGCCTAGTTTAACAGGACTTGTGAGTTTCTGGTTCAGATATAACTATGAGAGGAGAGGGCCTTAGCACAGCCATGAGAGCGGCTGGAAAACCCTCTCCCCCAGAACAATGCAAACTCTTGCAAAAACGGCTAACAAGAACTGTTTCAGAACTCCGAAAAGTACCCAAAGGGCTGCAACTGCCAGAGGAGACTTTATTTGAGGGGAGGAAAAAGCTGACTGTAGGCTTAAAAAAGCAAGCTTTGGGAGAGGAATTTGTAGCCGTAAACTGATGTAGGATTCCCCTCTGTGTGCTGGTGAATCTTTGTGAGTTCGAGGCAGCCTGGTGGACAGAGTAAGTTCCTGAACAGCCGGGACTGTATAGGACAGTAGTTCTCCACCTTCCTCATGCTGTGACCCTTTAATACAGTTCCTTACGTGCTGACCCCCATTATAAAATTATTCTGGTTGCTACTTTGTAACTGTAGTTTTGCTACTGTTATGAATCAGAATGTAGATATCTGACGTGTGTGACACGACCCACAGGTTGAGAAGCACTGATGTTGAGACCCTGAAACAGAACATCTAAACAGAGGTATAATGAGAAATGATAATGAAATGGTCATTGGAAAGCCAACAACCCCAGGACCAGGGAGATTGCTTACTAGTTATAGCACTTACTGCATAAGTATGAGGACAGGCGTTCAAATTCCCAGGACCCACATGAATGGGTGGGCAGGGCAGTCAATTGAGGTTCCAGTCGGGGAGGTGGGGTAGGATCCCCAAAGTAAGCTGGCAAGCAAGACTAGCCGTATCAGGGAGCTCTGGGTTTGACTGAGACAGCTTCAATGACTAAGACAGAAGAGCAATCAAAGGAGATCCCTGGTAGAAGCCACAAGCCTCCACTCCACGTGGATCTACACAGGTGCATACATAATGCCCCTCAACATGCAAATATGCATGTAGGCATATACCCGCCTCCATGCACGCATGCACGCACACACACACAAAGCAGGGCAGAAAAAAAAATGACTCAGCAAGTAAGAGCACTGGCTGCTTTTGCAGAGGGCCCAGTTTGGATCTTCAGTACCTATACTGTGGCTCACAATTGTTTGTAGCTCTAGTTCCAGAAGATCAATGCCCTCTTTTGGCCCCAGCAGGCCAGAATGTATATCAATGCATACATACATATGGTACACAGGTATATAAAGGAAAACACTCATAAAACAAATAATAAATCATTTAAAAAAATAAACCTATATCCTCCTGTGAAGATCCAAGCTCATGTGGCATTACCACTGAATTCTACTAAGCATTTAAGGAAAAATTATATAATTTAAAAAGTTACAGAGTATTTACTTATTTATTTTAAGACAAGCTCCCAGCCAGGTGAATCTCTGAGTTTAAGGCCAGCCTAGCCTATAGAGTGAGTTCTAGGACAGCCAGGGCTACACAGAGAAACCCTGTCTCAAAACAAACAAACAACAAAGACAGACCCTCAGGCTCTCATTCTGAGTGTGGAAGGTAGCCAGGATGACCTCTAACTAACAGAGATCCCCCTGTCTCTGTCTCCCGAGTATTGGGCTTAAAAGGATGAATCACTGTACTTGGCTTTATAGTTAATTTTTTAATTTATATTTTTTATAGTAGAAAACAGTTAAAAAGCAAAAGCTAGTAATCTAGATGAAATGAGACTGATTGGGTGAACCATCCTTATGAAGGAATAAAAATAAAACCTTTATAGAATGTACCTGGAATTATTATCATGCACACAAATATGTATGTGTGCATTTGGTAATACACTACAGCCTATTTTACAGACAGGAGCACCGAGGTAATTGATTTTTTCAGGCCACAAGGCAAATAAATGTTAGAACTGAAAGTCAAACCCAGTCTGACTTCTCAAGGTGCTTGTGCTTAATTGATAGAGTGCTTGACTCAAATTGAGCTTATTGCAACATTCTTTGTTCCTTCATGAAAGTTAAATTTGGCTGAGCATGGTGGCCTGGGCCTTTAATTAGAGCACTCAGGAGGCAAAGGCAAGTAGATCTCTGTGAGTTTGGGGCCAGCTGGTCTACATAGTGAGTTTCACATCGTAAGACCTGGGCTTAAAAAAATTCACATTTTAATAATATCGTTAGTAATTTTTTGAAATAATTGTAATGGATTAATAAAAATGCTGTAGATCCCTGGCAGCTGCAGCAGCAGAAACGCTGCAGGTCACTGAGCAGCAGCAATGGGCAGCGGGTCCTGAGAGCAGCCAGTCTTAGGCAGGGACTGGCGCAGTTCCCCCAAGTGGCTGTAGCAGGCCATGAGGTGAGACAGACAAATGGGCATGCCACGAGACCACGCCGCAGGTCTCCAAAGGTGACTGGTCCCAGGCAGGGAGCCACGCTGCAGGCAAGAGACAGACAGATAGGCACGCCATGCAGAGTGAGGTTGGATATTTATTTAGTGGGTTATGGAGGGGAAAGGGGAGAAGAGGAGAAGAACAGAGAGGCAGAGAGAGAATGAGAGAGAAGGGAGAGACAGAAGGGGGAAGGAGAGAGGTGGGGAGAGGCAGAAGCTGCCTCTTGGGGGGAAAGAGAGAGAAAAGGAAGGAGCTCAGGCTGTAAGCAGGAAGGAAGATCTGCCTGCCTCAGGGGAGGGGGAGAGAGGGAGTGGGCAGGGCTTGTGGATTAATAAAATGCTGTGGGACAAAAATGCTGCAGGTCCCTGAGTGGGGGCAGGCAGCGGGTCCCAGGAACAGCCAGTCCCAGGCAGGTATGGCACAGTTCCCCAAGCCATGCAGCAGGCGAGACATGGAAAGGCACGCCATGCAGAGTGAGGTTGGACATTTATTTAGAGGGTTATGGAGGGGAAAGGGAGAAGAGAAGAGCAAAGAGGCAGAGAGAGAGGGGGGAAGAGAGAGAAAGGGAGAGACAGAAGCTGCCTCTTTGAGAGGGAGACAGAAAAGGAAGAGATTCAGGTTGGAAGCTAAAGATCAGGGGAGGGAGTGGGCATGGCTTGTCTCTTAAAGGGACAGGACAGATTAATAAATAATAAAATAAGAAGTAGAGGCTATGTGTCAGATGATATCTTAAAATATCTTAAAATATTAACTTAATTTTTATAGCAGTCATGGGATATATAATTGGAGGCCAAAAAGATTAAGTGAAGTAATTGCCTTACAGATCTGATAAGTGAGGGAGATGGAGTTAGGACCTAAAGCCAGTGTTGATTACATGACTAAGCAAGGGCGGTACTGAGTGAAACACCATATAATAGACGTTCAGTCCTCAAAGTGCCTTCTGCAAAGTCAATTTTTGTCTGGTATCATTTAGTGTAGTAAGCAATATCATGTACATATTAGTCTTAACCTCTGAAATGTAGCAAAATACACTGTGAAAGATATTAAAATACATTGGCAATTTAAACATCTTGGTCTTTCCTTCCAGCATATCGGTTACTTCCATTAATAGGAATTCCAAAATACTCACTTTGGAGAGCAAGGGGCAGACAGAAGAGTCAAGAGGGTGCTGTCTTTCAGGAGTGCTTTCTTCCAGCCGGGCATGGCAGCTTCTGAGTAGTAATCCTAGTACTTAGAAGGTTAAGGCCAGGAGCTCGGGAGATGATGGCTCAGTGGATGAAGCACTTTGAGGACCTGAGTTCAGGTCTTCAAAATTTATGTGACAATCTGGCAGCAGCAGTGGGTGTCTATAAACCCAGTGCTGGGTGGAAGTGGGCAAGGGCTTGAACACGGGAAGATCCTGGGAGCTCAGTGGCCAGTCAGTCTATCTGAAACTGTAACCTTCAGGTTCAATGAGAGGCCCTGTCTCAATGAATGAATGAATGAATGATAAGATGGAGAAGTGACTGAGGAAAACACCTGATGTTGACATCTGGCTCCCCACAAGCACCGACACAAGCAAGTACACTCTTGTGTATACACACACGCGCGCACACACAAACACACACACAAACACACACACACCTTTTTAAAAAGTGTTTTCTGCTCAAATCAATTTAGGAAAATACTAACAACATCTGTTTCTTCTTGTTGGAAATAGGAGAAATAGGGCTAAACAATAAAGAACACATATTGATGTTTTGATCAAGCAAACTGGTTTAGCAAAATACATTGTAAAATCAAATATGAAAGATTTAAAAGAAAAGTAAGTGTATAATAAAGCAGGTTTTAGCTGGGCTTTCAGACAAGAGCAAATCAGCCAAAGAGAATTTGAACTCTAGTGACCTGTGGGCACTCCCTGGACCACACCCACATAAAGGAACATACCACACCTACAGTTTATCAACAAGACCCAAGGCCTGAGCAATCAATTTGCTTGCAACCTTTGTAGCACTTGAAGGTTGTTCAGGGTAATACAGGTACCCCAGGATCTAAAGGCCTCTAGAAAGTAAACATTTTATGGGAAACAAAGATATTCTCATCACCTCAGCTGTACCTAAACACCATGTTTTCCTAATTCCAATTAGAACAAAGGAAAAATATTATTTCTCTTGTCAATTAGCATCAGGAATTAAGTGTGCCTTTGAAACTTCAAATTTACTCAATGCCTGGGAAATAACTTTTCTGCATTTAAATTTGAAAAGCTTTTACAGGGACGAAAACTTACAATATACGTCTTAACACAGTAACATTCGGGAAACTGGATTGCTGTGATCAGTATTACTGTGGGTTGGTTTTTGGAGACCTGGTCTCACTGGGTCACCTGGCCACCCTCTAACTCACCATCTTTCTGCCTCTGCCTCTCAAATGCAAGGGTGACCGGTGTGTACCACCAGCCCAGCTCTGAACTCTGATTTTTAAGATGTTTATATGAAATATTTAAAAAAAATAATGCAGACAAAGATAGAAAACTTGGTCAACATTGAAACGAAAATAGTGCTACTAACTCAGAGGATGGATTTTCTATCAGGCCTTCCAGCTGTGAATAGGCAAAACCACCCAGGAATCCTCCGTGTTGGTGCTGGGATTAAACTCAGGGCCCTGAGACTGCCAAGCAGGTGACCTGTCACTGAGCTAGACTTCTAGGCCCTAAATATCTTTACTCAGTTTTGTGAATTAACTTTGTAAGAGGAAGGAAGAACTATGGTGGCTAATATATTTTTTCTTTAAAAAAAACAACTTTTTTTTTTTAAATTGAAGAAAGAAGAAATCTGAGCAAATTTACCAGTGACTTCTGTCAATGTTGATTAGTTTATTCATGCACTCCACAAATACTTTAATGCTTGCTTACAAGGTGTAAAGTTATTGGCGCTCATTGATCTTACTAGTTCAGACTTACAGCATTTCCTGTTACATGTATTTACATAGTTAATAAAACATATTTGAGCCAGGTGGTGGTGGCACTTGCCTTTAATCCCAGCACTCAGGAGGCAGAGAGAGGCAGATCTCTGTGAGTTTGAGGCCAGCCTAGTCTACAGAGAGTTCTAGGATGGCAAAGGCTATATAGAGAAACCTGTTTTGAAAAACCAAAAGCAAACAAACTAACAAAAAACAAAACAAAAAGACACATTTAATAAACAAAACAAAAACACATTTAGCTATTTTAATACATTCAATACATAGGTTTATATAATACATAATATAACATATGTACGGTCACTATTTTTAGATGACTTTAGAGTACCTTTAAACTCACAGCCAAACAGAGCAGAAAATCTGGCACCCACATACCCCACTGTCCCTGTCTCTCCAGGACTTCTCTAGTGTCCAAATCTCACCCTAGAGTGATACATTTATTACAACTGATGAAACAACACATCCTTATCACCCAAAGTCTACACTTAATGTTAGCATCCACTCTTGCTGAACTTTCCGGCCTATTGTTAGTATATGTCATATTTCATCACAGGATCACACAGAATAATTGGCAATCACTGGCATCTTTTGTTTTTACTTTGCCATTCTCAGAGTATCAGTGTTGAAATCATGCAGTATGTTGACAGCACTGGCTGCTGTCAAAGGACCAGAGTGGCACCTACTTGGCTGTTCACAAACATCTTCAGGTCTAGGGGTCAGATGGGGGACCAGACGCCCTCTTCTGTCCTCCATGGGCACAGCATGCATTTCCTACCCGAGTCCTTTGAAAGAGTAGCAAGTGCTCTTAATAGCTGAGCTGTCTTTCCAGCCCCTTAGGGCTGTTGTTCCACAGCCAGATTTGAGCAGACTAAATTTAACCAAGATGAAGTGCAACATAGTTGATCTTTATTGGGTTTTACTGCACAATTACACCAATTTTCTTTGGCTTTTCTGTGTTGTCCACGGTACCCTATGGAATCCTTTGTTGTAAGGGCTCAGGAAAGATTTGGAAAAATGAAAAAATGCAACAAAATGCATGAATTGAGCAATTCATGTCATTGACCACGCCCAAGGGAGTACTAACAGCATGCAGTATTTGTTTTTATATATGACTAACACGCACATTTTACTTTTTTAATGGTTTATTTTTATTTTATGTGCATTGATGTTTTGCCTGGATGTATGTCTGTGTGAGGGTGTCAGACCCCTGGAACTTGGAGCTAGACAGTTGTGAGCTGCCACGTGGTTGCTGGGAATTGAACCCAGGTCCTCTGGAAGAGCAGCCAGTGCTCTTAACCGCTGAGCTATGTCTCCAGCCCCCATAACAAGCACATTTTAAGAAAAACAAACCTGGCCTATTATTTTATTTGTAAGATGCCTTGAGTGTGAGATGCATTTCCATTTTGGAATTTTGAAACTGCTTTAATAATTCTTTAAAAGTGGGTCTTAGAATTGATTAATCACAACTGTGACATTTAAAAACCCGTGCTACTGTTTTCATGTACGGATTCCATCCTACTGTAATTATCAAAAAGTAACTCTGGACAATGCGAAATTAGTTTTTAAGCATGATTCTTTCTCACTGATTTTACACCAGTAGAACAAACGACACTGCAAACCTTAAATTCTTGTAATTGTAGTTTATCATGTAAATCATAGATTGAGGCTGCCCAATTATTATTAACTACAATCAATAGCAAAAACAAACATCTTCAAACTGAATCAATTACAAAATCCCTCGAAGGAGGTCATGGATTATTTTTTAAAAGATAACTGAATAAACAGTTTAAAAATACAGAACAATAGTAAGAATATAAATGTATCCTGCATCCAGGCTGAAGAAACAAATGGAAACATTTACTACTAGCCTCTCCCAAGACTGATTTAAAATTAAAAAATTAGAATACCGTTTTGTTTTTCCACCGCCGGGGTTCACTGAATTTGCCCAGTCTAGCCTGGGACTGGTGTGCTCAAGTGCTGGTAATCCTCCTGCCTCAGTCTCAGAAGTAATTGAGCTACATACAAGCTTCCCACACAGTGCCCAGCCTTTATTTCCCATTTCAGTAACGTGCCCGCGTGTAATTAAACGTTTAAGCACTAGCAACATTTTAACAGCCTTTAAAAAAAAGTGTAACGTAATTTAACCCAATATATCCAAAATCTATCATTCCAGCAAATAACACAAGATTTATGAATGAGATGGTTTGTCGGCATCTGCGGTGTACTGGCAACACTAACAGCCCAGCCCTGCTTGAACTAGCTACATTTCCATAACTCTCTTGGCTACATCTTAGCCAAGTTACACTCAGCTGCCCTAGTGGACATACAATCTTGGGCGATTCCAGCATCCAGGGATTCTTCCAATTCTGAGTCTGGGGATTCCTTAAATAACACAGACTCTTGGCTCCTCCGGATTTGGCCAAGAGAAAGTGTAGAGGCGGCGCGTGCTGCTTAGAGACGGTGCAGGAGGCGCACGGAGACTGAACCCGCGAGCACTGGCGGCGGCAGCGGTTGGCGGTTGCCCGGCGGCGAGCACGCGGGGGCAGCTCCGCCCGTGGGCGCGCGGGCGGGCGGGCACCTAGGCGCGAGGGCACCGCCCCGGGGGGCGGGCAGCGGACTCCGGAGGGCGGGGCGGACAGCACCGTGCCGGGACTCGGGCGCCGGCCGCGGGTACGGAGCAGAACGCGGAGTCGCAGCGAGCGAGCCGGCGGAGGCGGCGGCGGCGGCGGCAGTCGGAAGGGTCAGGACCACGGGAGCCCGAGCGCGCGGCAACGGCCGCCTGGAGCGCGCAGAGCGATTATCGCTGCGTCCGCAGCCCCCCCAGCGCGCGCACGCTTAGGAGCGCGCGGTGCCGAGCGCGCGCCGAGCGGCCGGGGGCGCGCAGGCCCTGCCCGCCCCTTCCGTCCGCACGCCCGCCGCCCCGCCGGCCCTTCCTCTCCCACCTTCCACTCGCGGCACGCTCCCCCCCACCCGGCGGCCCCCGCGTCCTCCTCCCGCGGCAGCGCTGTCCGCGGCGGCCGGAGCGGGCCGGGCCGGGCCAGCGGGCCGGGGGATGGCGCTGCTGGACCTGGCCCAGGAGGGAATGGCCTTGTTCGGCTTCGTGCTTTTCGTGGTGCTGTGGCTGATGCATTTCATGTCCATCATCTACACGTGAGTCGGAGGGTCGGGGCCTCGGGGACCAGCTGCGCTGGCAGGCGTGTGCGTCGTGGAGGCTCGCGGGCTCCGGGGGTAGAGAAAGCTGATCCTCAAACGGTCCCCCCCTTGATCTTCTTGGGGCGGTGCGGCGCGGGGTCCTGGAGAGGGAGTAGCGCTAGTATCGCGACCTGGCTCTTGGGTTGCAGGCGACTGCAGAGCCAGCCCTGGGGAAGGCGCCTGCTTCTATGTCGGGTGGATGGTTGCCTGCTCGGTCTGATTGTGTGGGGAATTCGTGTGATTTTTTTTTTTTCCATCTGGGCCAGGATGTATGGTGTACTGTGGGCTTTCCCCCTCCTTCCCTGCGGGCCACGTCTCTGTTATGGTGATGGTCCTTAACACTCTTCCGGGAGCTGTCTGCCACCACCGGGAGACTTCCCTGTGGGTTTTCTCCTTCCTGGAAGAGCTGTGTGCTTACATAGGTGTGGAGCACCTGCCCGCTTTGAAAAACGTCAGTCTCCGAGCCTGTGTACAGTTTTCAGTCCTGTCAGGGTGGCGTTTGATTTTCCTCCCTTCCTTTCCTTTTTCTTTTGTTTTTTTCATCTTTTTCCAATTCTCATTAATTGGCTTGTTTGGAGTTGTATCCTTTCTCCCTCCACACAGAAAATTTTATTTGACAGGTACTTCCCGAGGCCTACTAGATACCACCTAGCATTGGGCTGGGGACACAGATGAGAGCAGGACCAAACTCCTGCCCTCTGGAAGCTTACATTCTGGAAGAATGAAACATGATAAAAATGCAAATAAGGTTATTCCTTGCAAAGCTTAGGAATAAAACAGAACAGGGTGAAGGGCTGGAGAAAGACATGATATAGGTGGCTAGTTTTGATCCTTCAGTAAAATGTCTTTAAAATGAAGTCTATGTAAATAAACGAAATACATGTGTAGAGATGAACTCATTTGGCATTTTAGTCCGTTGCGGGGGGTGTAGATTTTTTTTACCACCAAATAGAATAGGATAGAATAGGAAGTTGCTTTTTCCCACTGTAGAAAAGATGTGCTTTTCTTCATTTGGCACCATTTCTTGACACTGAGAAAGATGACACATGTACTAGATAAACTAGCGGGCTTTTTTTTTTCTTTGAAAGAAAACATACTCCAGTCGGTATGGCATTGCTGACTTTAGAATGTTTAAGTTGTATTCATTATAACTACATGGGCTCTTTAAAAAAAATAGTTACTATTTAAGGAATTTAGTACAAAAAGAATTAAAGAAGATAGTTATAACATATACCAAAATATTATGCTGTTAACCTTCTGTGCCTACCTCCCCAATTATATTTAATAGGCAGAGGAGGAAAGAGGAGACCATGTCACGACTCTTGTTCTATAGCCTGCTTTAAAATCTCACTACTTAATAAATGATTTTTGACAAGCAGTACAGGCCACTGTTGTAGGTGCTAGAAGCAAGCACAAAGAGCCAGACACACCAGACTGCTGCTCATGGGGGGCTGCGTGCAAAGTGACTTGCCTATTGTTTCTTCTATATCAACAACTGTGTGAGCTCTTTCCATCGTTTCAGGCATTTTAGATTCTGAGCTATTAATATTTATTTGTTGTTATTGGTAGGCAATTCACTTGATTCCAGTTTACTAAGCAGCATTTTAATGATTTTATTTGTATTTCTTAACTTTTTCCTGCATGTTGAGCAAGTAAGTGCTTTATCCCTGAGATACTTTACCAGTCCCTGGGATGAATTCTTATCCATATGTCTGTTTAGTTCACATTTCAGAGGGAGGAAGTATTAGACTAAAAATGGTACATCTTTTCATCTTTGATACAATGTTGCCTTATAAACAATGTGATAGTTACTCATAGTCCTGGCCATGTGGGATGAGGGGTTATCGTCTTGCTCTGCATCCCTTACTCACCACCATTTCTTTTGTTTTGATTTTCATCCATTTAGTTACTGGTTCCACTGAGTAGGTTTTCATATATTTATATGCTAATTTCATAAATTATGTGGCCATACTCTTTTGCGTGTACTGCAGTCTATTGCCAAGTTCATCTGTTTAATGTGATGGTAACTCCTGTGTTAATATGTCTGTCACATGCTGTAATTTTCCCCCAGTCTATTTTATTGTCTCTCAACTTGAGACTGGGGTGTTAAGTGGACAGGTCTTCTGTTTTATTTTTCCTTTCATTGTCTGCATTCCCAATTATATATGTTAGTCATATATGTTAGTCTGCTTTCTTTTAATGTTGTGAATTTTCTTTTGATTTTTTTTCACCTTTTACACTTTGATTCTCTCAGCATTTTTTATTTGTTATGCAATGAGACCTGGAACCCTAATTTTAGTTTCACTTAAATATACACCCAACTTGTTCCCAGGTCATTTATCAAGTGGTCTGATTATTCTTTTGTTTAGAAAAATAACAGCCTTTTTCATAGACTAAATTCTTTGCACTTTGGTTTTAGTGCCGGTTCATGGTCCCATTGTTTTTTGTACAAGATCTATTCTGTTTTAATTAATGCAGTTGTATTAGCTGGTGAGATAGCCAGTCCTTTCATTCTTTTGCAGACTTTCTTGACTTTTATAAATAATAAATTCTTATTTAGTGATGAATTTTAGGATCTTGTTTCAGAGTCTTTAATATGTTAATTAAAATATTAAATTTATAGCTCAACTTAAAGCAAACCCTTTTACTGAACCTTCTGGAATCCTGTCCTCTCCAGTCTGTGAACACAGTAAGCATCCCACTTCCTGAACATTAGAGCATGATCGATATATCCGCTATTTCAAATAGCCAACCACAGTGTGTTTGCTCCTAGCCTTCAAAATTTTTGTGTTTCATTATTTATTTGTTTATTTTTGTGACTAATGTGTTATAAACAGATTTTCTCAAAATAATCTTACTTTTTTTTTTTTTTTTTTTTTTTGAGATAGGGTCTAACTGGGTGGTTCAGGCTGTCCCAGTACTCATTATATAAACAAGGCTGACCTTGAACTCACAGAGATCCACCTGCCTCTGCCAGAGTGATGGGATTAAAGGCCTGTGCCAACCACGCCCAGCTATAATTTTATAGTTCTGAGCATGGTATAAATAAACATTTAGCTTCCTTGAAGTAAAAAGGCTTTGTAATTCTTTTTTAAAAACTACTCCAGGACATTGCCTTTAGATTTTTAAAGAGAAAGAGAGAGAGAGAGAGAGAGAGAGAGAGAGAGAGAGAGAGAGAGTGTGTGTGTGTGTGTGTGTGTGTGTGTATGACATGGGTTTGGAGATGCAATGACAACCAAGACTGGGATCAAACTTAGGTTATCAGGCCTGGTGACAAGCACCTTTACCTGCTGAGCCATATCTCCTACCAACTCCCTATTACTCTTTTTTTTTTTCTGATAAGAACATGTTCTGGGGTTGGGTGTGGTGGCATACATGGAAGTAGATGTCTAAATTCAAAGCCAACCTGGTGTTGATAGTGGGTTCCAGGAGAGACAGCCAGAGTTACATGATGGAGAGACCCTGTCTCAAAACAAAAATAAGACAAACTGAATTCCTAAACAGAGATGTGATGCGCACAGATCAAACAAAGGAAACATAATTAATTTATAACAGGTTTCATTTGCTAACTACAGGCCTTGTAAATGCTCTTTTGAAATGGGTAAGTGAATATAAAACAAATAGGCAGAGTAGTTACCTTGGCACACACCTGTCAGCTCAGCAGGAGGACTGTGCAGTGAAACCTAGCCTGAGATAGATTGTGAGACCCCGTCTCACAAAAACTAAAGCAAACAACCAGCAGAAGAATTTGTATATAGATTCACCCACTCTCTTTCTGTTGTTGAGGTTTGCCTGGCTGGTTTTTACTGAGTATCTTTTTGTGATATAGTCTGACCATCATTTTCCACTTTTTTGTATGTATGTTTTCATTATAAATAAATAAATAAATAAATAAGAAAGATACTTCCCAGTTTGATAGGAATTGTTTTCCAGAGGAGAACAAAGTATTTTTTGTTTTTCCTTGCCCTTTCCTTACTGTGTAAGTAAAATCGCAGTTGTGTCTCAGCATTTAACAAAGTTAAGAGCTATGGAAATATTTTGGTTAAAACAGTGTGCAGAATGGGGACCTAGTTATTTATTTGTTGATTTAGGTTTTCCTATGTTGCTCTGGCTATCCTGGAACTCCCTCTTATACACCAGGCTGGCCTTCTTCTGACTCCCCCAAGTGCTGGGGTTGATTAGAGGTGTGAGCCACCACCACCTGGCTTTTTTGGTAGGGAGGGGGAACCATCTTTATTTTAATGAAAGGACGTATTTTCTGAATTAATGTTCTGCTTTATCCTTCCTGTCCTTTTAAGTATGACAAAAATGAATTAGCATATGTTGGTGCGTCCTTTCCCCCACCCCCAAAACTTATACTTGCAGCTGGTTGTCTTGCAGCCACCAGGTTTCTAAACACTGGCACAGCTCTTGTATCAGGTGTCAGGTCAGCATGAGGGTGGGCTCCCAACTGTTAAAGGTGCATGCAGAACACTGATATTGCACTGAAAATGTAAGGAAAACTATTAGATACAGTGTATCAATGGTATACTGAATCTGTTTTATTGTATCTTACAATTAGATAAAAGTCCTGGCCTGCATTTTAAACAGTGTAGCTGACATCTGATTCACACGTTGACTAGCTCTTTGGTGAAGTTATTGGTTCTGATTTCACAAGTCTCACAATTCTCATACCCTCATTCCCCCTGCCCCCTGCCAAATAAAGACTAGTTGTCTATCAAATAGAAACAGGTATTTCCCATGTTAAGAATCTGTCTCTACTCACATATAGCTCTACCACCCGCTTCGTTCCTCTTCAACTTTAATACCAAACTGAGGCACAGTCATTTCATAGAATTATTTTAGGTGGCAGATACTTTTATGGGAAGGGTCTTATTCCTAAGATTTTGATTTTCTAAAAATAGCAGGTGATTATAGTCTCAAGCAGTCAGTGCAGTCTAAGTGCTCTTTATGGGTTATTTTGTTTTTCCTCTTTGTCAGAGTGAGTTTGGTTTCCTAGTTGGGAACTGAGATGAAAGCATACAAAAGTCTGAAAACAGTTGTTTTCTTCGGAAGCGGAGCCATCCTTTTTGATGATTGATATGTCTCCCATCCATTCTTGCTCTCTCTTCCCCATTGTCCCTTCTCCTCTAATGAATACCTTTCCCCTCTGTGTATAGTGCTCTAATGATTGACATTAGACTTTACTGTTTTTGTTAGTTGTAAGTGCCAGCCCAGCTTGGAAATGCTACCTTTGAAAAAAGACTTATCTATTTAATTTTATGGGTATGGGTGTCTATTACTGGTACCCACAGAGGCCAGAAAGAAGGAACTAGAGTTGCAGTATTGTAACATGAGCCTCTAGGTGCTGGGAGCTGAACCCAGCTCCTCTACTAGAACAGTAAATGCTCATGGCTGCTGAGCCATCTCTCCAAACTCAGAAGTACTTCTTGTTGTTTTCAAGATAAGGTTTCTCTGCGTAGCTCTGACTGTCCTGGAACTTGCTCTGTAGACCAGGCTGGCCTCGAACTCAAATAGATCTGCCTGCTTTTGTCTCCCAAGTACTGGGATTAAAGGCGTGCACCACCACCATCTGGCTCATGTGATGGTTCTAAATAGCAAAATAAAAATTCTTTTTTTTTTTTTCAAAATAAAAATTCTAATTCAGTTTTACTACTCACTGATGGTTCTCTTGATTGGTTGTCCGTTTCCCCACACATTGACTCAGTCCATCCCCATAGCTCCCCTGCGTTGCTGGAAACGTTGCTGCTCATCAGTGTCTCTAGAGTTTTGCTCCCTTTTTGGTCACCTTGTCATCATTCTGCAATCTAGGGTCCTGTGCTTTAGCTCTTGCCAGGACTCCCTACTGCCTTCAGTTAAGCATCTTACATGTCCCACAATTCATTGGGGACATAGCCCCGCCCCTTTTCTTCAACAGCCTCTGATTATTGGCATTCCCGTTAGTGCACAATACTGTCTTCAAGATTATCACCCCTTCCTCTTTTCTCCTCCCTTTTAAAAACATCTTGTTTTTCTTTAATTTTTGCATAGCTACTTCTTCCTTTAGACTTTGGTTTTGTGAGGGGTTTGGAGTGGGACTTCTTATGTCTTTCTGTGGTTTGGGGGAATTACCCATTTAAGTAGAAATAGAAAGTGATTTTCCCATTTCATGTATGCATTGTAAGTTTTTGAGGGTACAGAAGTTTTGAGATGTTGACTTATTTACCACTGTATCCGCAGGATCCACTAAACATTAAATTACTACTTGTTGAATGAATGATCTTTGAGTTTTTCTAATAGCAGTACTGGAGGGGTGTGTATGTGTGTGTGTGTGTTAATATATTCATTATTTTAGTCTCTGGTGGTAATTGTGCTTTGAGGCAAATGGTCAAAATTTTTGACGCTTTTAGTGGACATAGATTTTAATGAAATTGGACCAAGTAAAATCATGTTCTCACTATGTCTAAGCCAGTAGCAGCAGATGAAATAGGAACAGATTCATGTCAATCTGTTTACATCAGTCTGTGTTCAATTTTCCCTCAAAAGGTTTTCCTGAGGGACCGGTTGTCTTGCTAAAAATAATCTTTACATTCACTTCTGTCATTTGGGGAATGTAGAGCCCAGAACTACTACAGGGTTGGCTCACAAATGTAACTATCACAGAATGTCCCCATTCTCTCTCCATCCACAGTGTTTTCTTCCAAACACAGAGTAGTTTAAAGATTAGGGGCTGCTTTGAATAGGAATTATGTAGGAATAGGGACCACTCGTTGCATGCTCAAGAGTGCTGTGTGTTTTTGAGCATTATCTGGTGGATCCTTCTTCTGTGAGCGACCTTTCTTGGTTGCTATCAGCAAAACACCGTACTGTTTTCCGTGGACCAGAGTTAATTGTAGCCTCACCAGAGAGTTAGTGAGGTGGGTTGTTTTTGTTTGTTTGTGAGTCTGTTGTTGAGATCTGCTGGCTTCCTATGGTGCTATGACTCCTTTATATTCCGCGATATGTGAGTCCATTGTCCAGCAGGGACAGTTTATGCTGCCCTGTATGGTTAGATAACTCCTGGTTATTTCTTTCTCTTGGGAGCCTCTGTCAGCAAAGTCACAGTTGCATGAAGAAGGTAGACTTGAGCTGCTGAGGCCCATTTAGATGCCCATCTTGAAATGATAAGCTCTCTGCGCAGCAATAACATGAGTCACAACCCAACCCACACGGATCATAAACAGCCTTCTAGAGCCCAAGTATAAGTGGCGATGATAGAGTCCACTAGTCACTGGGGATAGCTGTTGTGGGCATGCTGATCCCACACTCAGCCTGATTTGATGTGCAATATTAGCAGTCATGGTGTGGAGCACAGGAGAGAAATTCCTGGCTTGGAGCAGTTGGTTTATTGGAATCACACTGCAGAACTTGTAAAATGAAACAAATGAAATAAGAGCACAGCCTGGGGCTATGAAGCAAGGTGACCTTTGCCCTTGCAGACTGTATTCTCTTGGGAGCCTTAGGCAAAGTCCTAGAGCCTCACCCCTATTTAAGATTACTGTCAGCTGCCTGGGGGTGGAGGGGGATCAGTTCTGCCCTCTGCAGCTAAGCCCAAACAAAACTGCAAGTTGGGGGACAGTCAAGCCTGAGCTGTTGGCGGATGAGCCTGAAAGATGGGAAGGCTGAAACAAGGGGTCAAACCATGGAAACCATAGCAGCACTGTAGAGCTTGATATTAGGAGGACGCAGACATGAAGCCTCAGTCGGGGCTCATCAAGTCAAAGCGTGGTGGCATCCAGCAGAATCCCTGAGTGTTTCTTCCCGTGGCTCCTGAATAGCTCAGTGGAGAAGGTGGGACTCCAAACCCTTTTCTCTTTTTGCCCGTGACTTGCTGCTCATAATGTTTGGACTTTAAGTGGATCTCAGCATCCTAATGGTGCCTCCAGCTTCACTGTCCCTGTAGCTAACAGAGCCAGCTTTGTACACAGAGCACCTCTCTGGGACCTGACTTGACAGTGGCCTTTGAAGAGTAAAATCAAACCCATGACCTAACTATATAATAGGGTCATTCACTTTGTACTCATTAACTCATTATATTCCTGAAATTGTGATAAAAGCTGATTTCTGAATGTCCAATGGATGTATTTGTTAACAGGGGAGATACTTCACTAGAATAAAAAAAAATATTGTTAAGAAGCTGGGGATGGGGGTGGCACATGCCTTTAATCCCACCACTCGTGAGGTAGAGGAGATGGATCTCTATGAATTTGAGGCCAGCCTGGTCTACAGAGCTAGTTCCAGGACAGGCAGCACTACACAGAGAAACCCATGTCTCAATAAAACAAAATAAAAACAAACAGGAATATTGTTAAAAGTCCCAATTACAGCTCATGCTGCCACTAAGTGAGATCTAGGGTTCCAGGTATTAAACTAGGTTGCACGGAGGGCTCTCACCTCGAACAGCATGCAAGTCTGTGGGGTAGCCTCTGCTTTGGGGACTGCT
Source organism: Ondatra zibethicus (assembly GCA_004026605.1). Lineage (NCBI taxonomy): Eukaryota > Metazoa > Chordata > Mammalia > Rodentia > Cricetidae > Ondatra > Ondatra zibethicus. The sequence goes on from PVIU01000159.1 coordinate 157,376, forward strand.
AGACTGTATATATCCTTCATGAAGTCTGATTAGCTTGGAATTGCTTGCTAATCAAGAGTTACCTTGAATAGTGTACCTGCTGCGGAAGGGCTTATCCTGCCTGGGTCTCAGCTTGGCTCCTTCCTCACCTACCAGGGTCAAGTGAAGAGGCTTCTTGTGGTTCGGGACCACATGCTGAGGCAGGTTTGAAGGATGGCACACAGTCAGGGCTCTGCAGAGCCTCTGTCTGCTGGAGAACCCATCTGTCTTTGAAAGGAGAGCTCGGCTTATCCATGCAAACCAAAGGGCACCAGCAGTCTTGTCTTAACGCATAATAACTTGCCATGTGTAATGTTTCTTAGCCTCATCTTTGTGTTAGACTTTTGGATGTCCATAAAGCATTTGTTCATTTCGGTGCTGAGAATTGAACCCAGGGCCTCACATGTGCTCTGCAAATGCTCTACCTACCCCTGAGCTATGCCCCCCTAAAACTTTAAATATTTCCTAAATATTTGATATAATTTTTTCACTTTAAATATTACATCAGCCTATATATTGGCTTTCCTTCTGATTGTTTAGGTTCTTGATGTCCTTTAACTTGGGATCCCACTACCATAGCCTCCAGAGTGTTGGAATTTCAGGCACATGCCTCTTTGCTTGACTCTTGGGTAGGATTAAACTAAGTCTTAGGTGTGTTCTAGACTGTATTTTCCCTTACTTTGTTTTCATCACATGATCACGGTCTCTCTCTACATACATGCACATACATACACACCATCTAGTTCACTTCTGTTCCTCTCTTCCACTGTTTAACATCCCTAAATCTCTTATCTGAACTTTAGTAATTCAGAGAAGTCGCACACAGCAGAAAACACCCTTGAATTACAGCACTGGTCCTTTTTTTAACTTCTTTTTTCCTGTTTGTTTTGGGCTGTGTTTAGTATTAGCTGTCATTGGATGTTTACTTTTCAGCCTGTATTTCTGGACCTACCCTGCAAGGTAGACACTAATATGCACACATAAAGAAACAACTTGCCCAAGGGCACACAGCTCCGTGCTCTGAGATAGAAACCCCGTCAGCCTGCCACAGCTCAGGCTTCTAAATCACTCTGCTGTACACCACCAGAAGCAACCTAAAAATAACCCGGAAGTGAACGAAAGTGAGCCCCATAATGGCTAGGGGGTGTTCCTGACAATTGGTGACGCTCTCCTCCCAATCTCATAGAACTGCCTTTGTCCATCTTGCAACTGTTCCTCTTTCTAAAAGCTCCCCCCTCCTTTCAGGAACCTGGTCTCTTAGGTCTGTGGTTCTCTGCTTTGTACTTCGGAGTTGTCAGGAGGGGGATGGGGCCTTAACAAACTCAGCTGCGAGGGTCTCACCCCTGGAGGTTCAGATTAAATCGGTCTCAGCATTATAAGTGTTTAGCTCCCGGGTGATTGTGATGGCTGTTCATCCACAGGTGTGTCCTGCACTGTCCCCTCTTGGCTTCCTTCATTTCTCCACGTAGCCCAGAAGCCACAGTTTGCCCTCGCCCTTTGCCTTGCCTCACCCTGCTCGGCGTCATGTATCAGTTTGCCCAGTTGTCCTGGATCCATCCAGTGGCTTTAGCTTCTCAGCTTTCAGGGTCCTGCAGAGGGCTGTGGCTGGCCATGTGGATTAATACTGCTACACATTCATAGTCTCAGACTGCCGTCCAGAAGCACTTGGCGTCTGTATTTAGTGCTGTCTGTTGCACCATGTCTTCACCATCCTACCACGTTCTTGGCAGATCGCTCCTTGATTGTGTTGTGGATCCTGTCAGCCTTAAACTGTATTTGCAGATATTCTTACAGAATCCCTCCAGGGAAGTCCCCCTATTCCATCTGGTCACTCTTGGGCCCTTTCTCTCAATTCTGCTGTTTTAGGGAAACACAACATTTTCACTATTATCACGCCTTACCTCCTGTTTATTTACTTTTCCTTTTTAAGAATTTCTAAATTATGTATCTATTTATTGCCATGTGTATTTATTGGGAATGCCGTGGTGAGCATGTGGCAGTCAGAGGGCAGCTTTCAGGGGTCTGAAACCTTTCTACTCTGAGTCTCTGGCCCTGAATTCAGGATGTCAGTCTTGGCAATATTTTCCTCTTACCTGCTGAGCCATTTTATTAGCTCTAAGGACTTACATTTTAAATCTGCTTTAAAAAAGGATCTGTCTCCTTCTGGGCTCCATCAGATGCTTCGTTGCTGCTAAAAGTGCTCAGAAGTCACCAGGCACAGCCCTAGTACAGTGCACATTTTATTGGCCCGTCCCCCTGGCAGCATCTATTGCTGTTCTTTCTTTTTAGAGACCTTTGCGTTTCTTTTCATTTCTGTGTTTGTGCGTGCCTGCCTGTCCGTTTGTGCAGCATGCTCGGGCTTTATGACTGTCATGACTAGTTCCTTGAGCTCAACCCTGGAGTCATCCTAGGTGCTCGCTCCACCATGAGACAAGCCCCGCGGATTCTTCATCTGCGTTTCCCTTTGACCCTTCCTTTCCCGCACTCCCTTCTTCTAGCCTTCTAAACTGTACAGCTTGCATTTTCTCTTTTGTTCTGGACAATTGTAATATCTTCCCCTGCCTTCCATCTCCCTGACCTGTACTTGGTTCTTTTCACTTAGTGCAGAAATAATCCTAGCTGTTTCGTTCTGGTCTTTCATGGTTATCCCTTGCTGTCTCCAACATTGCCTGTGAAGTGGAAGCATTTTACACTGGGGAAGAGACAGCACTGGCCAAACCTGGATATGCTAAAATGCAGGATCTGTTTTAGCGGAGGGGTCGGGGCAGTAGACCGGACCACACTCAGGCAACACTAGCAAGAGCCTCTTCCTTCTCCCTTCTCCGTAGAGGTCGGAGCTTGCTTTGCTGGTTCTCTGTTACAGCTTAGCTCTAATTTGAACAAGGTGAGAAATACCCCATTGTGTTCTGAGCACTTAGAACTGCTGTGATAAGGACGTGTGTGCAGCCTGAAGGTGAGAAAGGGAAGTAAGTCTTGTGTCTTAGGCAGAAGGAAAGCTCAAGTCCCAAGAGCATTTCCAGGTTTGTTTCGGCTTCTTGGTTCTTAATTTTGCTGCTCGGTGTGTTTTCCCAGGTCTTTGCATGCCTAGCTGTTTTTATAAGATGCAGACATTTTGAATTTCACTCTCCCGGGTTCTGGCTATTTTTCCAGTCTCAACTCTGTCTCCTGCTTGTAGAGGAATCTGCAAAAATGTCCTTGGGCTCCCTGTCCCACATGTGGCCAGGAGGTGATCTCAAAGGAGTAGTTTGGCTCTGCCTCCTCTGTTCCTGTGTCTGTGAATCTTTTTTAGCTAATGATCAGTATCTATAACTGTCCTTTCCTAGAGCTTGTCAGGTTGTTTTGGGGTGGAAGGGCAAATCCAATTTGTATTGCTTTATTTTGTCTAAAAGTTGAAGTCCAGGGGGTAGACTTGGGTTTTTGATTCTTTGTTAAGTTAAAAAGAAGGATGAGATTTCATGCTGTTTGTAATAGCCCCACACCATAAACAACCAGGTGTCAACAGCTGGTAAGTAGATAACTGTGAGGCAAGTTAGTAGGAAGAATTCTGTAACAAGGATGAAAAAGCTATAGCCAAACTATCAATGTGGATGAACCTCACGCTAACATAATGGTGAACAAAGGATGCCAAATATAAAAGGTAATTTGACAATTGGACATAGGGGATGGGGTCTACTAATGCTGTTGTTAAATGACCTGGGTACAGGTTGTAGAAAGTTTCACCTTAGCAAATTCCTTGCATTGCATATTCCATATATGATTACATTATGTGCCAATTTTAAAAAGTACCCATTGTGGCAGAAAGGTCAGAGACATGAGCCATATGCCATGGTGGTTCAGCAGAACTGGATTCCCAGTACAAAACCCAGAAGGAGAAAGTACAATCTAGAATCTCAGCAGAAAGCAAGTCTCCTTCCTGTTCTAGGTTTAGGGTAGACACCTATGTGAAGACCCGTGCATTGTGTAGATACCATAGGTCTAAATCCACGCTGCTTGCCTACCAAGCAAATGGTCTGTTTATACCATTTCGAAAAATGTTACTGTGGGTTTGGTTTATAACACACTTGTCACAGTCTAAGGAATTATTCCTTCATGTGACAGGCACAGTTGCTGTCCTAGCTCCAGAACACAGTTTTGCTGACCTATCTGAGTTGTGTAGCATTTGCACAATCCCCCTTTTAAACCATAAGTTATTGACAGTAGGCAGTGTGTCTGTCAAGCATTGTACCTCAGATACAAAGGGTACCATCTAGCATACACTGGGGCTCAGAGTCTGAGGGTCAATAAACGAATGCTATATATATAGGTGTGGAGTGATACTGTGTGTTAAGCAGAGTGCTAAGTATGCATGGTTTTGATTAAATGGGCATTCTTTTATGGTTTTGATAAATGTTTCAAGTAAGCTGAACCAAAGAGCTTTGTCAGCTGTATTACATAGAATCAACACAGTGTTCTCCAAAGTGAGACTGCATGTTCTAGGGAAAGTGAGCTTCACATGGATCTCTTGGCATGTGGGAAAAAATACTAAGGGCCAATTAGGTAAAGAGAATCAGCACAGTGTCGTATGGTTTTAATTTGCGAGAAATTTCAGAAATGGTCCTTATCCATTCTCTCCATCCATAAACCTAGAAGCCGTAATGAGTCTATACAGCAGCACTGCATTATCAATACTGAAAGCTCAAGAGGAAGGAGCCTATCAGTAGTCTTATAGTAAGGCATCTTAATAAAAAGGGGAAGGAGGTAGGATTTACTCCAAACTTGCACCAAAATCTAAAACTTCTAAGACCACTTCAGTTTAGAAGACCCCTCCCTGTTGCTGTTGCTCACTTAGCTACCGCCTGCCAGATCCAGTGGGCTTAGTAGGGGACTGCATTTGTCTATGAGTTGATTAGTCAGCACATTGACATCAGAGTTTTGAGACACCTTCTTAGAACTCAGTGGATCAATAGGTATGAATCACTGTATTTTATCAGTATGGGGCTTCCTCAAGCTAAAGATAACTACCGTTTGATTCATTTAACTTCTGGGTGGATAGCAGAAGGCTTTCAGGTCAGTACTTGGTAGATACGCCTACAGACTCATATTTATTGAGGCATATTTGCAATAGCCAAGCTACAGGGTCTGACTAGTTACCCGTCAACAGATAAAGAAAGGCTGATAGACATTTTATTCAGCCATACAGAACAACAAAATTATGTCATTTGCAGGAAAGTGGGTGGAACTGGAGATCATTGTGCTAAGAGAAATTAGCCAGACTCAAGCAAATACCATGTTTTTGCTCATACACAGACTCATGATTAGTAATAATAATAGGTGTTTGTGAGGGGGCATGGTAAAGAAACTGCCCATGTGACCATGCCATTATTGGGAAAGTTTTTACTGTGAGTAAGAGAGAACATAAAGAGCATCCAGAGACATCTGGAAGAGTCCAAAGCAAAGAGAAAGAAAGTGTATTGGACATGGCTAGAGCTATCTGCAAGAAAAGCCATAGAGAATAGTGAAGATAGCTGATAGGCAGGGGAAAACTTTATATGGAGAACAAATGGGTATGGGGGGGTGCAGGTAGAGACTGAGGGAACCTGGAGGCCAGCATGGGCTTTGATGTGTAACCACTGGTGCATTCCTCTTCTGCCAGAGGCAAGAGAATGACCCCTTTTGGGCACAGGATGTAGCGATATTTCATTTGGGGGGGAGGGTTGGGTTTTGGAGACAGGGTTTCTCTGTAGCTTTGGAACCTGTCCTGGAACTAGCTCTTGTAGACCAGGCTGGCCTCGAACTCACAGAGATCTGCCTGCCTCTGCTTCATTTGTATTTTAATAAATAAACTTTGCCTGAAGTTAAAAGAGCAAAACAGCTGCACTGATCACCCCTTTAATCCTAGTAGCCACACTGGTTTGCCCTAGAAACCATGCAGCAGTGGTGCACGCCTTTTATCCCAGCCCTAGCTAGAGAGGAATATGAAACAGGCAGAGACAGCTCTCGGTCAGTCTCACTTTGAGGATTCCTGGAGGCAGGATCGCCTTTCAGACTGAGGTAGAGGTAAGAGTCAGTGGCTGGCTGTTTAGCTTTTCTGACCTTCAGGTTGAATCCCGATATCAGTCCCTGGGTTTTTATTAATTGTGCTGTACCGGGAACCCATTTCACAGCATGTGAGGGATGCAGGCTTTTAGGTAACCACCAGAAATCCTTCTGTAGTTCAACGCTAGCTCATTTCTAAATATACGATTTCCTGAGACCTAATACTAATAAGAAGGCATGAAAACAGAATTGGTGACTCTAGGGGCAGATAGGAACAGAAGAAGGGGCACAAGAAAAAAAGTAATTGGAAGTGGTGACTATGGTCCTAGTAGAAAAATGTCATAATAAAACATCTTTTGAGCCTGGTGGTGGTGGTGCATGCTCTTAATCCCAGCACTCAGGGAGGAAGAGGCAGATGGATAGAAAGAACAAGCTACAGGACAGCCAGGGATACACAGAGAAACCAGTCTCAAAAGACAAAAAACAAACAACAACAACAAAAACCATGTTCTTTTGATAAGTGAAAATGGACCAATAGTAAATTGCTAGTCTTAGGCTTTTTGTCCTATTATCTCCATCGCGTATGATTTTCATCATTTCTGGGTTTGTTTTTGTTTTGCCTTTATTCTCTATGATGTGTTCTGGGTAATTTCATCAAATCCAGTGTCCAGTGCTGTGTGCAATTTTCTGTCTTATCTGACCTTTGAGCTGCTCATGGCATAAGACAGTGGTCCTCAATCTTTCTAATGCTGTGACCCTTTAGTTCCTCATGTTGTGGTGACGCCAACCGTAAAATTATTTTCACTGCTATATCATAACTGTAGTTTTGTTACTGTTATGAATTATAATGTAAATATGTGTGTTTTCTAGTAGTCTTAGGTGACCCCTGTGAAAGATTGGTCGTGCCCCACAGATTGAGACCCACTGGCATAGATGCATGCTTTGCACTTGGTTCTTGACAGCGTCTCATTCCTAAGACTGGCTCTGAGAGAAGCAGTGTCTCCAGCTTTCTCTTACGGCCGTTTCTTTCCGGGTTCCAGACATTGACACAAGGTGTCCACACAGATCTTTTCGTCTTCCTCAAAGCACACTTGTCACATTTCTAGATTGCAAGGCACAGTAGTAGTTAGCCCCAGGGCGTTCTTGGGCTCCAGTCCGCAATAACTGAGGTGTTTGCCTTACTGTTTGCACACCTGCATTCTATGCACGGGCTCTGTCGATTCCATCTTCAAAATTTCTTGAAGGACCAGACAGGTGACTTAGGCCTGTAATCCCTGCTGTTCAGAGGCTGAGGCAGGAGGATCAGGAGTTCAAGGCCAGGCTGTGCTACCCAGCTCGCCTCTGTCAGTGACTGGCAAACTGTGGACATGTGTGACCGGATGGGATGGGTGGGAGTGACAGGAAAACTTTTATGAGACCCTTAGTATTTTGGGGGATACCTGTGGTACCACGTTGCAGGTTTAGGCGGCTAAAATATGCAAGGGTAAACTTTGTTTTCACGCCCACCATCCAGGTGCCCTTTCACCAGATGGGTTTTTGCAGATACCTGTCTGGTCTGCCATTTTGTTATGGGAAGATGTGTTTGTGGGTATGTGGCCATTGGTGTTAGATCCTGGTTTTGCTTCCTTTGAACGCTGTGGGTGAACCCTGTAGATTGGTATTTTCCAATGTGCCCTAGCTTGACATCTTGCCAACTACTAAGAAAAATAAATAGCTGTTACTGCCCAGGTGTTGTGGTAGTGTCAAATAGCTACGTTTTAAGTTTTCTGAAAACCTTCTCTCAACTTCTTCTCATTGCAAAGCAGTAAAGCAGCTGCTGCGGTCAGTCCACACTTGGATGGTGTTCCAGTGTTTCCTAGCATTTGGTGTTGTGTCTCAGAGGTTGACACTACTCCTACTCTTGAAACGTGTTGATTTACATTTTCCTATTGTCAGCAACCTAGTTTCTTCTTCAGAGATGTTTCCGTGGTCATATGTAAAACTGTAGACGCTTGCTGCAGTGCCCTCTGCCTTCCTCTGGGAGCCAAAGCTGCCTGGTGTGCACGGGGCATGGCTCTGGTGCACCTCCACGTCGTCAGTGTGTTTGTAGTATCTGTAGTACAGTTCTTTGAATTGAAAATGTGATGGTTCTAATGGGGCTGTTGTCTGCTAGGTCTCGGTTGGTCGTCACGCTCCTGGCAGGACTGCCGTCTGGCTGGAGCAATTCTAAGATGCCATTGATTGCAGAGATATTAAAGCGTGGAGACACCTGGGTCCCAGGACATCTTGTAGCTGAACCCATGAGTGCTCCCACATCTAAGTACTGCCAACTGCCTGGTGGGCTGATGAGACGGACCTGCACTGTGCTAAGAAGTGCAGAGGGAGAACTGGGCATGCCCTCTTCTCCACTTGGCTGGGTGCCCCTCATTAGGAGCTATGTTGTCTTTGGCGTGAACCTGAGCCAGCTTCTCTGTGAACTGGTGGTGCTGGTGTATCTTCTGGTGTCTCTCAGACAAATTTTTTTGATCTGAGTTGTTTTTTGTTTCGTTCTTTTTCCTTCCTTCAACCTTCTTTTCTACCCTGCTAGCCTGAGGTTATTGCCATTAGGCATTTATTCCGTTCGCCTTACTCTCTTGCTTCTGTGCAGCCTGCCTGCTGCTGCTTTATTGTACATGCTCAAAGTATGCTTATTACACTTCTGTAGTCTTCTTGCACATACACAGCTTTCTGCTACTTTAATAGCTCTCTGGTTACTTCTTGCAGTCTGAGAGGTAGGGCAGTCATGTTGTCAAGAGGGGGTCTGAACTCAGGTCCTCATGCTTGCACGGCAGACATCTCACCCGCTAAGCTATCTTCCAAGCCAGTATGCATCCACCGAACGCCTGCTCTGGGACCCCACAGTTGCTAAGCACTGGCGCATAGCCCTGAGTAGCAAACACGCAGGGTGCATCTGTGTACCGGTCTTCATTGGAACATCCATTCTGCTTCCTGCTAACTTTCCTGCCCTGGAAGCTTGTTTCGTTCATCTTCTCTTCGTTTTCAGGTCTCCTCAGAAAGATGTCAGTCTGAAAATTCCCCTCTTAGTACTGGGCTGGGGCACAGTTGTAGCGGGTTCGGCCAGCTTGTGTGAAGCCCTGGGTTTGAGCACATAAACTGGGAGGTTCAAGAGCATCCTTGGCTATATGAGACCCTGTCTTTAAAACACACGTACATAGACAAAAACCTAAAAGCAAAATCACCTTCCCTTGAGGTGCCCAGACCAATCAATCCTTTTGGATGTGTCTTCCTTTGTTCTGCCTTGTTTTCTCTTGGCCTTTGTGCTTTTATTAAAGCCTTTATTAAAATATTTAACCCCAACACTGCTTCAAAGGAAAAAGAAAGGAGAGGAAAATCCCGTTTAATGATCTATCAGTGTTGTGGGTGCTTTCTTTTTATTTTACACCAACGCATTCTCTAGGAATAACTCGTGTTGTTTTTATTCTTTTTAGCCGGTTACACCTCAACAAGAAGGCAACAGACAAACAGCCATATAGCAAGCTCCCTGGTGTCTCTCTTCTGAAACCGTTGAAGGGGGTGGATCCTAACCTAATCAACAACTTGGAGACATTCTTCGAACTGGATTATCCCAAAGTAAGTGTGGTGCTTGCTGTGCCCATGAGAGATGGTCTAGACTGTGGGTTTGGTTTTTGGTTTTTTTGGTTTTCTCTTCGGCCATTGGGAAGTAGTGATGTTTTATGTACATAAAGTTAAAGGAAGGTTTGCTTGCAATAGGAAAGTTGGAAGGTTTTCAAGCCCATATTCTTTAAGTGAATACAAAGGGAAGTTTATTTTTGTGAATGGAAAAAATGTATTTTGTGGATTAGGAACAAACCTTAGCATCTGGCTTAGAATCCACATGGTTTGATGTGGAATGTAACCTCACATTTTGGGTTTTCTGCCGCCGTCCCCTCTCAAAGCTCAGAGAACTGGTTCCAGGTGGCTCTCTTCATGTTCTGTAGTACCCTTGTGCATTAACTTGGTGGAAGGGAAGCTGTGCTGATCTTCGGTGTGACGTGAGTAAGAGCACACACCAGAGGCAGTTTCTATTCTCATGTAGTTTACTTTCTGAAGTAGAAAGCCAGAAGAATCCATAAGCTGCCTGCATGTAAGGGAGGCGTGTTCTGTCAGTATTTTACTTTAAAAATGTTAACAATGTGGTTAAGTGTGGCACAAAGCCATGTAGTTCTTGAGCACAGATAGCATATTTGATATTACCTTTCAAAGCATTGAATTTAGAGGTGGTTTCTTTAAAAACCTCTCATCTGTGCTCTCTGTTTCCCTTAATTTGCTAAATGAGTTCACAAGTGCACTTGTCTCCTGTTCTGGGTTAGCAGCTCGGAGTCTAAGTTCATTTGCAGGAGGTGTATAGTCTATATTTGTAACCCAAATATAAAATTTTCTGTAAAACCTGGAGTATAAAGTTCTTAAAAATAATTGCTCAAGATGTGTGTGTGTGTACACACACATAAATATGTATGTATGCACTTGCCTGGCTCTGGGCTCCATCATCTGAATCTCTAAGCTCCATCACCAGTGCTGCATAAACTAGGTATAGATACAGGCATAAAACCATAGTCCCTGGTACATAGGGAATTTGAGGCTAGTGTAGGCTATATGAAGCAGGTGGAGGGAAAATATATTATTTTGCTTGATATACAACATAATTAATTCACGTATTAAAGCATATTTTAGGACTTAGGGTGAAAACCTTTTCCCATTACTTAGCGTCTGGTAGAATCGCGGCTTGAAGCGCTTTCTTCGCCTAGCTTATTCATACCTGTGGTGCAGTACATATGGCAGAGCGGAGCAAAGGATTCTTCTGGGTGAGCCTAGCTGAGCAACTCGTTAGGAAGAAAGCTAGCTCTTGGGTTTTGCCCTTTAAAAAGTCACGCAACCTTTCTAATCTTCATTATTAAGGACACAGTCTTTCTCCACTGAGAGTTTTTGGAGCTTAGGAAGCTTGTAGACTCGGCCCTTTGGGAAGTTTCAGGGGTGTGGTAGGAATGGCCGCCTTTGCTCTCAGACTTTCCCCCGGCCTTTTGAGGCCAGATGACTAATGGTTTCATCCTTCTTGAGGAGCACTTTGATCAGTCACCACTGAAGCACGTATTATTGGATAGCATTTGTAGAAAAAGGTAGAAATCATGAGGGATTTATTCCTTGTTTTCCCATCTTCTCCCACTTTCCTGGCCAAAGCTTTCCTGCCTTTAGCCCTGGCTCTCAAGTGCTCCATCACAGATACCTTTCCTGCCAGTTTCTGGTGAGGGGAGGTGTATGCTGAAGGCATTATGAATATTTTGTTTCCACTTCCTGTGCTTATATACTTATAAAGAAGTAAACAGCACTGGCTTTTCTGTGACTCCAGTGAGTGTCTCTGACAGCGCAGCTGTGGTAGGGCCATTCAAACCTTCACAAATGCCTTTCCAACTAAATAGCCTTGAGCAAAATGAAATTCTGGGAGCTTTCATGCTTACGAGGTCTGTGAAGTACACATTTCAGGGGAGTAAATGTTCAGTCAAATTCTATTTGATTTAAAAAAATTAAAACAGCCAATTAAAATTTTAAAAAGAAATCTAATGACATTTTGTCCTTTATGGGGCTTTATTTGTAATTTGTAGCACCTTCAGGAAGTGAAACTGCATTCTAGGACACAGATTCTGGAGAGTGTGGAGGGCCCTGGGCTTCGCTTCCTCTCAGTGTAGGTTTTTACACTCCTGCCCATCTTACAAGTGAGTGTATATTCAGTGGGTGCAGGTCATGAACAAGCTTGATGTGCAGGTTGTCATTGGGGTGGGGCCTGTCAGAGAATGACAACCATCAACCTGAGGCACTGCTAGGCTCTTCCTGTTGCTGACAGACAGGTCCTTGGCCTGGAGAAACCGTCTCCACCCAAACAACACTTGCCCTAAGCATCTGTATTCCTTAGGATTCCTCCCTAAACTTGTAAACTTTATGTACACAGTTGCTTCTTTTTCTTACAGCTTTTGGTCAGTCTAGAAGCGTTCAGAGAGTGCTTATTTTGTATGAGGTTAATTAATGTTAGTTCCTTCTTTTGACTAGTACGAAGTGCTCCTTTGTGTACAAGATCATGACGATCCAGCCATCGATGTATGTAAGAAACTCCTTGGAAAATACCCAAATGTTGATGCTAGATTATTTATAGGTAAGTACCAGAGTTCATGCTAGCCATTTTGCTTTGGCAGTTTTAAATGTCAGTAATCTCTGCATTAAACTCTAGATCAGGCACTTGGTAAAGATAGACAGCATGCTTGCTTTAAGTGTGTTTCCTCGGGGGAGGGGAAAGATAATTCTATTCCTTCAAGGAAAGTTATGGGGGAAAAAGTCTTGGTTACCAAATGACATACAAATAAAATCGTACTCAATAATCAGGTATGAGTATTTGTCGTTTTGGTTTTTTTTTTTTTCCCCTTTACTTTTTTCTATTTTGGTTCACCCCTCAATGCATTATCTATCTAGTCTCAGGCTCTTGGCCATTCCAGGAGTGTTTCCATCTCATGGAGTGGACCTTAATTATAATCAGATCCATATGTAATCAGTTACGTTCACACTTTTGTGCCTCTATTGTACCAGCGTGTCTTACAGGCAGGTGTTTCCTTCTCCTCTGCTAGTGTGCAAAGCGCCTTCCAGTACCATGAGCACTAGCCAGTAGGGGTGAAGGCTCTAGGTGGTCACCAGCTTGATTTCTCCATGTTCAGTGAGTTATGTAGGTGTTGTCTTCAACAATGGGGACTTAACATCAGTTTGTGGGGAAGCAACCAATAGCCTTGGGTTTCTTGGAGGATTTTAAGGGACCCCTTTGGCCAACAACTTGATTTAATTGTAGCCTAATCCCAGCACTGAAGGTTTCATTTGGTAGAGAAAAATGTCCAGTTGGAACTTTTTCTCTCCCGTTATTTGGTGATCCTATTTTGATTTCTTTCATACAACTTCTGCTGTATGAGGTTTCCATATACCTTCTTGTGATCCTTAGTTTTAGGTGTCCCCCCTGTATTGCCCATATTCTTTTTGTTTCTAAGATGTTTTCAATGACAGCCTTTTCTCTATGTAATGGTTAGTGGTGTACTAATGATGGTCAATTTCTCTACATCGTCATAACTACTATAACTCCAAAATGAGTCCTGTGGGTTTTTTGTTTGTTTTGTTTTCAGTTATTTCCTACCACTAAATAAAATGTATGTATTTATAATATTAATGTTTTATATATTGTATAATGTTTTGAAATATGTATATACTGTGGAATGGCTCAGTCAAATTAGTGAGATGTGTTCTTAACACTCTGATTTGTGATGAGGAGTCTCAGCAGTTTTCAGGCTCTCAGCCCATGGCTGTTATAACATCATTATGCTGTACGTAGTGTTAAACGTCAGCTCATAGTGGCAGTGGAAGAATTTGCAAATAGGAAACAGACTGGATTGTCAAAGAGAAAGTCAAAATTCTCATTTTGTGAATGAATAAGTTTTACAGATTTATTATGAGTAACTGGGAATATTTAAAAATTAAAAATGTTTAAATTATGAAATATGGTAGTACTTTTTCTTTCTTCATCATGTATCTTTTCAGCATCATATAAATCTTATTATTGTACCTTTGCATTTTTAGGTGGCAAAAAGGTTGGCATTAATCCTAAAATTAATAATTTGATGCCAGGATATGAAGTTGCAAAATATGATCTCATATGGATTTGTGATAGTGGAATAAGAGGTGAGATTTTCTTATTTTATAAAACTGCTCATTTGATGGTAAAATACCAAAAACATTTTGAAAATATGTTATTTATCAATCTTTGGTTTGCATGATAATTTACGTCATTATTTATGGTATTATGTCAGTTTTAATCACTAAGATTTTAACTTTTTTTAACCTAACCTAGATGCACGTGTATTAAAACATTTGCATTTTGAAGAGAAAATTTCACCCATTGAGAAAGTTGTGATGATCCATTATCCCGTCTACAGCCTTTCTCTGGTGTAACATTTCTTCTTTGTTGGATACTCTAATACTCTGTTTTATTCTGTAATACACTATTTTACCCAAATAGTCAGATCAATGAGCTCATATTCCCAAAAATACATAAATTTATTTAAAAGCATTTGTGTCTTTTTTTTTTTTTAATTTATTTAACCTTTGCAAGAAGGTATTTTGGTTGGTTGGTTGGTTTGGTTTGTTTTTTTTTTTTAAAGGTTATTTTTGAGACCTGTTGAGACAGAGTCTCATTATGCAGCCTTGCGATTCATTATACAGACCAGGCTGATCTTGAACCTGTGGCTATTTTGCCTATTCCTTCTGACTGCTGGAGTTACAGGTATGAGCCACCATACCTGTTGCTAAAAGCCTTCTACATACCAAGCAGGATTTATAGGTGTAAACATTTGTATTAAGCTCTATGGTATTTTTGTTAGATTGAGTTCCTCATCCTCATAGTGATCTAGTGGCCTAAAGAGTTTGTCATCCTGGCTGTCCTGAAGGAAATGTTGCCAACATGCCTGACCTCCACCCGCTGGCTGTCACTAGCTCCCCCTTCTCAACTCTCCAAATGTCACTTGTCCTAGTTGAGAACCATTACCTAAAATAGGGGGGATTTTTGTTTCTTGAGGTGCTGTGGATTGAACACAAGGTGTCATTCATGACCAGCAAGGCTCTGTACCACCAAACTGTAGCCACAGCCCAACCTATCCCTAAGTTGGGATCTTTGTCTTGCTGCAGCCTCCTGAGCAGCCAGGACTACAGGCCTGCGTCATGAAACTCTATTGCCATATGGGTATTTAAAGACACAGACACAACTTGTTTGTCTTATACCATAGGTTTAATTCTTAACAAATAGAAGGAAATAAAAACAGTTATGTAGGATTTGAGCTGTTTGCCATTTGAAGGTTAGACATTGGTTCAAACGTTTCATTGCCTTAAGATGTAAATTTGAAAATTAACATCCAGTAACATTACAAATTAAATGAGGAATGTTAGAAGTCGAGTATTCATGGCCCAAATTCATGTTCAATATTCATGTTTGTTAATTTAGGTTATATTAATTTTAATTCACACTTGTCGGTGCATATTACTCCTACTGAGAAGGTAGGCTCACTCCTATGATTGAAGAGTCTATGGAAGAGCAGAGGTCCTTTAGTCTGCTCTTGACTATAGGACAGTGTCTTTATTCCAGTGTGGAGGTTCTGACATAGAGGCTGGTACCTCATTAGGGAGGAAGTTCTCAGGCCTCTGAGGTCACTGCCAGCTGAACTACATTCTGTCTCTGAACCATCCTCACTTTGAGTTTTGGATGGTGGTTCTAGAGTATTGATTTCCACAAAATCCATTTATTAAGCTTAGTAATATTCTTTCAGAGAAAACAAAGACTGCCCCTGGCTCATATTAGCTCTACCGCTCAGGCTAAAAATGTGTAGCTTTTTGAAGTTTTATGTTCTCAGAATAAATGATTGCTATCTATTAAATCCAAATGGTCAAATGAACATATTTTATTGTAGTTTACTAGCAATTCAAAATATATTGCATTAATGGACATTTTACTAAAGAGTTGTGTTGTTGTTTTTTTTCCCCATCCCTATTCCCCCATAAATTTCAGTCATTCCAGACACATTAACTGACATGGTCAATCAAATGACAGAGAAAGTGGGCTTGGTTCATGGGCTGCCGTATGTAGCAGACAGACAGGGCTTTGCTGCCACGTTAGAGCAGGTAAGTACAGTATAAAAGTTGTGACGCCAGCTCATTGGTCTCTGTCAGGTGGGGATACCTGACCTTAGCTGTATTGTCCATGTGGGAGCTTGTAGAGCGCGCTCTGGTCCTCAGGTCCCCTGGGAACCCACTGCTGAGCTGCCCCCACCCTGAAGGACGGGCTGTCCTGTTTTCCCCCTAAAGAAAACATTGTTCTTGCAAGTCTGTATTTAAAAAAAAAAACAAACTGTTTGATTTCCTTTTAAAATAAATGTCTTGAAAAGCATGTTTTCCTCCTCCTCCTCTTCCTTCTCCTTCTTTCTTCTTTCATCATGTAGGGAATGATAAATTATGGAGACACAGAAGCACACCCCCTCACCCACTAATTACAGCAATTAAGGTTCAGTTTCATTTGGTCATTTTGGGCACTGGTGGTGATTTTTTGTTTTTCTCGTGTGCCCTTTAAAAACCATGGTTGAGAGTTGTACTCTAGAAGCAGTTTATGTATTATTTTTCCACATCATGAGCTTTTCCCATATTAAAGCTTCACAAATGACATTTTTATTGGTGACTTCTAATCTGCCATATCTACTTCTTCCTACACTATTAAACAGAAAGCAAGACTTGTCTTTGTGTCACTGGGGAGAAGACTCTAGGTTTCGGTTTTGATGTTTATCCACTTCCTCTTCAGCACAGCTTATATTCGCTTGATTTTTCTAATCCCCACAAGTCTGAAAAGGAGAAGGCAAATTATTAGAGCTTTGATTTGACCTTTGGCAGTTTGACCTCTCTAACTCTCTTTCTGACTCTCGTGCATGTGAATGCATGTTCAAGTGTGTATGTATGTAGGAGGAGAGTGTGTATATGTGTGTGGGTGTTCAAGGTCAGTATCAGGTTTCATCCTCAGATACTTCCCACCTTATTTTTTGAGACATGGTCTCTCACTAAACCTGGAGCTTCCCAGTTTGACTGGATGGAGTGGCCGACAAGCCCCAGGGATCCCCCACCCCTCCCGAGCAGCAGTTCCCACAAGATTGGGAGTATAGGTGCATACCACATCTAGCTTTTTTTGTGTGTATGCTGGGTCTGTAACTAAGGTCATCATGTTGATGTGGCCCTTACTTTGACAACTGAGCCATTTCCCAAAGCCCCATGGTCTCCCTCTTAACACTGACTTGGGAAATATTTCTGCTGCTGCCAGAAATTGTAGTCTTAAAATCTTGAGTTTTTTACTGATAAAATGAACTTCAGGTAGCTGTTTTAAAATAAAATACTATTGGTCCTTTTTCTTTAGAAATATCCACATAGATGTTTATGTCAGTGAAACACACCGAGTCTGCTATGCTTAGAATGAATGGAGATCCAACCAGAAGAGTCTTCCTAGGTGATAAAGAAGTCTTAAACCCAACCTCTAGTCTCTCCTCGTGATTTGACCTCAGTTAACTGCCTAAGGGTTAAGATGAACACTTTTGGTCTTAGAAGTCACAGAAGTACCATTGTTTCAAGGGCGTCTAAATTGGGCAGAGGTAGCATATAACATAAGGGCCTTGCTTGTTGGGTTTTCTGTCCAGCCCAGTTTCCACAGCCAGTAAATCCCAAAGAAATCACACAGAGAGTCTACATTAGATATAAACTGATTGGCCCATTAGCTCAGGCTTCGTATTAGCTCTTATAACTTATATTAACCCATTATTCTTATCTTTGTTAGCCACATGGCTCAGTACCTTTTTCAGCGGGGCAGGTCACATCCTGCTTCTTCGGTGTCTGGACAGGACTGCGGAAAGAGCTTCCTTCTTCCCAGAATACCCCTGTTCTCTTTGCCCCGCCTATACCTCCTGCCTGGCTACTGGTACACCACTGCCCCCCCCTTTTTTTTAAACAAAGAAAAATATCCATAGTCCATTTTTGGGGAATGTGGGCATAGTTTTCCAGTTCTACTTCCGGCTGGTTGGAGGTGCTGATAATCTTATGGGGACCTAAAGAAAACTTAGAATTATGATCAAGTCCTGACTGGAGTATCCTGTGAGTCTTAATCATCTCAGGCAGCAGTCTTGAATCTGTTCTGGATGAAGAACTCAGTCATCTGGGCCATCTGTTCCTACTGGAGATTTCTCAGGTGGTCTTCCTTGATCAAACCTGATTTTTCTTAACTCAGAATGAATCCACAGCTTCTCATTTCCTGTGGAAACAAAAGCAAAATCTCTTCTCCAAAGTAATATACCTTTTGACTTCAATTTTGAAGTCAAGATATTTTCAAAATACCTATCTTGGATTAATTCAGCAGCATTTATAAGCAAATATCTTTTAGCAGCTGTTGCTCCTTCCTCAGCATCCAAACAATTCAAAGAGAGCATAATAACATACAGTAGCCAGATTCTCTGTGTATTTTCCATCTTTATGTGACTTTATTTTAAACTCTATTTCTTTTATTTTTGATTTTTGTCTTTTTGAGACAGGGTTTCTGTGTATCTTTGCCCTGGAACTCACTCTGTAGACCAGGCTGTATTTGAACTCACAGAGATCTGCCTGCCTCTGCCTCCCAGGCTTTGGGATTAAAGGTGTGTGCTACCACACCCAACTACTCTCTTTCTTTTTTATTTTAAGAACTTTAACCTTTAGCCTGCATACATTTTTAACACACTGTAAAACATTTAGAGGTTTTCTTCCTCTTTGAATCTCTCTTTACTATATATCTCTCTTTTTCTGACCACGTGAGTCTTTAATTTACTAAGCAATATGGAGAGGATTAAAGCCGTGGCTTTGATGGCTAGATCCAGCCCATTCCTTAGCTTTCCAGCCTCATGGCAGAGGTACCAGCCAGAGCCATGTTTATTGCCACAGCTCTACAGTGTTTCAGGGTCCCTGCC
The DNA here is from genome assembly GCA_004026605.1 of Ondatra zibethicus. NCBI lineage: Eukaryota > Metazoa > Chordata > Mammalia > Rodentia > Cricetidae > Ondatra > Ondatra zibethicus. The sequence goes on from PVIU01000159.1 coordinate 175,984, forward strand.
AGCAAGCAAGCTGCAGCAGTGTGCTCACAAACCATACTCAAATGATCCATAGTCAGACCGCCTGCCTGAAAGAGTCAGAGTTTACCCTGGCAGGACGGCCCAGAAAGCTGGCATTTTAAAATGACACAGCTTTCTTTGCTGCTATGGCTAAAAACCAAAAAGCATGTGGTCAGCTTTTTGTCAACACCATTGAAGTGTTTCGTGGCAGGACCTCTTTAAAGAGCTGCAAGGTTTTGCAGCTAAAGCTGAGTCAGGAAGCCTCTCTTAAATGAGAGCACTTGCCTCTAGCAAGCAGAGCACATCCGAGAAATTGCTGCTACCAAGAAGCCATGCTTTACTCTATTCTTTTCTGTCAAGAATTACTTCCCAAGCTCTGTCAGGCTTTATGTGGATGCAGTTGTCCACGTGGGCACCATTCTGTAACATGAGGGCCTGCTTGTCACCCCAGCCACCCAGCTAGCTTAGCCCTAAAATAATCACACAGAAACTGTATTCATTAAAACACTGCTCTCTCACTCACTCTCTCTATCTCTCGTACACACACATACACACACACGCCATTAAATATTATAAAATTAGGAGACATTATTTGTTGATATTTTATAGATTGATTAATACTTACTCTTATTTTTATATCTAAATTCCATTTTATTTGGGTTTTTAATCTATCAGTTTTAGAAAAGATAATATTTCCCAAGTGTAGAATATGCCTTTCTCTCTAGAGGTAAATGTTTCTTGGTAATGATGACAGCATGAGCGGTCAGCTGAACAAATTACTAACTGCTTAGTCGTGTAGTCGTGTGTTTTTATTCAGGGATCTGGTGTGAGCGTATTAGGATACACAGTCATGTTTAGCAGAAAGCATTAGGAAAAGTTTATAACCACCCGTACTTTTAACATGAAAACCTAATCGATTATGTCTATGTTTTCTTGGGCAGGTATATTTTGGAACTTCACACCCAAGATCCTATATCTCTGCCAATGTAACTGGCTTCAAATGTGTGACAGGAATGTCTTGTTTAATGAGGAAGGACGTGCTAGATCAGGCAGGAGGGCTGATAGCCTTTGCTCAGTACATTGCTGAAGATTACTTCATGGCCAAAGCAATAGCTGACCGGTAAGAAAACTAAATTCCTTTTAGTATCTAGCTTTTTTGTATTGGCTTATTCTTTCTGTTCCAACCCTGGATTCAGGCTATTTTATTATTTCTGCCAGTGAATACAAAAGTCAGTCACTCTGGCAGAGCATTCGTATTCTGCATTCTTAGGTAAGAATAATGAACAAGTGCCTTTCCAACCATTTCCCCCAGCTGCTTCATGTGAAGTGGCTAACAGGAGGCTTTTGAGAGAATGCAGATAGAAATTTCTATGTGTTTTAGAGAAATTAAAGTTCTTGGTATCATTTGAAAATGAATTTTTTGCTGGGCAGTGGTGGCGCACACCTTTAATCCCAGCACTCGGGAGGCAGAGGCAGGCAGATCACTGTGAGTTCAAGGCCAGCCTGGACTACAAGAGCTAGTTCCAGGACAGCTAGGATGGTTACACAGAGAAACCCGGCCTTGAAAACCAAAAAGGGGGCTGGAGAGATGGCTCAGCAGTTAAGAGCACTGACTGCTCTTCCAGAGGACCCGGGTTCAATTCCCAGCACCCACATGGCAGGTCACAACTGTCTGAAAATCCAGTTCCAGGGGATCTGACACCTTCACACCAATGCACATAAAATAAAGTTAAATAAACCATAAGAAATATTTAAAAACAAAAACAAAAAGAAAGAGAGAGAAAGGAAAATGAACTCTCTACAAAGTTCTTTTTTTTAAATTTTACTTTATAAATGAGAGTTTTGCCTGTGTCTATATATACCATGTGTGTGCCTGGTGCCCCTGGAGGTCATAAGAAGGCATCTGATCCCCCAGAACTGGAGTTGCTGATGGTTGTGCGCCACAATATGGGTGCTGGGATTCGAACCTATCTCTCCAGTCCCAAACTTTGAAATTTCTTAGCACACTGTTTCATGCTTCATCAAAAACCTCCTCACAACTTAGTATTTCTCTGTCACAGAGAATGTGTTTGGGTTTAAAGGAGATCACTTCCTTGTATGATCTCTTATTTTAAAAAAAATTGTTTTTGATGAATATATTTCTTGAAGCTCTTCCTTATGAGATTCATGGTCACCTAGTATCTTCAGTTGAGACACAATGCCACTTGGTTATTTTCTTGTTGAATGAGCACACACACGGGAGCAATCGAAGACAAAACCGTGAGTGCGAACTCTTCTCACCAAGTACTTTGAAAATGGCCACGTTTAAGTTTCTTGACCTATAAACCTAGGGAATGTAGTTCCTTCTAGCTGAAATGCAGTTGTGCAGAAACATCCATAGCATCAGGTTGCTCGTCTCTAAGGACCAAGCTTGTCCTGAATACCAGCAGCTGCTCACTCTGACAGTGGCTAATGAATGCGGCTTGAATGTGTCCATCAACATAGACCAAATTATCATTATCTTCATTTTCAGAGGTTGGAGGTTTGCAATGTCTACTCAAGTTGCCATGCAAAACTCTGGTTCGTACTCCATTTCTCAATTTCAGTCCAGAATGATCAGGTAAACCAGTAAACTGACATTTTATACTTTGTTAAAAGGAGTGTGTGTGTGTGTGTGTGTGTGTGTGTGTGAGAGAGAGAGAGAGAGAGAGAGAGAGAGAGAGAGAGATGGTACATTGTGTATATGACATGCTTAAAAAACCCATCCAGGGCCAGGCATTGTGGTGCACACCTTTAATCCCAGCACTTGGGAGTCAGAGGCAGGTGAGTCTCTATCAGCTTTATTAAGAGAAACTGAATGTCTAAATATATTTTCTTAATAATACTGAGATATTCTTTTAAAAAACAAAAGATGTTGAAACTAAGCTCTACATTTATCAGAGGATAGATCATGTAAATGAATATATGGCCATTTTTATTTACTAAATAAAAATAGAAAAGAGATTCGTAAAAGCAAATCTGAGGGCTGGAGAAATGGCTCGGCCATTAAAGGCTAAGCTCACAACCAAAAATATGAGTTTGTTTCCCAGCACCCATGACTGTCTCTCCAGCAGAGAGAGAGAGAATCTGGAAAAGGAAGGCTGGGGTGTAGCTAAGTTTACAGACTGCTTTGCTAGCATGCAGAAAGCCCTGGGTTTCGTCACCAGCACGGCACACACTGGGAGTGGTGGTGTGCCTGTAATCCCACACTTAGGTGAAAGACGCAGAGGGTCAGGAGCCGAAGGCCATCCTTAGCTAACTAGGGAAGGCCATCCTTAGCTAACTAGGGAATTTGAGGCCAACCTGGGCTATGGGAGAGACCCAGTCGTAAAAATGAAATAGTGTGTGTCTGTGTGTGTATGTCTTTCTGTGACAAGGTTAGAAGTTGATCATTTGTGTGGGAGTGGTTTGGGGGTTTGGGTGGTGGGGTTGCAGTTTTGGGGGTCAGTTGGTTACTTTTGTAAACTTTTTTAACCAGGCTGTTATCTTAAAGAAAATCCTGTTTTTGTTTCTTTCTTTCAGGTGGACCAAATTGAGAATTAACATGCTTCCTGCTACAATAATTTGTGAGCCAATTTCAGAATGCTTTGTTGCCAGTTTAATTATCGGGTGGGCAGCCCACCATGTGTTCAGATGGGATATCATGGTCTTCTTCATGTGTCATTGCCTGGCATGGTTTATATTTGACTACATTCAGCTCAGGGGTGTCCAGGTATGTAGATATACCAGGAAAGGGCTTGTAGTAATTTGCTGAGGGACCAAAACTATTTTAATTTAGAAAAGGTTGGAGAAAGTTTGAGTCATTTTTTTAGCTTAACACTGAAGAGTAAAATGTAGACATAAAATTAAGCAAAATTTGGGCCAGGCAGTAATGGCACAGCCTTTAATTCAGAGGCAGTTGGATCTCTGAGTTCAAGGCCAGCCTGGTCTACAAGAACTAGTTCTAGGACAGGCTTCAAAGCTGCAGAGAAACCCTGTCTCGAAAAACCAAGAAAATTAAATAAAAAAAAATTAAATTAAGCAAAATTTGGAACTTAAAGTTAGTTCAGAAAAATGATGTTAAGCAAGTATTCAAGCCAAGACTGCAGTTATTTTAATGCTGCTTTTACTAATAATGAACATTTCTTAGACTATATTGCAAGGCAATTATGTCACCTAAGGAGACTCCTTCAATTTCAGTTATGCCAAGAGTGGGGTACTAGGAACTCATTCTTCTTTCTCAGTGCGCCTATGTATCTGTGTGTGCGCGCATGTGCACATGTGCATGCGTACGTTCTCCTTGCTCCCATGTGCAGGCTTGTCCTCCCATCTACCAGGTAGGTTCTGGGGATTGAATTCAGGCCATCAGGCTTTGGCAGCAAGTGTTTCTCCTTGCTGAGCCACCTCACTGGCCTCGAATTTTATTCTTTCACTGTGTTTAGTTTGACAGTAAATAAATTGACTTTTATTTTTAATTCTTAGGGTGGCACACTGTGTTTTTCAAAACTTGATTATGCTGTGGCTTGGTTCATCCGTGAATCCATGACAATATACATTTTCTTGTCGGCATTATGGGACCCGACTATAAGCTGGAGAACTGGTCGCTACAGGTTGCGTTGTGGAGGAACAGCAGAGGAAATCCTCGACGTGTAACAAGCTTCGTGACTGTACACAGAGGATGGAACAGAAGTATTATAAATTATGTTTATAGAAATGCTTTTAAGGATCTACCTTCAGTAGTTTTATCACATGTATGTTTTGGTATCTGCTATTAATTTATTTGCATGGCACTCGCATCTGTGAAAAGGAAAAAAACAACAAAACCGGTCTGTAGTCTTGGCTAATAGTATATTTTGTGAAAGTAGAGAATCAAGACAATTGGTTCTAGGAAACTGGGTTTGTTTTTGTTTTTTGTTTTTTTTTTGTCGTGTTTATTTTTTTAAACAAATGAATATATATATATCTCTATATATACACACACACACAAGACTGCTCTGCAGCAGACACGATGACAGTATCCTTCAACAGGGAAAGTTTCTTGCTGAGTGGACTCACTCCATGATCTGTACGGGAGGACAGTAGCAGCTCTGTGAGAGAAGGGGACCGGTCATGGCCTCCCCCGTGTGAAGTGAATGACGTCTCACAGGGAGGCACCGACTGAGAAACTTTTTCATGCTTTATGCCTACCTCTTGTAGCTGTTGCAGAGCAAATAGACATTAGAAGTTGTAATACGGTAGCTAGGCCTTGCAAAAACAAATGGAAACTTTAAAAAGTAATAATAATAATAATAAAAGAGCTGGAGTCTAGTATTTATATGAATCTGTGAGAATTTTTTTTTTTGTCTCACTGAAATGAACCAAAAGTGGCTGAGATTGGTTTTTAATCATAACCATGAATTGAAGGCATCTTTCGGACCAACTGTTGTTGGCTCTTTCTTGAACCATGTTAATCACTGTGCTGTAATTAGGAGAGCTGAATCTTTCCTTCCCTGTTCCTTGCCCAGCCTGCCCCGTCTTTCCTTAGCTTTTTTCAGGGTAGGGGGGTGGGGGGTGCTCTTGTTTTAGTGTGAGTGGATGTTTTGATAGTTGTAAGGAAATGCATTTCAGACACGGTTCACAGGAGCTATTTTCTTACCCAGTATGTCTGTATTGTTAATAAGAATGTAATTTCATGATACCGGTATTTAATATCTTTTTTAAGTCAGTAGATATTCTAGCTATCAGTAAATAAAATACAGCAGAGAATTAAGAGGACGTGATGAACTTTTCTCTTAGAATCAGTAGTGTCTAACTGAGTCTACTGTGTGTGTGTTGTTTGTTTGTATCTAACTGAGTCTACTGTGTGTGTGTTGTTTATTTGTTTTTAGTAGTATCTAACTGAGTCTACTGTGTGTGTGTTGTTTATTTGGTTTTTGGGGGGTTTGGTGTTTTTTTTTTCCTTTTTTTACTATAATAGTCTAGTCTTATTTAAATTGAATTTTTGTATTCAGTTTGTATGACCATAGACTAGGTCAGCCTAGTTGTAAATGCACGCCAGACTTGACTCTCCTCTCTCCGTCACTCAGCTAAACTTGCTTGTCAGCCTGTGCTTAACTTGTGGTGAGCTGGACTTTTGTTTAAAATAAGCAAAAATGTAAGGGAAAGTGCATCGGCCTTTTTCCCCTGTCTTTTTTAGGTGGTGTTTTGCTTCTCCCTGAGAATTTGGTGGCAAAGTTGTCCATCTGATGCCTGCTGCTGACACCAGCATTGTGGCAGCTTCACATCCTATGTTACAGTGGCTTCCGTGTCCGTGCATAGCGTGTAGCCTGTTAGCAATAACTTCCTTTTTATAGAGAACACTTCATCCTACTGAGCCAGTCCATTTACCTAATGACTGTACACACGGTCTCACTTGCAATATATCTGTAAATGTGTATGTACTATAAATGCACACCACACCTACATCTTCCTGGGCCAAACTGTATTATCTTCCCTTCCCTCTCTCTCCTGGCCTTACTCCTTCTGTCTCTCTTGCCTTATGATGAATTTGTTTGAAGGGCATTTTCTTTATGAACAAAGGCTTAGATGCATATTCCTTTCTTTTTTTCCTTCTGTGAAATGGGTAATATTGCCCCCCTGAGGAAAGTCACGCAGTGAAAACAAGTCTGGTTATGACCCACTATGTGTTTATTATTTTTTTATCGCTCTTTCATGAGTTGAGTTTCGCTGAGCATGTTTGCCGTTTGTCCGTCAGAATAGTGAAGTTTGGTAGATGCCACCTTTGCACTGCTGAAGTGAAATCTTGCTGACTACTTAGCTTTTTTGTTGATCTCAGTATGGGCAAAGAAACAAAATCCAAATGGCTGGACAAACTTCTTGTGTTTTGTAAATATTTAAAAAAATGTTCTGTATGTATGTTTTCTGTGGTCATGGAGTATTTCCTTAAGTGGGGCTTCAAGTGTGCAGAGAGTAACTCTTTGTTTAGCAAGTTTGGAGTGAAGATAAAATAGTAAGAAATACTGTAAATGTTGAAGTATCACAGCAGAACTGTAGGAGTCCAAATTTATAATAAACTGTCTTTTTAAAAAAACAATTAAGTGTCTAGAATATATCATGTTTTATTATTTAAAATCATTGTCTTAAGGTTTTTTTGTTCAGAAAATAAAAATTTGAATACAATCAACATAAGCAACAGTGTGGTTTGATTTACTCCCTTTCCTTTTATGTCAGGCTTTTGCACATGGTCTCTCAGACATGTTGTCATTCATTCTCAAGTCTTCCTTTCATTTGGGCTACTATTTCATACTGGGCCGGAGAACATAAAGTACGCGTGCCCCGTCCACTCATCTGCATTAATCATCCTGGGTGGGGCTGACTTCTGCTGTGGCTGCACTTGGAGAATCCCCACTGGAAGCTCTTCCCCTAGCTGAGTGAGCCTGAACTCTGCCTTTTCAATCATGTCACCTCCACAGCTAAGAAAGGTAAATCAGTCCCAGGGAAGGACTGGGCTGGTCTTGCCGCCTGAGGTACTGAGCTGGATCCCACACACTATGCAGATGAGCCTCTCTGCCTGTCCCCCACTAACACACGAGTAACAATATCTGGGTGGGGGGAATCCTCCAAGATTCATGTTGAGCACTGGGTGTATTGTGTTCCCCACAGCAAGCTGGCTAGCTAGACAAGCCTAATTGACCTCCAGGCTCAGGGATAGACCTGACGCCCTCAGTACATAGCGTGGGGAGAGAGGTCAAGAAGACACCACCTCAGCTTTGGTCTATATACACACGAACCCACACATAAACATGATGGGGAAAAAGCCATTAACCACATCAAGTTGGGGTGTGGCCACTTAGACCCCAGGTAAAAAAATCGAGAGAACACAGGTGTGCTCTCTCTCCATGCGGTGTCCGCCAGACAGGACTTTGGACCTCCAGACCTCCCACCATTGTAGTGTGAGTTTCCCCCCTTTTCAGTCATTAAAAATACCCGTTCCTATTGAGCTGGCTTGCTTATTTATTTGTGCCGACACAATTCAACAACAAACAGATATACACATATACAGGCACACCATCTGTACTGATGCCAAACGAGCCCTTTTGTTCTTGTTCTGCAGGCTTGATTTGTGTCCTCTAGATGGGTTTTTAGTAAAATGTAGAGCAGCAACCTAAGAATCATTAAGTGCTAAGTCTTCATGGGGCCTTTTCCCAGTTCTGGGAGAGGCTGACAGAATCCAGGTGACTGGGGGATGTTTTCATGTGGTTATGCTATTTAGATATTAGTCATCAAGACATCCGTGCTAATAGCATGAAGCAATAATTACATGACTTAAACAATTTGGGGATATTGCAAGACTGAGGGTCTGGGTATCAGAAGCCTCCCCTGAAGACTGCATGCCTCCCATTGTAATGTGACCTGTTTCCCAGCTCCATAATCCTGTGACTTGTGTTATCCCTTCTCATGAGTGACAAAAGACAGCATGTCAGAGAGTCTAGTTGATTCTGATGCAAACACTGGAGCATGGGAAGGGAGTGGAGTTAGACTTGGTGATGTGCCCAGCCAATTTGGCTGAAACAGAAAGATCCCAGCCTGGACTACATAGCAAGATCCTAAAAACCAGTGGAAGCAGCTTAGGGTCATTTCGGTAGCGCTGATGTCTGCAGGTGATGAGTATAACAGAATGTCAACAGGTGACAGCAAAGGACAGAACCTTGGGAAGCTATTTATAGGATAAAGACATCTAGGAAGGGACTGGAGAGAGCTCAGCCGCTAGGAGTCCTTGCTTCTCTCCCAGAGGACCTGCATTTGATTTCCAGCATCCATGTGTCTGGTTCACAACCATTTGTAACTCCACTCCCAAGGAACCTGACATCCTCTTCTGACCTCTGAGCACAGATAAGCATGCAGGCAAAACACTAATACATATAAAATATTTTTTCACAAAATCTGAGAAGACAGGCTTCCAACTCTGAGGTTATGTGGATCTTAGTGACCCTGGGACTCTGGCCAGCTTTCTTAATCTTTCTGAAACCCAGTTTATTACTGTATACGATGGTGGATTCTGAAGTCATCTCCTTGACTCATTAGATGAGGGGTAATAAATGTGGTTAGTTCCTTTCTGTTGCCAAATAAGAAATTCCCATAGGGGCTATCTTGGAAAGAGAGTTTAGAATTTAGAAAGAAAGGGTCAGGGGTGGGGGTGCCGTGGATCATCAAAATGGGGCAACACCAGTGAGTTTGTGAGTGGGCACCATTCCCAGTGTGGCTGCATCTCCATCCCTGGTGAGTTGCATCACACAATGAGGGTAGAGTTTCTGTATGTGAGTATTTTCCTTGAGGTGGGATTTTTCTTAATGTGGTATATTTTATTCCACAGGAGAGAAAGGAATGGGGTTTTCAGAGTTGAAAACTGGTTCTGCTCCTTGGTGATGCCCATCCCCTCTTTGATCTGAGAAACTTCTGAAGAAAGGCATCTCTAGGGGGCTAGTTCAGCAAGGTGGAGCAACAGAAATGAAAGTCATGACACATACCCCAGTGATACTTGGTGAAACCACAGACTCTGACTTGACTTCTCAAGAAGGGGAATTCCTTGCTGCCCACCCCACTGGAGCTCTGGCCACAGTGTGTCTTCATTTTGTTATTACTTCACAGTCTGTTACTTCCTACTTGGACTGTGTTGACCTTACTTCAGCTTTACTTCTGGCTTTGACTTCTTTCTGACCTCATTGCTTAAACATTGAGGTTTTTAAGCAATAGATAAGGTGCTTTGTTGTTGTTGTTGTTTTGTTGTTGTTGTTCTGTTGGTTTTTGTTTGTTTTTTGAGACAGAGTTCCTCTGTGTAGCCCTGATTGTCCTGGAACTTGTTCTGTAGACCCTAGAACTCAGCCGCCTGCCTCTGCCTCTCAACTTCTGGGATTAAAGGCATGTGCCACCATGCCTGGCAATTTCTTAACTCTATCTAGATGAACATCTAAATGATTTCTTTGGGAGTCGGGGGTTGTTGAGACAGGGTCTCCCTACAGTCCCTAGCTCATCTGGAACTCGCTATGTAGATCAGACTGGCTTTGAACTCACAGAGATCCACCTGCCTTCGCCTCCCGAGTTATTTTACATGTCTTTCCATTTTAACCATAAAAACAACTTATGTGACCAAACAGAAATCGTTACTCTTCCAAACTCTTTATATTAAGGGCAGTGTTTTCCCCAAGGGCAGACAGTGTAGGGTTGGAAATAATTAGCATTTGTACAAGTGAGTGGGCCCCTGGAAGTTGTCTAAATCAAAGATCTTTTTCCCAAAATGTGATTTCCTTCCCTCTTTTTCCAGTTCCAGCTTTTAAATTAGTGCTTTCTTTTTTAATAGCAAATTTTATCACTTTATTTCTAAATAGTTCTCTTTATAAAAATTGTTTTTATTGAGCTCTATATTTTTCTCCACTTCCCTCCCATCCTCTCCCCTCCCCTCCCCGTCAATCCTCTCCCATGGTCCCCATGCTCCCAATTTACTCAGGAGATCTTGTCTTTTTCTACTTCCCATGTAGATTAGATCCATGTATGTCTCTCTTAGGGTCCTCATTGTTGTCTGGGGTTATGAATTGTAGGCTGCTTTTTTTTTGCTTTACATCTAAAAGCCACTTATGAGTGAGTACGTATGATATTTGTCTTTCTGGGTCTGGGTTACCTCACTCAATATGATGTTTTCTAGATACATCCATTTGCCCACAAATTTCAAGATGTCATTATTTTTTCTGCTGTGTAGTACTCCATTGTGTAAATGTGCCACATTTTCCTTATCCATTCTTCAGTAGAGGGGCATTTAGGTTGTTTCCAGGTTCTGGCTATGACAAACAATGCTGCTATGAACATAGTTGAGCACATGTCCTTGTGGCACGATTGAGCATCCTTTGGGTATATACCAAAAAATAGTATTGCTGGGTCTTGAGGAAGGTTGTTTCTTCATTTTCTGAGAAATCACCATACTGATATCCAAATCAGCTGTACCAGCTTTCACTCCCACTGGTGTAGGAGGTCCTTCTGTATTTGTGTTGCTTTCATTGGTTGAATAAAGAAACTGCCTTGGCCTTTTGATAGGGCAGAACTTAGATAGGTATGGGGGAGGAACTGAATGCTGGGAGAAAGAAGGCAGGCAGAGAGAGCCACTATGAAGCTGCCAGGTCAGACATGCTGAATCTTTCCCGGTAAGCCATGATCTCGTGGTGACATACAAATTATTAGAAATGGGTTGAATCAAGATGTGAGAGTTAGCTAATAAGAGGCTAGAGCTTATGGGCCAAGCAGTAATTTAATTAATACAATTTCTGTGTGGTTATTTCAGGGGGTTAAGCTAGCCGGGCGGCCAGGAGCCAGGTGGCCAAGACGAAACGCAGGCCTGCTCCTCATACTATACCCATCAGCAATGGAGGAGTGTTCCCTTTTCCCCACAACCTCTCCAGCATAAGTTGTCATCAGTGTTTTTGATCTTGGCCATTCTTACAGGTGTAAGATGGAATCTCAGAGTTGTTTTGATTTGCATTTCTCTGATGGCTAAGGATGTTGAGCATTTCCTTAATTGTTTTTCAGCCAGTTGGATTCATCTATTGAGAGTTCTCTGTTTAGATCTATATCCCATGTTTTATTGGGTTTGTTCTTTCGATGACCAATTTCTTGAGTTCTTTGTATATCAAATTATTGTTTTCATGCTCCATTTTCAGTTCTGAAACAAATAATACTCAGCCTTGGCGTTCTTCTCAGTAGGTATCTGAGTTTATTGAGAGCATTTTCTGATCTAGTCTCTGGGCTCCAGAGGTAGGGTATGCTAACTGTGCAGTCTTGGTTATAGAAAAAAGTCAGCAACTGGGCATGCTGATACATGTTTTGAGTCCCAGTGCTTGGGAGGCAGAGGCAGGCAACCTCTGTGAGTTCGAGGCCAGCCTGGTCTACAGAGTGAGTTCTAAGACAGCTAGGGCTATGCAAAGCCATGTTTCTCAGCCTGTGGGTCAGGACTGCTTTGGGGGCTTGAATGACCCTTTCTTGGGGCTTGCCTAAGACCGTCAGAAAACACACATGTTTACACTGTGATTCATAACAGTAGCAAAATTACAGTTATTAAGTAGCAGTGAACATAATGTTATGGTTGGGGTTTGCTATAACATGAGGAACTATATTAAAGGGCCAAAGCATTAGGAAGGTTGAGAACCACTACTCCATGTAGTCCCAGCTCAAACCCACTATGTAGAAAGACCCTGTCTCAAAAGAGAAAGGAAGGGAGGGAAAGAGGGAGGGAGGGAGGAAGGGAAAAAGACAAACCCAGCCATCCTCTGTTCCTTGGAAGTTTTAAGATAGTTATCTGTAAACATGTCTGGGCCTGACACAGCAGTAGTTTCAGTTTATTTGATTGTATTTTTTGTATTAGTGTGTATTTTCTACATCCTAAAAGTCAGCTTCAGTTGTCTCTACATTAGAGATGCATGTAGCAATTCTCTAGTCCTCTTCCAATATTGTCTTTTCTGGTTACAGATGTGTCTCTTCCAGATCATGGGCTAATTGATTACAGGCTTCTATGGTCTGAGAGGAAAAATCACAGGTAAAGCCAATGGGTGTCTCTCAACTATCAAGAACACTTGGCCCCATTGTCCTTCCTCTTTTTCTTGTCTTTTTTTTTTTTAAACTAATTTATTCTTTGGCAGTTTCATACACATATATGATGCATTCTGGTCACCTTCGTTCCTCCATTCTCTCTTCTTTTCATCCCCACTAAACCCCCCATCCTCTCATCAATTCCTCTCCCCATCAACCCTCCTATCAATCTTTCATGTCTGGTGTGGAAGGTTCTTCTGTATATGTGTTGCTTTTATTGGTTAATGAATAAAGAAGTTGTTTCGGCCAGTGACTTAGAATAGAGCTAGGCTGAATGCTGGGAGAAAGAAGGCAGAGTCAAGGAGAAGCTATGTAGTCCCACAGGAGACAGAGGCTGGAACTTTACCCAGTAAGCCACAGATTAATGGAGATGGGTTAATTTAAAATATGAGTTAGCCAGAAATATGCTTAAGCTATTGGCCAAACAGTATTGCAAATAACATGGCTTCTGTGTGATTATTTCAGGGCTGAGCAGCCAGGAACAAACAAGCGGTCTCCTACTACACAGGTCTTTTTGTTTTGACTTTGTTTTTGCTGTGTGACCCACTGGATTTAACTAGGACTGCTTGTGTAAGCACGGATGTGAAACTATCCCCTGGATCGTGAGTAACTTACTAGTGGCTACGTCACTGAAGACAATGACTTCCTTTCTTACAGCAGCCTTCACAGCTATTAGCACCTCCGGGCAAGGTAGGGCTCCACAAGTCCCACCCCCACTTATGACCGCTTGTCTTGTGCAAGCTACTGTAGTTGTTGTGAGTCCTTGAGTGTCATGGCCATGTCATTTCCTCCGTGGTACAGCTTTTTAGGGCCCCCCTTCCTATCATTCTGCTCTTACAGTCTTTCTGCCCCATCTTCTATGGTGTTCCCAAGGTTGGAGGGGATGATGTGGGTGTCCCATTTAGTACTGTAGCACTCAACAGTCATTTAACCTCAGCACTGTGACAGCCAGACTCATTTCTTTGTGAAGAGAAACCTCTTTGACATGGTTGAAGACAGTTTTAGTCTATGGGTCTAAACAAATATTTAAGAGGCAATTTGACAGCTGGGCGGTGGTGGCACACGCCTTTAATCCCAGCCCTTGGGAGGCAGAGGCAGGCAGATCTCTGTGAGTTCGAGACCAGCCTGGTCTACAAGAGCTAGTTCCAGGACAGTCTCCAAAGCTACAGAGAAACCCTGTCTCGAAAAACCAAAACCAAAAAAAAAAAAAAAAAAAAAGGCAATTTGACAATATATCTAATTACCATGACAAAAGTAGCTGGTTTGTCCCTAGTAGCCTATGACTTCCCCGAGCATGGGCCCTTTGATAGGTCCATAAGTACCATGAATAAATTCTAATTTATGATCTAATTTATGATGGATCTAATCAGAAATCAGTTGGTTACCACTGTAATCACTATGACCCTTTGCACCGCTCCTTGCCTGGCAAGTTAGTATGACAGCATGCATGGTCTAACGTTGGGGAAGACTATTGCTGACTTTGCCTCACCAGCTGTCTACATGGCTACTATTGGCATTATGAATACTAGAGAGCAGAGAGGATGCTCCCAGCCCGGTTACAGCATAGTGTCTTTGTATTCTGCAACCAACATATGGTGTCGTCAGCAATAGGGGCTTATCATCCCATTCTTGTGGATAATCAGTAGCAACAGCCATAACCTGTATAGTTTTGGAGGCCTCTGGAGCCTTCTTGATCAACGACCCTTGAGGACATCCCTCATACTTGCCACTGGGAATTTTGTTTGATAATCTAAGCCTTCTGGGATCAGCACTATCCACCCATGCATGGGACCTACATTCAAAGCCTTTTCTTTTTAGTGTTTGTTAATTAGCTTGTAAAGTAGAGGGTTCTCATGTAACTATTTATATCCTTAGTTTTGGTTAACTCTCCCTCATACTCCATCTTCTCTCCCATCCCTGTTTAAACCTAGCCACCCCTAGTCATCTTTCCTTCTAGGTTCTTCTTAATTGTTCTTTAGATTTTTATTCTATTATTTGTGTGTGTGTGTGTGTGTGTGTGTGTGTGTGTGTGTGTGTGTGTGTGTGTGTGTGTGTGTGTGTGTGTAGGAAAGTATAATGTATGCAGAGGCCAGAAAAGTATATCAGATCTCCTGAAGCTGGAAGTTGTGAGTCATTTGATATGACTGATGGGAACCAGACCTAGGGCCTCTAGAGGAACAGCAAACTTCCTTAATCACTGAGCCATCTCTCCAGCTTCCCTCCCCCTATTTTTCCTTCCTTCCTTCCTTCCTTCTTTCCTTTCTTCCTTCCTTCCTTCTTTTCTTCCTTCCTTCTTTCTTTCCTTCCTTCCTTTCTTTCTGACTGGCTTTGATCTCCAGATCCTCTGCCTCTGCCTCCCTCAGCAAATCCTACTGACCTGCTTCACCAGAACCGGCCCCTCCCCCTGTTTTCATAGCACAGGTGTCATGGGATAGTTGATAACACTCTGTGAAGATACTTTGCTGTTTTACCTCATCTGCCTAAGGCACCCTCTGATTGGTTTAATAAAGAGCTGAGTGGCCAATAGCTAGGCAGGAGAGGCTAGGCAGGACTTCCAGGCAGAGATAGAGAGATAGGGACTCTGGGAAGAATCTGGGTGTGGGGGAATCACCAGCAAGATATGGAGGAAATAACAAGCAGTGTGGCAGAACCAGATTAATGTAAATTAATATAAATTATAATATAAATAATATAATATAAACTTAGTTTGACTTAATTTAAGAGCTAGTTGGTAACAAGCCTAAGCTAAGACCAAGCTTTCATGCTTAATAAGAAGTTTCCATGCCATTATTCAGGAATTGGTGGTCCAAAGAAAGACCGAGTACATTTGGCATACAATATGGAGGCACGTATGTTCCAAGTGTAAGGCCTTTAAGCAGCTAAACAGCTGGTGTGCTACTCCATGAGATGCAGTGGAAACCCTGCTGCATCTCAACCCAGCTACTTCTTAGACCTGGAGCAGATAGACTGACTCCCAGCCAGTGCTAACAGATGTGAGGCTTGGGTCTCACAAACCGGAGGGAGTAGAGCCGGCTGCCAGAACCGTGTGCTAATCAGAGCCAGAAATGGAGCCTACAGATGCACAGAAGGGCTTTGCAACATTTTCCCAGAGCCAGGGCATTCAGAAAGCCAGATCCAGACCAAGAAAACCTCTGAATAGGCACAGTATGCTTGAAAATGTGCTTAGGTGCTGAAGAAAGAAAAGAAAATGGGTAAAGATAGTCATAAAAATATAGTTTGAAAATAATAAAGTGAAGTCTTTAATGAGAGAGTAAAGTAATGTAAAAAGAATAGGCCTCCTAAGGACAGGAAACACAACATAGGACGTTTGGACCTTATATAGTGGTTTGTTAATTTTAATTTTTTAAATACTAGTGAACAAAAAAGCAACAGCTACTGAGAGACATTGGATTGTAGGAAAAAAAACCCTGCTGAATTAAACATCCTATATATTTTAAAGATGCCTTAGCTTCAGAATGGAAGTTATGAAATGTGTTGCATTGGGGGAAAGGTTATGCCTTTATTTCCACAGGAAACAGAAAGTTGTAGATTCTTTCAAAATTAATGAAGATCAGATTTGATCAAGGGAGACCTCCTGAAAATCTTGGCTACAGACATGAAAGAAGAAACCAAGAAAAACTATAAGGCAGGTGATACATATGCTGGTCCTTCTACATGGGAACAGCTCTCAGCCTGGATGAGATGTGATAAATTTTGCTGGCTAGAGAGTCCTTATGATATATTATTACATGCCATCCTTTCGCATGGCATGGATGGAGATTTATAATACAGTTTGGTTATGCCATTCGAATGGACTTATAAAGTTGACAAATGCCTTTACCTACCCAGACATAGAACAGAAAACCATCTTTAACTGATTTATGCACACTGCACATTTCATACTTGTGTTACAGATATGTAGGTTGCCTCTAAAAGTTTGTATGCTTTCAGAAAAAAGAACCAGACACCAATGAAGACAAGTAGCCCAGGTGCTCCAGCCTACCAGAAGGCCTCCATTGCTGTTTGATCAAAAGTTCACATCCAGAACAATTTCAAAGCTGCTGGGTGAGATGCCTCCATCCACCTCACCTCCCAAGTGCTAGGATTATGGGCCCTTCTTTTAAGAACTGTCATACTCTATGGAACCCTCAGGATGAAGCCTGGGATTTTTCTCATGACCGGGAGGCCATTTAAATTAACTCTTGCCAAATATCTCCATCGCTACTTCCTGCTAGTTTCCTTAATCCACTCAGAAATTCTCTCAGTAAACTTTCTGCAAGACCCTGCTTTCTCTTGCTCTTGATCTTGGTACATGTTGCTTCCTTAACTGGGTCCCCTGGTTCCTCTTATGAACCCCCACTCTACCCATGGGTTTTAGTTCAGATGTCCCCTGTATGAGGGCTTCCCAACATCCTTACTGCTGCATTCAGTAATCCCTGAGCTCTTGCCATGCTCATTGTTTTCATTTCCCCTTACATCGTTGAGTTCACCTTAGATGGATGTTGTCAAGGGCAGAGAGGATTAGTGGTTTACTTGACCTTGTGCCCCAAGCACCTAGCCTAGGACTTGACACAAAGTCCTTTCTACGGAATGAAGTAATGAATAAAATAAGCACTCTTAGAACTCAGTCATCACAATTATCCCTGAAATTAATCATATAGCAGCAAAGCATACAGACTGTGAACTCACCTCTGGCTTCATGTACCAACATAACCATTGGCTTCCTGTGCCAACTGGACACCTCAGGGGAAGGCCGTGTTATCAGTTCAAGGTTGGCATTAGAATTCGGTGTGACAAAGCTGGGTGGTGGTGGCCCATGCCTTTAATCCCAGCACTCAAGAGGCAGAGGCAGGCGAATCTCTGTGAGTTTGAGGCCATCCTGGTCCACAGAGGAAGTTCCAGGACAGTTAAACAGAAACCCTGTCTCAAAAGACAAAACAAAGCAAACAAACAAACAAACAACAAAAAAAACACAAAGAATTCAGTGTGACTTTGTATGTGAAAAGCCACATTCTCTGTAAAATCTTTACTGTTGCTGTGATACAAATCTTGTCACTCATTGAAAACAAGACCTTGGTGTGGAGGAGACTGAGTGGATGAGAGCAATCGCTACAAAAGTGTGAGGACCTGAGTTCAAATCCCTGGAACCCGTGTCAAAAGCCAGGCATGGTCACACGCAAGATTATGACTACAGTGTTGTTCAGGGCAGAGACAGGAAGATCCCTGGGACTTGGTGGCCACCAGTCCAGCTCCAACTCCATCGAGAGACCTTGTTCAAAAGAATACAACAGGGAGTGACTGAGCAGGGTGCCCAGTGTCCTCCCCTGGCTCATCCGCTTTGTAAAGTCAGCCGGTAGCTCTTTCCTTTGGGGGTTTGAGAAAACGCTGTTCACAACTGATAGAGAGGGTTGCTTGATCTCTTCTAGAGGAACTGACCGACGCCCAAGGAGAAAAATCAATATGATTTGTTTGAACTGTTTTAAATGGCATCATTGTACCTGTTGAATGTTGTCCAGAGTGTTCGAGCCGGTGGATTGGCCTGGCAAGCAGCTGCAAGGCCTCATTGTACTAGAATAGCCCATTATTCTCGGAAGCCAGTGTATCCAGTGCAGAACACTGCACACACACTGGAGTGAGAGGCATGGGCGACACTCAAGGGGTCTTGTGTAGCTCAAGTGTTTCTAGCTGTTATTTTAAGGATCAGCTGGTTCTGTATCATTCAAGGACCATTTCCAGATATCTTGGCATGGATTGTAATGAGCACAAGGTATCCAGGTCTTTCTGGAATGGGCCACTTGACCTGAAAGGGGACCCCCCACCCCAACTTTGTAGGTCCCATAGTTTTCTAACTATGCATGAGTAATTCTTTTGGATGCCAACAGCACTGCTCAACTCCTGGGTGGTGAAAGAAAAGACTCTATTGTCACAGGCTTTTCTGAGAAACGGATCTGTCACTTTCAGCTGCCCTCTGGTGGACTTCATAATAGTGGCATGATGGGAAGCTGAGGCAGGAGGATTGTGAGTTCAAGGCCGGAATGGCTATATGACTAGATGCTTTTGAGATGGGGAAAAATGGGAGAGAGGAGCAAGAGGGAGAGGAAGGCGGTGCTGCGAGTGTCTGAAGCGGGAGAGCTGTGGTTCCGACCCTAGGACACCATTGCATTCTCCAGGTGAAACTGTCCAACAGAAAGGAGTTTCCCTGGGGGTTTCTGTAATCAGCAGTGGCCTGTAGGCCCCCAGCAGATGTGGACTGGCCAACCATCACTACCAGCAGTGTCAGAGGAACACTCACTGAAAAGTTAACAGAAAATTTTCTTGCCAATATTTTTTTTTTCTTAGAAAACTGTGGTTTTGAACTTTGGTAAAAGGGAGAGTGGAATTTACCATCTTTTTTTCTTCTGTTTTCATAGATCGTCTGAAAGGGATGGAAATACAGAGACAAAGGTACCCCGGTTCTGTCTTTGAGACTGACCCAAAGCTACAGATTGAAGATAGGGGACATCCTGTCCTCCACCATGCTGGTGATTGAAGCCAGCAGGCCTAGACCTGTCCGGCCCTGATGAATTCTGGGAACATGATATCCTGTGTAGTCACTGGGCCTCTATAGGTACTTATAGTTACAGGCCAACAAACCTCTGTCAACTCAACCTTCAAATGCAGAGATTAAATGCTTAGAGCAGTTTGCTTAGCATATAGGGACAACGGTTCATGACTGACCACCTCATCCCTTTCCTGTAACCATCTCTGGGAGAATCTGGCCAAGTCCATCAATGCCAGTGGCACACAGAGAAAGGTTTAGCATTCTTGTATGAAAGCAGAACCCACCCCCTCTCCTTTGTTTTTTTCCAACAGATAAGTCCTGGCTCCCTGCCTCAGTGACTGCTGGTTCCACTGATGGTGGCAGCTGGGCCACCATGGACTGCTTGAGGAATTGAAACAGTTGGCTGGGCAGATCAGCAGGAAAAGAGATGCCAAACAAAGGGCATGTGTAATGTGCAAGAAATAGACTAAGTTTTACGGCCAGAGGATGTGGCTAACTTAGAGGTAGAATTAACAAGAGAGAAAAGTGAGCTTCAGTTATGATGGAGTGTGCGTGTTAGGGGAACATGAAGAGGAATTTGAAAGAAACGTGAAATGAAATTATGAAGTTGGGAGATAGCTCTGTTTGGCAAAGTGCTTGCTGCGTGATCCTGATATCCTGAATTTGGTTGCCTAGCTTACACATGCACACACGCACACATACACACACACACACGCACAAATACACACATGCACTCTCCTGGAATTATGGCACACAACTATAATCTCAGCGATGAAGAGAGGTAGATCCCTGGGGCTTGCTGGCCAGAGAAGCTTGCCAATTGGTGAGAACAAAACCTAGTTTCAAGGTGGGAAGTGCCGGGTGGTGGCGGCGCAGGCCTTTGATCTCTGTACTCAGGAGACAGAGGCAGACAGATTATGAGTCCAGAGCCCAGCCTGATCTACAGAATGAATTCCAGGCCGGACAAGGTTACATACTGAGACGCTGTCCCAAAATAATGATAACAATATAAAGTGGAGAGTGACAGAGGAAGATGCCAGATGTCAACCTCTGGTCTCTAGAAACAGGCTAAAACATGAAGAGAAACATATGTGTAAAGGACGTAGAAGATCAGTCAGATAGACACTAAATCTCATAATATTTCCAGAATACAAACTCACATGAAAACTAAAGAAAGGAAAAAAATGATTTAGATCCTGGTAGGTTTATTATAAAGGCAGAATACCAATAGTGGCGCACGTCTTTAATCCCAGCATTCACTCAGAGGGCAGAGGCAGAAGGATCTCTCTGAGTTTGAGGCCAGCCTGGACTACAAAGCTAGTTCCAGGACAGCCAGGGCTGCACAAAGAAACTCTATCTCGAAAAACAAAGAATCTCCTCTCTCTCTCTCTCTCTCTCTCTCTCTCTCTCTCTCTCTCTCTCTCTCTCTCTGTCTTTCTCATGTATGAGCGTGAGTGTGCGTGTGTGTGTGTGTGTGTGTGTTGAATTTAGGGCCTTCTGCACTTTAGGTTCTGTATCATAAATCTGCAAATTATTTCTGTATCTCTGAGCTATCTCCTTAAACCTTTTAAATTTTTTTTTATTTCAATTCTAGTCTGTCCTTGCAATCTTCCTGCCTCAGCTTCCTGTGTAGCCGGGACCCCAGGTTTGTATCACAAATCTTGGCAACATTTCTTAATCATTCACTGGCTAGAAAAAGAGAGTTGTTGACAAAGGAAATGAGCATTCATCAACAGACTCTTAGGGGCTGGGCATGTGCCTTTAATCTCAGCACTCGGGAGGCAGAGGCAGAAGGACCTTTGAGTTCAAGGCTAGTTTGGTCTACTTAGCAGGTTCTAGGACAGCCAGGGGTATGTAGAGAGATCCTGTCTTAGAAAACAAAACAATAAACAAGCAAAAGGCTATTAGCAGAGCTGGAGGCTCTTGGGAGATAAGAATAATATTTATAGGTCGTTGGGTGGGATGAATTGTGATCTGAAAATCTTCTTGCCCACGGATAATAGCAACACATTTGGGGGCAGGAGATGTACTACCCATGTAGTCTCTTTGAGGAAATTAGTCAAGAAACAATAAAATAATCTCAAAAATCTCAGCCACGTGAGCTAGACAAAGAATGAGTATGTAATTAAATTATAACCTCAAAAAGGAAGCAATGGTAGTTTACATACAAACCCTGTAATAGTCAATGTAGATGTTAGGGGACGCAGAGTCATTAGGATTTTGGATCACTAAGACTAAGAGGCCATGAATTTGAGAGGGAGTGGGGGTCATGGGTGGAGTGAGAGTGGGGACCAGAAATGATGCAGATACAGTACTCATCTCTGCAGCTCTCAAAGAAATACATTGTAAAAAGTTTAGTCAGATGAATCTTATTAGAGGGGAATTTTTTCGATAGTCTTGGCTAAGGCTCTAAGCTGTCACAAACCCTAGATCAAAGGGAAGAAGGAAAATGGAGAGTTGATGTGGCCTCAGCCCAGCCGAGGCATTTGGATTGGGTGGAAGGGCCCAGCACCTCTCCGTGGTACACAGCAAGCTACTTCAGTAGCATCTCACAGGAGGCTGTGGCGAAACTGGCTGTGGTATGTGTTCTCTGTCTCTCTCCTCTCATCCCTTCTCGGTACCCACATCTGATCCTCTCTGTCTTTACATTAGGCAAATTAACCATAGACCCGCTCAGACGAGCTATTCCTGCCTTAGTGATGTAAAAAGGGAGTACAAAGTTTTGACTGACTCCTTCCTGTTCCTCTGTGAGAGCACTGTGTGTGTGTGTTCATACATGTTTGTTTTTATGCAAGTACACATGAATGTGTGTGCATGTACATGTGTAGATCAGGACCTCGATGCCACTCTTCATTGTTCTCCATCTTGTTTTGGAGATGGGGGGGTCTCTCACTGGACTTAGAGTTTGTCATCTGGGCTAGACTGGCTGGCCAGAGTCCCCAGGATTCGGTTGTCTCCAATCCTTGCTAGTGCCGGGATTACAGGTACGTGCCACCCTGCCTGTCTTTTCGTGTTGATTCTAGGTTCTGAACTCAGGACCTCATGCTTGTGAGGCAAGCCCTTTATCCACTGGGCCATCACCCCGGTTCCTGTCCTTCCTTTTAAAAAGCCCCATCCTCTATAAAATGCTGTGTACCTCTCAACCACAGTTCTCACCCACTGCCACACGGCCCTATGGAAAGCTCAGTGTCATTGGAAAGGTATTAGGTTGAAAATGGGGTGTGGGGGAGTGGTTATGGAGACAAAGAGATGAGGATGGGGAGATGAGCGTGGTCAGGACAAACTCTTGAAAGTCCAGTGCAGGAATGCGGGCTTTAACTTAAAGGCAGTTGGGAGTCATTGAAGGTTTTATGTGTTAGATGTCTGTGGCTGCTTTGTGGAGCCTGCTTTAGAAAGAATAAGCCTGCAGGTGGAAACAAGTAGAAAGTGTGTTATCCAGTTCTAGGGAGGAATTCTGTTTAGCCCCAACCCTGTGTCCTAAGTGCCTACAAACTCACCTTTCTACTTTTGTAGAGGTCAAGAGTTGGTGTCAAGGAAAACTTGCATTCTGCTGTGGGAATTCTTTCCTGTTCCATACCAACCCTGCAGCTTCCTCAGGAGGCTCTGACCTCCCGAAGTCCCAGCAAGGTGACAGCAGACAAAATTTGCCCACTTCATCCCATTGCCTCATTTCTCTTGACCTCGAGAGAGTGCTCATCGGACATGACTGGCTGTCAGCCTCACAGACTTGATTTTCCTCTCCCAGTCTCTTGCTCCCTCTGAACTTGGTGACCAGTCTGCCTTACTGACTGCTCCTGTAGTAGCAGGTACAATAAAAACTCTAGTCGAATCTGTAGTCTCAGTTTGCAGGACTTTTGTGACTTGGAGCATCCCAAATCCCAAGGAGCTGTCTTGCTCACAAATGTAGCCCCCACCACCCCAGCTCCTCTACCAGGTAGCGTTCAGTAGTCTTGCTAGAGGGAACTGGCTACCTTCTAAGAGAAAGCCGGTGCTTTTCATCTTCCACGTTCTTACCATCTCTGATATCTTTAGACTGAAACCTAGAATTAGATCCTAGGAGAAATGTTTTGCTTTCTATCACAGGTCTGCCAAGGGCCAACTCCCTCCTCACTTCTCAGTCTCCTTTCTTTCATGTCCTTTGCATCAATTCTCTTCAAAAGCCAATCTCGAAAGACTGTGAGGTCTGACCCCAGCCAATGTGGCAAAAGCACAGTTATCACCTGCATTAGACTGTACACCAAGTGAACGTCCTTCCGCCTCTGCTTGGGTCAGAGCATACTCTTTTTCGCAAAATAAAATCGCCTTGTCTTGTCACTTTAGCTTTGCTCATGTGCGTCTTTGTGTGACCCTATGAATATTTGTTTTCAACATATCTCGGCATGTGCTCCAAGAAGAAGGCCAAGCCATGAAAGGAATTTTAAATCTTTGCTCTTTCTTATCAGCAAACCCTTTGAGAATACATCTGGAAAGATGAGGAAAGGACATAAATAAGCTGTACTAACAGTTTCAGTACTGCGCTCTTCCCAGATACTTAGGCTACAAATGCTCTCTTGGGCAGCTGGGAGTGGCTCTAGTTTTTAATGTCTTTGTCTTTGTTTCCCAGTTTGCTCACTAGAAGCTGTCACTCAAAGATGTACTGCACTGAGTGACACGGACAGGCCAGAAATTTCGGGATATCGTGTATAGGAAGAAATACAAAGGCTTAAGAAAGGACTTTAGAGTGGGTACGTAATGCGCCATTCATTAGCCTGAAATCCACAACTGTCACCTAGTAAAGAATAGCAATGTACTCACATTGTGAAAAATATTGAGAAATACACTCCTTTGAGGAGTGGCAGAAGCCTTGTGAGCACTGGAGGACTGAAGGTGCACATGGGAGAAACTGAACTGGAATCACCTGCCCAGTTCGCATAAGGGTGGTGGGAGGGAGTGAAGCTCACAGGCGCCCAGCACTGAGCTGTCCCAGGCATGCCACATGGCCCAGCAAGGAGGCATTCCCCCTTAATCCCAGCATTTCGGAGGCTGAGGCAAGAGATCACAGAATCAAGGTCAGCTCCCATGACATCCTGCCCCCAAAAATAAATAAGTGTGTGTGTGTGTATACATATACATACATACACATATCATGATCCTTGGAAAAAGTGCCAAGTTTGACTCTCTTGGTGTCTGATTAACTAGTCAGTCCAAAGATCCAGAATTAACTGGGGGAAGGTGGTGCCACGTTGCCTATTGTCTTGGCACTTGGGAGGATGAGGCAAGAAGATTGAATGGTCAAGGCTAAGTCAAGACCTTGTCTTAAAAAATAAAAACGTTAAGCTGCCCTTAAGGTTTTATTTGATTTATGAAGCTACCACATTCTAAGTGAGGTGAAAAGAGGCTTTATTTGAGCCCCTAAATACAAATCCTGCCTTAATCCCCACTCAGTTCCAAAGACTTATTCATTTAGAGGCTCTGAACCTCCTTCCAAATCAAGGAAGAAAGCACTTAAGATGTTCATGGAGCTGGAGAGATGGTTCAGCAGTTAAGAGCACTGACTGCTCTTCCAGAGGACCCAGGTTCAGTTCCCAACACCCACATGGTGGCTCACAACTGTCTGTAACTACAGTTCCAGGGACCCGACACCTTTACACAGGCAAAACACTAATGCAAATAAATATTATAGAAAACAAATAGATGCCTTAATTACATTGAAAATGTAGGGCTTGCCTCTTCTTTCTCATCTTCTCCAAACAGAAGGTCATGTATGCAGTTAGATGTATCATTAAGGGAAGAAATACTCAAAATCTTTGACTGTAAAATGGGAGACTAGAGCACCATGAGGAACTACGAGACTGATGTTGGGCAGATCGCAAAGCTTTGTTCTAACCATCTTCACACCTCACCCTGGGCATTCCCAACCCATCCTGTTGTTGTGTGTATTAAAAGAATACACTCATCAATCTGCATAATTTCCACATCGACTTCCTACCCTCTGCTCTGACAGCTATCATAACAAAAAATGTAAATTAAGCATTGCGAGCAGTACTGTCCAAGTACAGCATGGGCTACATATTTAAGCATTCTCTTCTCACATTTTTAAACATAAAAAAATAAATAAATAGAAGAAACTAATTATTAACAGCTCTCTTTATTTAATACAATATAATCAAATAGTACCATTTTGATATGTGATCAATATGAATAAAAGGTATCATTGTGCTTATTTTACATTTGCCATCCAAGTGTGGTGAGCATTTTATACTCAAAGAACATCTCAAAGTGGACTAAACATATTTCACAAGCTTGGTAGTCTCCTGTGACCAGTAGCTCTACTACCCCCACCCCACCCCCACCCCTATCCTCTGCCATGAGTGGTTGCCAAAAACAATGCTGTCATCTTCCTGGAAGAGTCTTAGAGAGGCATGTGCAGTTAATAATGGCTGGAAGTCACCGGGCTCAGCTCCTCCCGCGTCATATACCGCCGGGAGTCTAGTTGCTCTGCTGATCCAGATATGGCCTCTCAGTGGGGGAGATCGGCATGGTTTCTCCCTCTACTCTGCAGCCCTGACTGTGGCAGTGCTGTCCACAAGACAGTGTTGGCTGTAATGCGCTCCCATTTGTAAGGTACAATTGTACCCTTCCTCATCTTGCCTGGGGATTTTATCTCCTCTGTTCTGTTCCATATTTTAGGCTACGCCTCTCTTCTTCCTATTTCACAGGACACAAAGCTAGTCCGTCGTGACAGCAAGCTTGGCAGGACGGGCAGCCAGGAGACAGCTTGTGCTTTCAAAGCCATGGAGTACAGGTGCTAGGAGTAAGACATATGTGTCACTGAAGGATAGATTGTCTGGTGAAGTCCAGGGATTGAGTTTTTACCTTCAATGAAGCAGTGTACCAATAGTAATAAAACGTATTCACAGCGTAAGGAGGGGAATCCCACATCGAAGAAGTACCTCGGGGTTCCTACCATTACAGAGGAGATATATTATTTGATAAGACTTTTCAGATTTTGGAGGCAATGTAGACATTTAAAGGCGTCCACTACATTTGGAGGTGTAGTAAGAAGGGCAAGCAGACACAAACAACAGGCGGACACTGATAGAGCCAGCGCTGAAGCCACGAGTGAGCAGACAGTGTGAGATGGGGTGGAGAGGGAAGAGCGCTGGACAGGGAGAGATGTGGGAAGATCCAGAAAAGATGGAGGTGCTGGAACAAAATGATGGAGAAGCTTGATAGCCTCAGCTGTAGAAACCACCCTTCCGGGACCTACCTTAAATCCACCACTGTCTTCTAGTCACCAGGAGTGCGTTTCAGCCAGGGTGAGGCTCTTGAGCTGTACTCCTCTGTATGGGCCTTCCTCACACAGATAACTTCTGCTACTAACCCTTGGGGTAATGTGGAAAGGCCTCTTTGTCTCCCCAAAGAGGCAAATACATCAGCTTTTCCATTGGCAGCTACACTCTGCATAACACATAAAAATTACTATGAAAATTTTTGATCCAGTAGTTTTTATTTTATTTATCGTGTGTGTGTGTGTGTGTGTGTGTGTGTGTGTGAGAGAGAGAGAGAGAGAGAGAGAGAGAGAGACAGAGCCTTTGGGATGTGTGTAGAGATCAGAGGACAACTTGTGGGTTCTTCTCTCTTTCCACCATGTGGGTCCGGGGATCAAACTCAGGTCATCGGTTTTGCTGAGGGCACCTTCAGTTACTTCTGCCTCCTCTGCCTGGATCCCACAGTCTGTAATCCCTCACTAATAGCACAGGGGAGGTATCAGGATTGGGTCTGAATTTGGGCCATCATTTCTCACATCCCACAACAGTTGGGGCACAGATTTGGAGACCTCACCTGCACTCTGAATGTCTTTTCTTGGCAAAGTTGCTAGCAGAGATGTCGCGGACATCAGTCGCCTCCGTAACCTTACTGTCTGCTGCATGATTCCTCGCTTAGAGGAAGTGGCAGGCCTGGTGGAAATATGTACATTGGCTGGGGCAAGGTCAGTGACATAAGGCAGAAGTGTCGGTGGGAAACCAGGGACTGTAATTTCCTGCTGTGTTCTGGTTTGTCCAATTCTCTGTTGCTTCCTCTTCCTCCTCATCCCCTTTCCACTTGCTTCCTGTTTCCTATCTCATCCCTTTCCCTCCTTGCCTTCAGCCCCATTCTTTGTCACCTATTTCCTGTTCTGTCGTTAGGACCCACAGTGTTAGGAGTAAACCCCAAGGGAATATTAACAGAAGCCAGCTTTCCTTTTCCAGAGTCTCCAGCGACAATGGGTGGATGTCACTTTCACCGTTCATAGTCAACTCTACTATTGTCACCTAGACAACGAGCCGAGTTTGAAAGCTTATATAGTTTGCAAAGGTGTGGAAAAGCCGTTGTCCATCCACATTGCTGGTGGACCTAAGACTTGGTACAAACTGTCCACAAACTACACTTCCACGTGCCCTTTGACCTAACTTTCCCATCCCTAGGAATCTGTTCTGCAGGTATGTTCAAACAAGCAGCCCACCTCTTTTTTAAAAATCTCTTCTTGGAGCATCCAGAACTGATGGTCCTCATGAGGAAGTAGCATTTTAGAATTCTCTGCAGCCGGTGATAGGAGGTGACTCACGTGGTAGCTGACAAGCCTGTCTTGGTCGAGAATGAGTAAGTAGGTGGCATCTCCCTGCCAGACCTCCCTCTAATTTTTCCAATGGAGTGCCACCGAGAACACCTCATGACACCCTTCTGGATTATAGGTTAAGCACTTGAACTATTCACCAGTGGTTCAGCCTATCTGACAGTGACCTAGGTCGGGAGGATTGTGACTGTGTAATATGAGACATTGGGCAAGATGTGATTAAAAAGCAATCTCTCAAGTTACTCTAGCCACAGAGCCATTTAATGCTGGTACACATGCAATGCCAGAGCTCTGTGCAGAAGCTGGAGTCATCCTCAGCCCTTGTCTCAGGCAAGAAGGGACTCCTCTAATCAGAGGGGCTTTAACACTTGGTTGTCACTATAGCACGAGAAGGCAGGAGCCCAGTACAGCACACTCTCAGAGCCCTTGGGTTAGTGATAGAGAGGGCCAGTCTCCCTCAGTTCTTCCTAGAGTCAGCATCAACCCCCACGCTGTCCTGATGTACAGAAAGATGACCTGCAGCAGTAACAGGATCCCACAGCAAGAGGCTGGCATCTCGTGCAGGTACAGGGCACACTGTGCAATGGGGTAAGAAGAGGAGATCTATATGGAATCAGGCCCAATGTGCTCCTCTGAAGATATGGAGGATCTCGGAATCAGAATCCACTGTGGGAGTTTGACCAGTCTGTTCCCTAGCCTCCTCTCCTTTCCAGTATCTTTAACTTTTTTTTTTATTATTTTGTTTAGTTTGGTTTCTGGTTTCTATACAGGGTGTCTCTGTGTAGTCCTGGCTGTCCTGGAACTCTCTGTAGACCAGGCTGGCCTCGAACTCAGAGATCTGCCTGACTCTGCCTCCTGAGTGCTGGGTTTATCAGCTGTGCCACCATCACCTGGCTTCCAGCATCTTTTAATAGTTTCAAAACATCCTGAGATTGATGAATCCCAGTGGGATGTTAGCATGTTCTAGAAAAATAAAAACCTGTGCTGCCCTTTTATCAATGCACTTGGCATTGTCCCAGCCACACACTGAAATATAATCTTAAAAGTAAGCATTATAGTTGAGTGGAAGAACACAGCACTTGTTTTATGTTGGACAAGCCTTCCTGGGCTTAACCGGTCATCTGCTGTGCCAGTGTTTGTGAATCTGTGACAGTTTACTAACCTCGGGTGAATGGCAGAGGTGGGCTGTAGCAGAGTGGTGTTGGGGACTAGAATGCATTTGTGCAGGGAGATAATTCGGAAAGAAATATGGCTGTGCCAAAGATAAATTGAATCTCTGCGAGCCCGAAACAGAGTGAGAAGCGATCCCTGCCTATAATTGAGGCTGTGTTCACTGTGAGGACAGGTGTTTGCCCTCTGATAATAAGCAGACTGTAATTCTAGGTGTGAGCAGGAGGCATTGTCAACAAGGGTGGCTCCAGAGAAATTCAAAGTAATTGCTCAAGATCCAATGTTAGCCGACCAGCGTATTCTCACACTAGAGAGACACTATGGGCAGGTAGGCAACGGCCATCGTTAGGCAATAGGAAAGGCACTGGTTCTTCCAAGTAAGCTAGCATCTTCAAATGCTTCAGAAGCCAGCCAAGCAAGCTAGTCCAGCAATGAAGAGGCGTGGCTGCCGTGTATGGCGACACCTGGTGAACACCCAAGCTCTGTGGTACCGACTAGTTATGTAATGGGTGGATGATTCAAAGATCATGATTCCTAGTACGTCAGCTGCTCGACTGCTCCCAAGAAACCAGCTCCAGTCTGACTTGCCTCCATGTGAGCAATCCTGGGGGGTGACTGTGAATCCACAGAATCACCGTCAAGACCAAATCAAGCCGCCATGGCGGGGAGGCCAGAGAGACTCGTGACTCATACCCCTTCGTCTAAAGAGGCAGGGTCAGCTAAGCTCTGGGTTTCTGTGAGCCTCGTTTTCTTCAGAGAATTGTGATGATAGTCCAAGGGATGGGGTAGAGGAAGATTCTAATCCTACAGATTATCCCCTCTGGTCCTAGAGGAGGAGGGGTGTCTTCGGTCTCAGTGTCATCAGCTCTGGAAGGGTATGATGTCCCTGCCTGTAAGACACCCCTACTCACCAGACAACAGCATCGGGAGTTGTGTTCTGTGTCCCTTTCAGCCAGCTGCTTCCCCACAAGTTCCCTTGGCTGTGGTGTCGGGGTTGACAGGCACCACACAACTAACCACATTGGGATAGTGGGAGAATCATCGCTCCTCCTGTCCTCAGTGCTCCAGAGGAATCAAGGACTCATATACCCCATTTCTTAACTGGGTGACTATCAACAATTAATCTCTGACTGTGAATTTCCGGTTCTTCACCTGTAAATGAAGGATAAGAATATGCACTCTGTCCAGTTGGTTTGAACCTTGGCTTCAATCAGGTATGTGAAACACCTAACTCAATGCCTGGCGCAAGCAGAAGCCCCCTGAGTGACAGTTGCTACCTCTGAGATTAGTGAATTTTGTGATTTGGAAGTTCAGGGGTAGGAATAGGAGGCTGGAAAGATACCTCAGGGATTAAGAGCACTTGGGGATGTGGCAGAGGACCTGGCTTCAGTTCCTACCCCCCCAATGGGGTGGTTCACAACTACCTCTAACTCCAGTTACAGGGGATGGAACTCCCTCTTCTGGCCTCCACAGGCATTACACATACATAGAGCATGTGTGTATTTGCAGGCACACACATACGCATAAAATAAAAATGAAAATAATTTTTAGAGAGTCGCAAGTCTTTTAAGTCATACACTGAAACCTCCTTGGAGTCTTTCTGTTACAAGCATCTCTGACTGCAGCTCTGGGGACCTTGACCATCCATCCCTGCTTTCATCCATCCAAGCAAGGGAAATTCTTTTCAGGAGTCCTGAGATGCTTCCTGAAATATAATTCCCAGGGGCTCCTCCCACTTGAAGGATAATACCTACTCGTGCAGGGGTGGCATTTCCAGATGTTGACTAGACAGAGCTCTGCTCAGGGTGTTGCTTTTCCCATGGGCCCCAAATGTAGAACGTGCCTCCTAAAGTTGGGCATGGTCATGACCCCATCTATATGATACGATTCTTGGTGTCAACCTTGCAGTCATTACAATCCTTCCTCCAGAGAGAGCACTCACAAGTCCTCCTGTTTGGTCACATGCAGTATGTTCTGAGCCTGCTCACTCTCCCTGGATGTTTGTGGCTCCTGAACACGATGCTTCTGTGTTCCTTCCCCATCACAGTCACACCTCATGCTACCTGGCTACAGCCCCGCCCTTCCTCCTTCCTAGTCTTACAACCTGGGTTGTTTTCCTTCTTACTGAGTCCCAGAACAGGACCTCGTACCTGTGCCTCTGAGATTTCATCTTATTAGATGCCATTTGTTGTTCCAAACAGTGAGGACTGCTTTGGAGGGCAATGCACTCATTCTCTCGTGAGGGCTAAGAATTGTGTAAGATTCACAGGCCCAAACAGAATTCTTTGCTCCACCCTTAGAATATTTTCTCCAACCTGACATTGAATCAATCTTTTTCCTTTTTTTTCTAAACTTGTACTGTGCTACCTTCCAGCTAATATATCTTTATTTAACCTCAATTTTATGATAGGAGACTTTGTTTAGTATCTTATTCAAGTTATTATTTCTTGAGCAAACATTTATCTGGTACCTGCCGTGTCTTGGCACTCTACTAGATTCTTGCAGAGCAGGCAGTGCTGTGGTGGTAAATGTTTAACAGCCCAACGCGGGGAGGAGGTGGGAGGTTTGGGGGAAGCCCTGGTTCACAGTGTCTCCTGATTTCTATAAAGTATTACTTCCAACATGGAAGATTCCAAACTACCAATACGTTATCACTGAACACGCAGCTAGGGAGAGCTCTACGTGCACAATCGTCTATTGTGAAGGCGCATGAGTCAAGTGCAACACACCGCTGATAATGTACAGATGCCCCACTCATGATGTCTGTCTTGGCAAGGCTGGTGCGGGTTATTACGGGTTAGTGACGCAGCACTGAACTCCCTGACCTAGAGTTTAAAAGTTCCTTTAAGACATCAGCCCAGGAGCTGGAGGAGACCGAGTACAATGCAGACTGAGTAAGCATGAAAACTGGATCCCCAACATCCACACAAGAGTAGGTTCTGGTGATGCCCCAGTGACGGAATGGTAGCTATGTATATCCCACATTCTTACTGATCAGCCAGTTCAGTCAACATTGATGAGTTCTAAGTTCATTGAGAGACCCTGTCCCAAAACAAAAAAGGTGGAAATGTATTTGAGGAGGGCATCTCATTTTCATCCTGTGGCCTCTACACCTATCCACACAGGTGAGCACACTTGTGCACATAAATGCATGCATGACACACACACACACACACACATGCAGAAAGAGAGAGGGAGAGAGAGAGAGAGAGAGAACCCCCTCATAATTTCTTTGTTTCTAATCTTCTAGTACTATTCTCCCAAAATTTTTGAAGTTTTCAGCGAGAGATTTTGGCAGCTCATTGTAAAAGTCTCTCTCTATTTTGGAAAAAATTTTATATCTGACCTGAAGCCCGGCACTCAAGGGTCTCTCTGTCATCTTTTTTCCTTAATGGTAAAAAAAAAATGCATATTTAGAATTTGCCAACTGGATTCATTTAGAGGATCCCAGTTTTGTTGGCAATATCCCGAGCACTATAATCAGGAGCCACCCGAACACACGCCTTCTCTCTGTAGGGCCTTAACAGGGTGTTGACTTTGGCCACATTTGGTGTCATAGAGTTTCTTCACAGCTGTGTGATCTGGAGCTTGCTGGCCATGACATCCACAGTGAGCACACGTGTGTCATCGTCTTCTTCTTCAGGGCTGACCCAGTGGTCAGGAGAGGTTTGATGCTGGTGTAGTGGTCAAGCTTGTTTCTCTTGAGCGCGCTCTTTCGAGGGTATTTGGGTTGCCTCTAGAGTCACAGGTTCTCGGGCCACCAGAAGGTGGGTGGGTGACATGCAGATCTTCTTTTTGTGGCTGTACACACTTTTCAACACTGCCTTTTTGGCTTTCAAAGCCTTCTCTTTGGCTTCGGCTTTGGGAGGGGCAGGCGCTTTCTTCTCCACTTTCGGCACCATCTTCCAAAGTCTCCTTAGTCTTTTTGTTTGGTTTTGTTGTCGTTTTGAGACAGATAGTCCCTCTCTCTCTTACGTAGCCCTAGCTGGAAGAAAAAGTTCCACTTTATCCTATCCCCCAAACACACCACAAATTCTACCTAAAATCTCACATTTTGACAACAAACCTCACACTCATTTTCTTTCCTCCTCTTGAGACAATCACTGCATTAGTCCCTATGCAATGGTTCCTTTCACTGTTGACATCCATTTAACATGACAATTTGGCCACTTCCCCTTACTGTCACCTCTGTAAGACACCGTGAAATCACCAGTAAAATAAGGCAAGGACTTTACTACAGATGTTATGGAATTTTCAGCGGAGGGCAGAGAGCTTATTGTCACACCTTGCCCCGTTCCCTCTCCTGCCAGGTGGCAGCCTGCAGCCCTCTCTCACGACAGTGTGCTTGTTTCTTCCGCCTCTTCCTACCCACATACCCACCCATCATCCAGGCTCTTAGAGATTCCTACACAAATGCAAGTCTCCTCTTGGTCACCGTTTTCTGTGCTCCATTCTTGAGTGTCATGCCTTAATCTCAGGAACTGTGTTCACTCCGCTAATGATCCATGATCTAAGCTTTGGGTGCACTCTGTCAATCACTCCTCAGTACGGACTGAAGGCTGTGCAGAATCCCAACTGTCTCGGGTGGCAGGCACGCTGCTTTGCAGTTCACGGTGCAGTTGGGAGATTACAAGATAACCTTGCTAGGATATAGAAGGTGTTACAGTGCGCCGAAAAAGGAACCAATCCTGTGCCGTTAGAACTCAGAGATGGGCAAGAGGTCACTTCTTACTGAAAGAAAGGTCTTGAGAAGAGAAAAGAAAATAAGTGAATAAAGCAAGTGGACAGAAGAGGCTTCCGTAGCCAGGGAGTTGGGAGGAGTGATAAGACACCTGTCTCTGGAGAGGAATGAAGTTCAGCGGGAGGCAGAGGAGAAAAAGATAAGACTAAAATGTAGGGAGGGCCAGATCTTGAGAAGTTCTAAACTCAGCAAATGGGGTTTGTCTGTCTGTTTGTTTGTTTTTTCTATTTCTTTAGAGGGAACTCATATTTGCACTCCCATTACTATCTTTCCTCTTCCTCCCTTTTAGCTGTAATCCATGCGAGTCTTGGAAGCTTGCTGTGCATAGACAAATTCATCTACTTTCTACCATCCAGTAATGAAAGAAGGAAGCTGATGTTCAGACCACTAGTCAGTTTGTACAGCTGCCATCTAAGGTCTGATAACTCCCAAAATTTTTTTCCCAAACTTGCAAATTAAAAGGGAGTGAAGAACTTTTTCTTCTGGAAAGCATTGCCTACGTAAGAAAACCAGTAGGGGGTGAAGAGAAGACCCAGTAGCTAAGAGCACTTGCTATTGTTGCAGAAAACTGGAGTTTGGGTACCAGCACCCACATGATGGCTCAGCACCATCTGTAACTCCAATTCCATGGGATCTGGTGCCCTCGTCTGACCTCTGAGGGCACCAGGCACACAGACAGTATTCAGACACATATATGTAGTCAAAACAACACAAAACACTTTGCCGGGCCGTGGTGGCACAGGCCTTTAATACCAGCAGCACTCAGAAGGCAGAGGCAGGTGGATCTCTGAGTTTGAGGTCAGTCTGGTCTATAGAATTCCAGGATAGTCAAGGATACACAGAGAAACCTTGTCTCAAAAACCAAAACAGGGGGCTGGAGAGATGGTTCAGTGGCTAAGAGCACTGACTGCTCTTCCAGAGGACCCGGGTTCAATTCCCAGCACCCACATGGCAGCTTACAACTGTCTGAAGATCCAGTTGCAGGGGATCTGACACCTTCACACCAATGCACATAAAATAAGGTTAAGTAAAACATAAAGAATATTAAAAAAACAAACAAAACCAACCCCAAACCCCACAAAACTTTGAAAAACACTCTTATACATAATAAACAATATTTAAGAAGAAAATCAAAATTAGAAGCAGATTGACCCATAGTCACCAGCCAACAGCCTTGCTAAGCTTTCACGCAGTTGGAGGAGAAGGAGGTAGGTGAGGCCACTATCAAATGCCACAAAAGCTGTTGCTGGAGCCGAGACTCCAGCTTTCCCAGTCAACAGCTCACAGGTCCTCTTGTGAGGATGACAATGTCTGTCCTCTCAAGATGTGTGCCTGAAAGCTGAGAATCTTACTATAGAGCCAAATCCCATCTGTCAGTGGTGTTCTCTGCCCAACAACTAGCCAAAATCACAATAGGGGCCAAGTCTAGGCCTCAGAGGCCACCAGGTGAAGCCCTTCTCTCTACTGAAGAGGAAGATTAGGCTCACAGACAGAGGGATATGCAGACTTACTTTTCTAGCAAGCAGTTGAACTAGAACTTAATGGAAGGCCTTCTTCCTGTAAGCTTAGCACTGAAGACAATGTTGATCCTAGGGCCAGACTGCATGAGTTCACATCCTGGTTCTCCCTGTCAACTGGGAAACCTGAACACCTCGCTTCATGTTTCCAGACTCAGCTACTCTCTATAGGCATAAAGGCTATCATAGAACCCACCTCACAAATTATTGCTCTGGTGAAATGAAATAAGAGAAAAGCAATTTACACAAGACTCGTATAGTAACTGCTCCATACAGAGCAGAACAGGATATGCAGTTCCAAAACACTTCCCAGCCCTGGTTTTTGCTCTCTAAATCCAATCTACTGAGTAGATGTTAGAGTCTGCGAGTATTGGTTGTATTTCTGCTACCATTGGTTTTGTTCAAAACTGAGGTGAGAGAGGGAGGAGAGACAAAGGCCTCAAGTACATAAATCCAACCTGTGCCTGTCTGCCTGGGGTTACAGGCATGAACGTCCTCAGAGGACAACCAGGTATTTAAAAAGAGAAGTTGGTCAGTGTGGACAGTATAATTTGGTCCCTGTCTTATATAATTGCCTTTGCTTGCACTCCTTATTATGTTGAGAACCAATAGAAAAGTGGCCATTATAGGGGCCTGGAGAGATGACCCAGCATGTGTTGCTCTTGCAGAGGACTCCGGTTTGGTTCTCGCATTCACATTGGGCAGATTATTCCAGTTCCAAGGGATCTTACACCTTCTCCGAGTCTCCAAAGGCATGACATCCATGTGCACAAACCTACTCACGGACACACACATATATACATAATTAAAAATAAAATCTTTAAGAAAAAATAGCCCTGCTAGGTGGTGGTGGCACACATCTTTAATCTCAGCACTCAGGAGGCAGAAGCAGACAAATCTCTGAGTTCAAGGCCAGCCTGGTCTAGAGAGCTTAGCTGTAGGACAGGCAGGGCTACACAGAGAAACCCTGCCTTGAAAGGAAGAAAGAAAGAAAGAAAGAAAGAAAGAAAGAAAGAAAGAAAGAAAGAAAGAAAGAAAGAAAGAGATGAAGGAAGGAAGGAACAAAGGAAGGAAAGGAAAAGAAAAATAGTCATTATGGAACCAGTTACAGACTGAATTATAGGGCTGTTTGCTATGTCACCTTTGTGAGGGGACATGGGGCATTCTTGTCTGATACCATACACTGCCATCACTCGGTGGGTGGCTTTTAATTAATGCTTTGGGCCATTATCTCCTGGACACAACAAACTCTGCAACCTAGCAACACACTCCGTGAGCAGATCAGAGTCAAATGTGTGGTCCCAGAGAGAGCGGGTAGTATGAACTTCAGCCTTCCTCTCGTCCTACTTAACTTGCAAAAAATTCTTATTCCCATTGTTAAAAAAAAAAAGAAAGAAAGAAAAGAAAGAAAGAAAAAAGAAGAAAAACTATTTCAAACAAGATGTGTAATGTAGACATTCCACATCCCTTCTGTAAGAGGACAATAGCTTTTCTCTGGCTATATTTTATTGTATGCCTATGGCATCACTAGGCCAGCACCGCCATAGCAAAGCACCTCAAAGCAAGTAGCTTCAACACCAGGATTTATTCCTACTGGGTCCAGGGGTTGAAAGGTCAGAATCAAGCTGTCAGTGGGACTGATTTCTTCTCAGGCCTCCCTTGCTTGTAAGTGCCTGTCTTGTTCCTAAGGTTCCTGTGGTCTTACATCTGCTTACATCTGCATCCTGATCTCTTCTCGGGAGGGTACCAGTTACTGTTGGGTGAGGCCCATGCTGATGGCCTCACTTAGCCTTAATGACATGTCTAAAGGCCTTATCTACACACAGCCACTTCCTCTGGTGTTGGGGATTTCAACATTTGAAAAAGGGGGGGCACCTCCTTCACAACATATAGACGCCCACAATATTTTTCTCTGTACTTTTATACATCTTAGAGTGTTGACATGTCTACAGAACAGAGAACCATGTCTTCCTGAGGAGGCTGACCAACAGTGAGTATTTGATTTCCTGTCTTCTACAGTAAAAACTAGGAAAGAAAAAAAGGAGTTGAGAATGGTCACTGGATCTATCAAAAACATGAATGTCACAGGACTGGAGAGATGGTTCAGGTCTTTAAGAGCATTTGTTGCTTCTGCAGAGGACCCAGGTTCAGTTCCCAGTACCCACATGATGGCTCACAACCATCTGTAGCTCCAGTTCCAGGGACCCCAATGTCCTCTTCTAACTGCCTCAGGCATCGGGCATGCACACGGTGCACTTGCTTATGGCAAGCAAAGCACTCATGCGCATAAAATGAAAGAAATGAATCTTGGGCTGGAGAGATGGCTCAGAGGGTGGGAGCACTGGCTGCTCTTCCAGAGGT
Organism: Ondatra zibethicus; assembly: GCA_004026605.1. Taxonomy (NCBI): domain Eukaryota; kingdom Metazoa; phylum Chordata; class Mammalia; order Rodentia; family Cricetidae; genus Ondatra; species Ondatra zibethicus. The sequence goes on from PVIU01000159.1 coordinate 213,513, forward strand.
CCTGAGTTCAATTCCCAGCAACCACATGGTGGCTCACAGCCATCTATAATGAGATCTGGTGCCCTCTTCTGGCTTGCAAGCATACATGGAAGGAATGTTGTACACATAATAAATAAATAAATCTTTTTTTAAAAAAAAGAAAGAAATGAATCTTGGCCAGGCGGTGGTGACACATGTTTTAAATCCCAGTATTTGGGAGGCAGAGGCAGGAGGATCTCTATGAGCTCAAGGCCAGCCTGGTCTTCATAGTGAGTTCTAGGATAGCCAAAGCTACATAGTGAGACCCTGTCTTAGAACAAACAAAAAAACAAATATAAAACATGTAAATTGTATTGAATTTATGTGTGTATACATATATTATATGAAATGGAGTAATATATATATATTTACATGTATGTATGTATGCACACACAGAGAATAACTGGGAGACGTCCCAGTGTGGCTAGGGCTTTGAAAGCACATATGTCATATCCCCACTCTATCATTCACAAACTGAGTAACTTTCTATGCCTCAGTAAGAAGGGTACCCAGGTCATAAGATGGTGTGCAGATTAAATGGGTTGCTACATGGAGGAGTGATTGACCAACAGAGAGAGTTCACTACCGTGAAATTTGTTAAACTGATTATTTCTGGGAAACATCACAAGGTTACTTTTGCAATCAGGGAAATTGCTAAATATTAATATTGACCCGGCTGCAATTAAAAGCATGAGATAGGAGCCTGGAGAGACAGCTCATTGGTTAAGAACACTGGCTGCTTTTCCAGAGGACCTGGGTTCAATTCCCAGCTCTCACATGGAAGTTCACAACTGTCTTTAACTCCAGTTCCAGGGATCTGGCACCCTCACGCAGACATACATGCAGGCAAAACGCCTGCACATAAAATAAAAATAAATTTGGATGACAAACTAGGATCAACTTCTCAGAAAAATTTCAATTTTGCTAAAATATTAGTAGATGATAAGATCATGGGATTATGGGAGAAAAGAAGGGCTGCATCATGGGACGCTCTGTGGGAAAGGGTTGGAGATTTGCTGAATGCTGCTAGGTGGCTTTCGTTTTCTACAGGGTGTGGCTGCCCCCCAGCCCCCACTACAGCAGCCTTTCTGTGAGCCTCTGACCCGCTGCCTTTGTAGGTACAGGAACCTGGAGGCTGGAGTCCTTTAGGACAGTTTTTTTTTTTTCAGTCCTGGCTGGGAGTCTTTATGACTGCTGACTCCCTGAACAATTAAGTCTCAGTTTCTGGAGTGGGACCGAGGCATCGGCATTGTTCGGGGTCTCCTAGGCGATCGCTGTGTGTGGTCAGCATTCACAACCACTGCTTTGTGGGGCGTTCTTTGATAAGGTAACCCACTAAAGTTTAATTTCTCAGGTTGCTGATGAAGAGATCTGACTATTCCAATGCTCTTCCTGTCGCGGCCCTCCTTGGCAGGCATGCTTTGTGTTTGGATTTCCCCTAAGCGATATGAATTGCTTGAGTTGTATTAACAGAGTGGAAGGCTGGGGAGATGGCTCAGTAAGTCAATTACTTGTTATGCAAGCACTGAGTTCAGATCCCCAGAATTCATAAAAACCGGATGCACCAGCTGCAATTCTAGCGCTCCTGCGCTCCTGCGGCAGGACAGGAGGGAGCAGTAGGAGACTCCTAGGTCAAGTGCCAGCTAGCCTGGCATACAGAGAGGCAAAGAGACCTTACTCAGACCAAGTGTCACTTGAGGACAAGAGCATGAAATCGTCCTCTGCCCTCTACACTCAGGCTGTGATACATATGTGCCTATCCTCACACACATGAACACATGTATATCATCCACACATAAACATGATCATGCATACAAATAGGCCTGGGCTGGAAAGATGAATGACTCAGTGGTTATGAACACTCGTTGCTCTTACAGAGGACCCAATTTCAGGAATTCCCAGCACCCACAGGGAGGCTCACAGCTCCCATAACTCCAGTCCCAGGGAATCCGATACCTTCTTCTGGCTTTTGTGGGCATAAGGCAAACATGTGGTACACAGACATGCAAGCAAAACACACACATTTTAAAAATTAAAACAAAAAATTAAAAGTATTATATATATATAAACAATTTTTGTTTGTTTGTTTTTGTTTTCGAGACAGGTTTTCATTGTGTAGCCCTGGCTGTCCTGGAAGTCACTCTAGCCTGGTCTCACAGAGATCTGCCCTGTCTCTGCCTCTTGAGTGCTGGGATTAAAGGCATGCACCCCCACCACCCAACTTAAACAAGTTTTTTAAAAGTGTGTATGTAGAGTTTTCACATTGTCCTGGGGGAAACCAGAGAAGAATCTGGATAGTCCAAGTGAACCCAATACTTGTCTGTTTGGATGGTCCTTCTAGTCTGGCAAAGTCAGTGAGCCTGCTACCTTGCCAGCATTCATGGTACTGGAAACGCAAGGCTGAGTCAGCTAAGACCAGTGCCAGGAAGTCACTGAGGCACCTCAGGTCACCTATGACTACAAGGAAACCAAATCTACCTAAAGTCAAACGTTCTGCCTGTATTTCCAGGCCTTCTTGATTCCCAAGCAGCCAGCTACCTGTTGTCAGCTTGCACCTAGAAGCTGACAGCGTAATGAGAGAAAGGGGTTACTCTGGGTCAGGAAGGTCCTAGGAAACCGCAATGAACTGACCTCTGGAGAATACACATTGGGCCTTCCTTAGCTAGTGCCTCTTTCAGGATCTAAATTTCTGCACGAATCCCTATTAACAATGTCCTTGTGGGAGGGAAGCTGTGTAGGATTAGGGTAATGAGAGTCCCAGGGTTCGTGACTCAAAGGTGTTTGCCTGGTGTGGTTCCTTTAAGAGATCCATCTGTGTTACAGAGGTAGAAATGTACAACTATTTCAAGACTTTCCAGAAACGTGTGAAAGCTACTTTTAGCAAGAGCCAGTAGAACAGGGGCGGTTTGGTTGAGAGTTTGAGGAAGTACCTGTCTCAGCACCGAGATCTCTTGCACAATGCGCCCATTTCAGGCTTTGGATCTCGGTGTGGAATTCGAACCACTGCCAGGAAACCAAACACAAGCTAACAAAGCCTTATATAAAAGCAGAGTTGGCACATGAACCATGATGAGAACAAGTGGGCAGTTTTGTGAGGATTCCTGTCAGGTCTAGGACTCTGCCCTGCAGCTCACGATTCCCCGGGGGCACTGAAGTAAGAATGAGCCCAGGCTTGCCCCAGCCAGCCGTGTGGGACGCGCTTTGACTTGGCTTCAGCGATGCGTTTTGTCAGGCTGCTGTTTGCTTAGCTTGTCCAGCATCTCCCTCTGCTTTGATGTCATACAAATGGAGTGCTCACCAATGTTAAGATCCTCTGGGGCCCAAGGTTTTTACTAGAGAGTAAGCTTGAAGGATAAACGTGATGCTGGGAAGTGTGGGCCGGAGCTTCCCCTCTCTGAGTATTGGTCCCTTCCTTTAAAGGGGGAGGGCTTCAGATTTTCCTCTGTCCCAAGAGCACCTCACTGCTCCTCCATCAAAGCAACCAGGCTGTGATGGTTTCCTGTCTGCTCAACAAAACTATGAGCTCAGCACCAGGTCACACCCTAGGTGCTCAGTTCAGGAGCACAAACACCAGTGCTCAGAAATGCAATCAAATGAGAGCAGGAAGGAAAGAAAAGAGAAAGGGGTGGGGGGAGGCAGGAAAGGAGGGAGGGAGGGAGGAAAGATGTTAACAGATTTGCATAATGGCTGCTAGGAATCCTAAACATTTCTCAAATTTAGGAGAGAAGAAAAAAAAATTTCTATGTAACCCTTAGAAGAGGAAAATAATGAAGGAGCTACAGAATGGTGGAACAGAATTTCAATTTCCTACAGAAAGTTCTAGAAATCAGAAAAGGAACAGCTTAGAGACTAATCCCGAGTTGCTTCTTCCAGTGTCAAGGGGCACTGCTAGGATTTTCTCCAGAGCTGTCTGAGAGGTCAAGGCCTGGCCAGGGCCAGGAGGCGGGAGCTGGTTAGAGTTTGGCTGTGCACACAGTTTTTAGTAGTGCTAGAAACCACACCCCGACTTTGGCCACACTACAGGGGCCCTTTACCACTGAGCCCAGCAGAGTAGACTCACCTGGGAGAACTGGCTAGACGAGATGACACAGTCGAGGGGCCTAGAATTTTCTCCTTCTCTAGAGCAACTTGGGGCGGAGGGGATTCTGGTTGTGTCTGGAACACACACAATCTTTTTCTTTCTTTCTTTCTTTCTTTCTTTCTCTCTCTCTCTCTCTCTCTCTCTCTCTTTCTTTCTTTTTGTGGTTTTTCAAGACAGGGTTCCTTTGTAGATTTGGAACCTGTCCTTGAACTCGCTCTGTAGAGCAGGCTGGCTTCGAACTCACAGAGATCTGCCTGCCTCTGCCTCCTGAGTGCTGAGATTAAAGGTGTGCACCACCATTCCCTGGGGAACACACACAATCTTAAGAGGGAAAGGGATACATCTGGACTTGGAATCTCAGGTGCTCTGTGCCACAACAAATTCCTCTGAGCACAGTCTCTCTCTCTCTCTCTCTCTCTCTCTCTCTCTCTCTCTCTCTCTCACACACACACACACACACACACACCTTTTTGTAGGAAGGAATGAACACAGTAAATCATGAAGTCACAGAGTTGCAGGACTTACCCTTCATGTCAAGCATCCCTACTTTTATATAGCAGTAGCAGCTGAACTTCATTTACTCTGCTTCTTTCTGCCCACAGGGCCAGAGGTAAATGAAGCCGTACCTTCAAGGACAAAACTGAGTGCCCACAAAGCCTCAATAGTCACTTTGTTTTGCGAGAGGGTTTCCCTGGGTAGCCCTAGAACTCGCTCTGTAGATCAGGCTAGCCTCGAACTCAGAAATCTGCCTGCCTCCCAAGTGCTGGGGTTAAAGGCACGTGTCACCACCACCTGGCTAGTAATCACAGTTTTTTAAAAGACTTTGAAAGACTCCAGATTGGTTCTGGAAAAATCCACCCTGAACAAAATACCAACATTTGAAGTGAAGACAGAGTCCAGCCCCACACATATCCCGCCTTGAGAAAACTTCATCCTTCACATGGACTCAACTCTACTCAAACTCATTCTTGTTTTATGGGCTTTGGACTTGCTCTTTGCTCTTCTTTAAAATTCTGCCTAGAAGCCCGGCCAGGCAGTGGTGGCGCACCCCTTTAGCCCCAGCACTCGGGAGGAAGAAACAGGTGGATTTCTGTGAGTTCGAAGCCAGCCTGGTCTACAAGAGCTAATTCCAGGACAACTAGGACTGTTACACAGAGAAATCCTGTCTCAAAAAAACAAAAAACCAAAAAAAAAAAAAAAAGAAAGAAATACATTATTCCTCCTAGGTTTCCCTCCACAGGGTCAACTTTCTCTCACTGTTCAGGTTTCTGTTCTAACCCTGCTTTCCCAGAAAGGCATTTGCCTTTCTGATTTTGCTATGGAAACTAAATTTAGGTCTGCTTCCTTCCCACACACCCTCATTGTAGCCATGTAGAATTGAAAACAAAACTCACAAGACTTTGCCACTACTTCCCTCCCAAACCTCGTGTGCGACTCTGAGCTTGTAAATTGTCCTGGTGTCCCATCAGGTTGGAGTCTCTGTAACTTTCTTGGCTTTGCATAAAAGATGTCATTTTATGACTTCCCTCGAGTTCCAAACTGCGTGTACTCTGTGTGTGTGTGTGTGTGTATGTATGTAAGCATGTCTGGATACTATAAGTTTAACTCATATTAAGTATACAATTGATTGGGTTTTGCACAGTTTTCCCTGTGACATCACAAACTACGTTAAAACCCTCTCCATTGCAGGCCCTGAACCTCACCTGGGCAGTACAATAGAGCCAGTCCTGTTGGCAGAAGTGTGGGTAGCCAGCCTCAAAGTGGTGAACATGGGAGAGATGTCCCTAACACTCATCTGTCACCTGATAGCATGGCTTTGAGGTCATAAGAGCTGCCCCTGCACCCGACTAGCTGTAACATTCAGAAGAGCAGGCCCTGTACCTCCCATGGGCAACGCAATAGAGCCAACCCCATTGGCAAAGGTGTGGGTGAGCCAATCCTGATATTGTGAGCATGGGAGCGCTGTCCCCATTACCCATCTGTCATGTGGCAGCATAGGTGTGGGGGAAATGCCCCCTGCCCCCCATCAATGCTTGAGGTAAGTGGGAGAGCTGGCCCTGAGGTCATAAGAGCAGGAGAACTGGTCTTACCCCTCATCTGCTGCAGCTCTCAGGAGAGTGGCCCCTATGCCATGCCTGGGCAACACAGTAGAGCTGTCCCTGAAAGCGTAGGTGTGGGAGATCCGACTCTGAGGATGTGAAAGCTGGAGAACGGGCCCTGCACCTTGCTCATCGCTGGAAAGGGTGAACTTGTTGGGGCAATGCAGGAGAGCTCACCCTGGTGGTGAGGACAGGGGAGAGCTGGCAGGCTGATGAACCCTGCAACTACCCAGGCCCAGAACCAGGGTTATGTGTTGTCCCGTCCCAACATCCACCCTATCTGTGATCTGCTGGAGTACATGAAGGGACCAGTCCTGTAGATCCAAAGCTGCAGGATCTCCAAAACACAGGGCAACAACAGGATAACCAAGAGGCCCAGCATCAGTAGTGTAGTAGAAACCAGAGGCCTAGATCAGACCAATGACTCTGTGCAATGAACTCTTGCAAGTAAAGATGTATGAGTAAAAGGGTTTGCTGTGTGACCCACTGTGTCACACTACAGCATCTATGCATGAGGAGATTGATTTTTCCCTTCTCTCTTTTTTCTTTATTCTCTTAAATTTTATTTTATTTTATTTTATTGAGGGGGGGAGGTTGCAAGGGCAGAGGGTGGATACCAAGGGATGGGGAAGTGAATGGGATGGAGATACATGATGTGAAAGACACAAAGAATAAGTAAAAAGAAAAAAAAAAAGAGAAACCTCTCCATCTAAGATTGTATGAGCCAGAGGCCCAGGAAGCCTATGACTAGATGGTGTCTTCTAGACATGACAGGAAATCTGCATTCATGAAATCTCAGTTACATGTCTGCCTGAATAAGACCTGCATAATGGCAACACAGTTGACTGGTATGCCAGTGGAGATGAGGGCTGGCGTGTGGGAACTTGGGCTTTCCCAAGGCCCTACTCATAGATGAAGAACTATGAGAGGCTGCTGAGACAGGAGAATCTGTTTTTCTCCAGGGATGGGCCCCTTGACGGCTTATCCAATCCCAGTGGTCAGCCCTAATCACGTACATAGGAGCAGAACTAATGGGACTCAGTAGGTTATACATTTGATAATAATAGTTGTAGAAGATTGGTCATGCATTTGAGAGGAGGCTCAGAGGCCTGGGAGGAGTTGCATCTGGGAGAGGGAAGGGTGGAAGTGATATACACGTAATACCCATGTAACAAACTCTCTAGCAAAATTTTAAATAAAATAAAACAATTTTATATCTCCCCCCCAATAAGATCTTTCACACTCATTTATAGTAAATTGTTATTCCTCCTTTCAACTCCAGTCAATAACTAATCCACTTTCTGTCTCTATACATTGACTTATTCAGGATATATTTTATCAGTGGAATCATTAGGCATGTGGTGTTTTGTGTTCAAATACTTTTACCCAGCATAATGCTTTTCAATTTAATCCATGCAGAACCATGTACAGGGTTTTGTTTCTTTTGGCTGCTGAATAATATTCCAGATACATGGTTTTTTTTTTAAAGATTTATTTATTTATTATGTATACAACATTCCTTCCATATATGCCTGCAGGCCAGAAGAGGACACCAGATCTCATTACAGATGGTTGTGAGCCACCATGTGGTTGCTGGGAATTGAACTCAGGACCTCTGGAAGAACAGGCAATGCTCTTAACCTCTGAGCCATCTCTCCAGCCCCAGATACATGGTTTTTAACTGGGACAAAATGGGCATTTCCAGTTAATGATACTGCCTCTGGGTTTTACTTGCAAGAGTCTTTCAGCACCGCATCCAAGACTGCCCTCCGTTGCGAGGAACCTTTTTCTCTGTCTGGTGGGATAGAAAGTTTGGATCATGTCACTTTGGACGACAAGGTGTCTCAGAGATCTGAAGGCCTTAACTCGTGTTCTTTGAGCTGTGCTGTAGTCTTCTCAGACTGAAAGCTTTTGCTGGGAGAAGCCGTATCCCGAGGACTCCATTTCCTCTGTCTCCACAAACAACACTGAAGAGAAACCGAATATTTAAGAAACACATGGGAGTGATACTTATGAGAGGGCAGAGTAAAACAGGGGCTACAGCTAACCCCTCTGTGGGCTACTGCAGCTGTTGGACTCAGAGCCTGCATCCCGGCAGCCTTAACAAGCTGGGTTCAACCATCAGTCTTCAATAGGTCCCTTAAAGGCACACTAAGTAGTGAAAAACAAAGGAGATTTATTCAATGTGGACACATTGGGAAGAGGAACAAAAAGATCCAGTGGCTCACTCCAAGGTCATCTCTGATGTGAGGCCTCGGTTTAACTAGAAGGCAAGAAGTATAGATAGCTAACTTGTCCCGGTCAAGATGTGGCCACCCATTGTTGATCTAGCATTGTCTTAGCACAACATTATTTGGCCAAACAGCACTGGATGGGCTCTCTTTCTAGGAACGAAGCTCTCCTCTGCGTCCTCATCAGTGGATATCTGGGAACGTTCCAATTTCATGAGGTCCTTAGTTTCAATAGTCGGATAGCCAAAGAGGAGAGCATAAGAAACCCGTTAGAACATCCTCATTCCTGCCAGGATGGTTAACACACTCAGCGCCCATCTTCTTTGGTCCAGTTGTTTGGTGCTAACTCTTCATTTTAGTGCTTTGACAGTGAGCAAGGGCTCTAGAAAAGACTGGCAGCAGGTCAACAGCCCTGAGGTCTCACTCCCACGGCTGCTTTTGTCTGTTCCTGAGATTTGCTAGAAACCACACTGACTCCTTCCAATGAGCTGGCTATCAGTGACCTTAGGCAAGGCTTATTTTATGCTGGACAGCAAGAGGACTGGGAGGGTTGCTTAACAGTTGTTAGGTGGCTATTCTACCACAGACATAGCCCGCCCCCCTCCACCCCGTTCTTTCATCTTTTTCTCTTTCTCTCCCCATATCTCTCCTTCTTAGCCTTCCCTTCCTGTTACTGCCCTAAGGTCATAGATGAGATGAACTGTGGGAGACCCCAAGAGTTTGGGGTAGAGTGGTGCTCCAATCTGAGCACAAAAGGCTTGCCTAGCCTATTGCGCAAAAGTGCCTGAGGCCCCTGGATTCAGTGTTGATGTTTCTGGGCAGCTGCAAGACACCTTGACAAATCAGCGAACCCATCATGTGTTTCATTTGATGTACGTCATTGAAGTGCCAGCGAGGTTGGTGATTTGTTTTCATTTTGATATCATCTACATTATATAGATGTTATCTACATTACATAGGTAGTATCTACATTTACAGATTTCACATCCTAGTCCTGATTTCTTTTGGGTCTGAAGATGAAGTTCCATGTGTGGACAGGCAAGTACCTCCCTGATGGCCATGTTTGCCAGGGGATTTTCTCTTGTTCCAAAGATTAAGGTCAGTTTCCCTTCCTCCGCACTCCTTCGCGCTACTGAGCGGCCCTTGGGACACTTGACTCCTGTCCTTGGGAAAGTGCTGTCCAGACAGGTTCATTCCTGGAAGGCACAAAGGCCTGATAAGCAGGTGAGCTGCTCAGAGACTTAAACAGCCTGCCAAGAACGGGAGGTTGCTGCTCCTTCTTTTCTCTTTCTATATTCTACAGGGTGCAGTCGCTAAGAAGATCTGGGGCCATTGAGCAGTGGCTTGGCCTGGTCTTTTGACTGGAGCCTAGAATGGAGAAGTCTGGTGCGTTCCTTCCATGCTTAAGAACAGCCTTAAGCTACTTGTACTTATCATGAAGCTGTGTGTATGAACTACTTAGTTTGGTGGTTGACAAAGGCCCAGCTAGCAAACATTATTATTTCTGTGTTGTCATCATTAACCCTGACTTCTGACCCCCTCCCTAGTCAGCTCCCAGCAAGATAGGTGTTTCCCTAAGCGCTGACCTTCTGTTAGCCCTGCCACATCAATGGTCACCTCCTTTGCATCCTGACCTCTTTCTAATGGCTGGCACAAACCGCTTGCGATACTGAGCTCACTTCTTAATAAACAACACTGTAGGACAGGTGGGGTGCCCCACGCCTTTAATCCCGGCACTCAGGAGCCAGAGGCAGGTGGATCTCTATGAGTTCGAGGCCAACCTGGTCTACAAAGAAAGTTCCAGGACAGCCAAGACGGTTATACAGAGAAACCTTGTCTCAAACCAAAAGCCAACCAAACAAAAAACCTATGCCTTTTGTCCTGACTTTTGTGGTCCTTTGGGTGGCTTCCATCCCTGGTCCACTGACTCCTGCGGCTTCAGGATCTCTGCCTTAAGCTCCCATGGGGCGGAGCTCCAGGGATGGGCTTCCCTTAGAGAACACGGCAATTAGGTTCCCAGGGCTTTCAGGTGAGATAGCAACTACTCAAGGGCAGGACCCATGGCTACAGCTACCTGTTCAGTACTGTAGCCCTGTACTTGGTCCTCTCTCTAGCACACTGTAGGTGTGTGAGAGAGACGCAGTTACATTTTAAGTTTTAGTAACTATGCCTAAGAGATCCATGCAGCAAAGGACAGATAGTTTCTGACATGCTAGGTGCTATTGCTTGTGGGCGATAATAAGCCACATGTTTTCACTCCCCTAAGTGAGTTTATTTAGCCCATCTGTTCCTGTCTATGCGCTTGATCACATATGGGTGAGAGATTCCCCGGCTGGAGGTACGTCAGGATGTGTGCTTGCCCCTGATTGGTCCGGATGGAAAATGATGGGTTTTCTTTCTTAAGCCCATACAAGCTGTGATTCTGGGTCATTCTCCAGGAACATGGGAATGGACCTGGCCAAAGCCCATCCACCTGGCCAGTATTTAATTAAAGCTTGCTTCCAATTTGGTCTTAAACTGTGGTCATGGTCTTATTCTTGACTTGTGGGATTAATAGGGACCCTATAAGTATTCATTACATAGATAAATGGTTGCATGAACAAACACATGAGGAATGAACGAATACAGATGAGGGACCAGAGTGGTAAAAGCTGTTTAACTTTTATAACCTCCCAGTGTAACCTTCCTGATGAGAACAAGAACTATATAGTGACACACAGGCCTCTCCTATTCGCTGACTATTGAAACAATGGGCTACAAAAAAAATTAAAATTGCCCAGGAATCTCATGCAGGAGAGAGAGAAAGGCCAAAGGCCTGGTGTCAGTCAGAGGGGTAACCTGCCTCCCAGGAAGAGATCCTACAGTGTTGGCAACTCAGCAGGCTACTTGGCAGAACAGAAGCAGAGGTAATTATGGCCCAATAGTGGGAAGGACCACACTTTGATGAGGGCCACTTCTTACCTATCTCTTGTCCCCTATTTAAACATGAAACTATGACAGTACCTGAGGACAGTCTGGTGGGGCGGGGTCACTGGACAGTTCCTTTCCATTTCTTATTGTTGGCCTCATTGAACAAAGCTCTTCTTTTCTGTTACTTGTGTCTTTCGCTGCCATATTGGGACTAGATGGCTGAGTCTAGCTTGTAGGGGGCTGCTGGTGTTTAGGCTTTGACCCTAAAAACTCTGGTAGCACTAGGTGTGTTGGTTTTGTGACATGTCTGTTTTCCTTTAATGAGTAGCAATACAGCCATGACATGGAAGAGAGGTCATGCTGGCCTTCCAGGACAGGAAAAGGGGGAGATCTTCTCCCTCAGCACCACAGCCTGCCTCTGTATGGGAATGCTGCCAGGACACAGACTGCTTGTGATAGGTCGCTAAATGTTACGGTTTAGCTAAGGTGACAGTAGCATTCTTGATGCAGGGCCTGCTACCTCCCAGGTGGCAAGCCTGCCTCTGACTGGGAACTGACTTTGGGCAAGCCCCACCAGTGAGCAAGCCAGGAACTGTGGCCTAGCTCCGAGCCTTTCAAAAGGCCATTACTACCCCATAAAGGCTGCAGCTTTATTGGTAGTAAAAATAACTGACTTCTCTGTCTTAGGGTATCTATTGCTGTGAAGACACACCATGACCACAGCAACCCTTATAAAGGAACACATTTCACTGACGTATCAGCTCACAGTTTTGGGGGCTTAGTCCATTATTGTCATGGTGGGGAGCATGGTGGCGTGTAGGCAGACATGATGCTGGAGAAGGAGCCTTTTGATATGTTGGCAACAGGAAGTAGACTGAGGCTCTGGGCAGTATCTTGAGCACGTATGAGACCTCTAAGCCCACCTCCACAGTAACACACACTCCTCCAACAAGACCACACCTACTTCAACAAGGACACTACTCCTAATACTGCCACTCTCTTCAGGGGCCAGTTTTTCTCAAACCACCACACACACCAATCACATTGTGGGCTTTCCCTCCACCGTCTCCCCATTGAGTTTCCCCTGTCCATTTTCTCTGCAACCTAGGGATGCCAGTGCCCTCAGCCCTCAGCCTATTTGTCCCTTGGAGATGATTCACAAGCCCCCTTGGGGACAGTAGGACTCGGGTTCCAAATGCTGGAAAGCAAATTACTGCTTCTCTTCTCCTGTCTAGGTGACTCTTGCAGCAAAACTTAACCCTAGCTAAACTTGTAATGATCAGGCAGTCTGCCCAAGTCCCCAGCCAGTAAGTGGTAGAGCTGTCATTCGGACACAGGAAGTGAAACTCCACTTCCTTATTCTCTAATAAAGACATGGGCCTTAGGCAGGGAGAATGTATGTGCAAAGCTTTCTTTTGGGAAGGGAAACTGATATCTGGGTAGAGCTTATGTTGCTGCCTGGACCACCCCCTCACTCCTACTCCCCCACTCCTTCCCAGTTCCCAGTATGGTAGGGAGCATATTGATTCTCATCAGGTTCTGACGTTTGGTACTTAGAGTACCAGAGCACCTGCCTGTGGCCTTGAAATTATACCACCCTCAGGTCAGAAAGAAAACCCTTCCCACCTTGGGATGGCTAACCGTGATAGTCAGCTTGAAATTTAAAATCACCATGGCAACACATCTCTGGGTATGTATATGAGAGTGTTTCCAGAAAGATTTAACTAAGGAGTGAGGAGCCACGCTGAATGTAGTATCACAAGGTGGGAGTCCCAAACTGAAATGAAAACACAACACTCGTTGATGTAACATCATCATCGCCCTCTGGTTCCTCACTGTAGAAGCAACATGGCTAGCTGTCTCACACACTGTTGCCTTGAAGGAAGTTTCTAGCAGGCTAGCTCACAATTCCAGTTCCTTATAGAAGGGCCACCCTCCCCACGGTATTATAAGAGAAAACAGAAGACGAGCTCCCCACCCCAACGGAGGTGAGAGCCAGGACCCAAGGACATGCTGAGGGCCATCTGGGGCTTCCTGTGTATACACCATCATTGGCCACTATGAATCCACAAGGGCCAGAAGTTTCCATTGAGAAACCTCAGAAAATAATGTGTCTAAAGCCTGGTCAGCAACTGAGTCAAAGAGAAAATAGCTTATGAGAAAACTGGTCTCAGCATTGCCGCTTCACCAGACAGAGGAAGCCTCAGAGCAAAGTGCCAGTGTTGACACCACTCCTGTCCAGTTCCCCGCATGTAACTGATCTTGTAGGTTTTCTCCTTGTTTTAGTAAGCATCTACTTCACACATCGGAATAATGCTATCGACAAAAATGCCAGACACGGAAATGGAGGTAAGAGAGACGTTTAGTGACAATGGGCACCTTCTAGAACCTTTCAAGTTAGACCACACAGCACCTCCTCCTGAACACAGGCAGTTTTTTGAAACCACCGTAATAACTGATGTGAAATTTTCTGTCATGCGTTTGGATGTAAGAAATGGCTCAAGTGTTTATCTACAAGATCAGTGTGCAGGGCCCTTGCCCACCTATGAGTAGCATATGTAGTGTTAGTCATTGTAACAGGCTGTCATCATGAACTCACATGTACTTAAGAGACTGCAAGCCTCCTGCATGCCAGCCAAGAGGCAACTCAGTGCAGGGCTTAAGTCCTTTGGATTCACAAAGGCAAATATTGCTGCCTAGACATTTGTTTCTCGGGAGTTTCCGCAGAGGTCCAGGGATGCTGCTCATGAAAGTACACGCCGTTATGTGGAAGATGTAGTTGAGGGGTAGCATATTAGCTTAGTATACTTGAGGCTATGGATTCAGTCCTCAGCACTGCAATAGAAAGGGAGGGGTGGAGGAAGGAAAGGAGAAAGGGTTGGGTCAGCTAAGGAACGAAAAAGACCTCAGCTTTTAGATCAGCTCCCTGGAGCAGTTTCCTTACCCAGGGAGATGCATCTACTCCACAAATCTGTTCTCAGCTCTCTCTCCATGGGGAACCAGCTCTCTGTTACACTCTCGAGTCTCCAGGTTCTGAGGATGCTTTTCTGATTCATCCTTCACCTTTGCTCCCACAAGAAAGAAACTGAAAGCTCAGGGCCAGGAAGCCTATAAGCTGGACTTCCCTAGGCTGGAGGCTAGGAGAGGGAAGTATGTAAACATGGTGGGAAGAATGAAATACTTAGTGCTTTCTCCATAAACCTCCTTGCCCTACTGACCCGGAAGCAGCCAGTGTTTGGAGCAGATGCCAAAACGCTTTGGAGAAAGACTTACTCCCCCACTTTTTGAAGGCGAAAGTGTGAGTGTTGAGCAAAGGGCAGGCTGCAGAAAGGGAAACACAGTGGAATGGCACAGTAAGAGAAGAGGAAGCTTGCTCCAGACCTCCTTGGGCTGCAGAATAGCTTCCCCAGAGAGCTTCCCCACTGAGCTTCCGATGTTCTCCGCGGTCTCATGCATGGAGAGAAAAGCTTGGTGACCTCATGACTCTCTTCCTAGCCAGGGCCTTGGCTGCTCTTCTTCCCAGCATTCCTTCTGTACCTGCTTCCTTCCATCTCACCTCTGACCTCATGTTTAGACTCTTGGCTTCACATCAGAGTTCATCTTGCCTTTCCCAGCTCCCTCACATAGGAATCAAATGCTGGTTCTCTCTTTCCTTGTACTGAAGACCCAGGTCCTTCTAGCTAACTCTGACTGGCACCAAAACGCACATAGTAGATAAAGGTAGTGCTGTCTCAGGGGCCAAGGACAGGGCATCTTGATGCCAGCTCCAGACCGTTCGGATCTGACATGACAGCTTAGTTTGCTGGAACTTTCTGTGGTCTCACTTCAACCTTCCCCTTCCCAGGAACTTGGGCAACTGACTATTCAGCAATTACAATGTCTCCTTGTTCAAATGAGGGAGAGAACAGAAGTCATTTAACTGTCTGTCTTCTCAATCCAAGTATGGTGTGCTCATCACGAACGGTACTGCTTGCCCCTAAGGCTAATAGCACCCTCTAGTGATGGACTAACTGGAGGTAAGAACACTAATAACAACAATGAATTACTAATATTGTGCTTATTTTTGTATTTAGTCTTATATGTTCTATTTATATTAATAATTTAACTTTGCATAAATCCACAGAAGAAAGCATGATTATCAATATCATTTACCATTTTACAGTTAAGGAAACAGACACAGAGAGGTAAAGCCACTTGTCTATCACAGAGCTAGCCAGGAGCACAGTCAGGTTCCAGGGACAAAAGACAGCTGCCACTCATTGCTAAAGCCCTCTATTCCTCTCCCAAAGGACTTGGCTCTGGACAAGATGTACTACAGGCCTGCAGGTGGTGGTGTGGGCCTCCTTCCTCATCCTACGCTGAGCAGGTGAGACTTCTGATCAGTACTTCTGACTGTGGAACCACGGCTCCAAGGGTCTTTCCTTGCGTTCTCTAAGCTGCATGTAAAGATCAGGGTAGCAGAGTCCCGGAGTGATATTGACTCTTTCAAGAAGACGTCCAAGAGTCTCAGCATTGCTGCCTTCAGAGTTGGATTCACAGATGCAACACACTGTGCTATGTGGCCTGCTTCTGTTCCATCTCTCTCCTCGTCTAAGATGGCGTCGGGGAAACTGCTGTGTTGCATTGTGTACCACTGAGACAGGAAAACATGCCGTCCGTTAAACTAGCTGCCCTCTTTATAATACGATGCACCAAGTTGAGAGATGTTAAAATGAGAATCATGAAAGAAATATCATTGCATACATGTTATTGGGGGAGGTCCCTTTATAAAGAACTTAAATCAGTCAGGTGGTGGTGGCACACGCTTTTAATGTCAGTCCTTGGGCAGGCGGATCTCTGAGTTCAAGGCCATCCTAGTCTATGGCGTGTTCCAGGATGGCCAGGGCTACACAGAGAAACCCTGTCTCAAGAAAACAAAAAAAAATGAAAAAGAGCTTAAATCAAGAATCTACCCATAGTAATAGCTCAACCAATGTTAGATATAAAGATGAAGCGTTCAAAGATCTCGTACTTCAGGTTCGATCTTGAGAGAAGGCTGTATTCAGGTGGAGTTCGTTTTCTCATGGCAGAGCAAAGAAGTTGAGATTGACTCAATGAGCTGGTTATGAGGAGACTGGGAGTGGATCAGAATGGAAGGGGATGTGAATGCTCCATTCATGCCCGAGGGAAGGTCAACAGGTCTGCTCACTGTCTAGGGCAAGATGAGAGATCTAGATCCCCTGCATATTGGAAATCTAGTAGGTAAAGTCTGTGTGAGAAATGTCATTAAAAACAGAGATTTGAGCTGATAGCATAAGGAAGGTGTAAACTGGCAGCATGATGAAGGCGTGAACTGGTGGCGTGATGGAGGTGTGAACTGGCTGCGTGCTGAAAGGTGTGAACTGGCAACATGACCTCTGGGGACATGATGCTCAGCAGCTGAGTAAGACAGAGTGTCTGTGTCATCAATGGCTTTGGTATGATGGAGAGGTGGTACCACCAGAAAAGGAAGAGAGAGGCTGCCATGGCAATGCCATCCCCAGTGAAGATGGAGAGCCAACATGCTCCGGCTTCTTTCTTGCCCACCTCTAGCATCCCTTCTCCTCTGTATTTGATGCTACAATTTCTAATATTATTGGTGAAGACTTGCTGTCCAGAGGGAGGAGCTAAGACTCCCAGCCTTTCACAATGAATGGATTCCATCAGTCAGAGGAAGAAGGACATGGCAGGGGACAGCAAGGTGGACCACTCCACCTTTCTCTTAAATGAAGAAGATGCCAGCTGTAGCCCTAGCTGAGTTGAGGGTCCATACTGCAGAGGACATCCTCCTGTCTCAGAAAGTAGAGCCCAGCCCTGGCCTCTGCGACAGCAGGCCTGCTGTGGATGGGTGTCAAGGGAAGAGAAGACCAGGCTCAACTGTTGCACAGCTGTGTTGAACGAGGCAGTCATGGTAACAAGGCTGGCCTCAAAGGCTGTGGCTTCTGCTTCTTTTTAACATCTCACCAGCAGATTTCACAGTTAGGAAGGCTCAGAGAGGACATCAGAAGGGCCACCTATACTTTCTGTTGGCTGGCTCCCACGGTTGGCCGGGTTCAGGTACCATAAACTGATACACATCATGTGTGACACATGCCCAGCTCTGTCCATCTCTCTTCCTCCCTCTCCCTCTCTCTCCTCCTCCCTTTCTCTCTCTTTCTCCTATAACAGAAAAGCACAGAATTCACAAAGGAAGCGTTAGTTTTGGGGAAATCAAGATTTTCATCCAGAGTCTTTGGTGTCTGTAGCAGTTGAATCTTTTTCAGAATAAGAGCAAATACGTAACTCACAATGGGCAAACCGTTTCAAAACAGAACGACCAGACTCAAACCCTATCTCAGGAAACATTGTCATCAGGTTTAGATCATAAGAGTCATGGCTCTCAAGCCTCAGGTCACCTTTGACGTGTGAAGGTCGGAAAACGGCAGCTTCCTCTCCCTTGAGGCTTCTGACTAACCAGGCAGTTTTCAGACCCTCTGTGCAAGACACTCTGTGATGGTCAAAGACAGACTTTGACTACAAGCACATTGTTTCAGTCAAGGCTAAGCAGCATTTGTTTGCTCTTCGATGAGTTGGCATCCATGGTTTGATCGATTTCTTTGGGCTTTAACCGAAGGCATGCAATAACAGGATTCTACTTTGTGGGTTTCTTTTTGCAAGATTTTCCTTAACCTAAAACACTAGTATTCTGGCCTAGAGTTTACTGTGTCGCTCAGTTCTGCCTCATGCTTACAGCAATCCTCCTGCTTCTGCCTCCCAAGTACTGGGATTTTAAGTGTGAGTCACTGTGCTCAACTAAACACTCCAATGAAATTAAAATAATTAAAATTCAGGTGGAGGGCTGGAGTGCTAACTCAGAAGTTGAGAGTACTTGCCACTCTTGCAGAAGACCCTGGTTCATCCTCAGCACCCACACAGTACCTGACAACCATCCCTAACTCCAGCTCCAGGGTCTCTGATGTTCTCTTTTGACCTCCATGGTCACTTGACATGCCTATGGTGCACTTACATACATGCAGGCAAAACATCCATACCCATAAAATAAAAATAAATAAACCTTAAAATTCAGTGAATTTACCCCCTTCTCAACAAATCTCTTGTCTCAGTGGATTTATGACTGTTAGAGTTTGCATCTTAAATGTTGTCCAAAGGTCCAGTTATCAAGGCCTTGACCCCTGACATGCTTGGACGGTGGGGCTAGTGGGAGGTCTTCAGGTCAAGGTGGGGGTCATGTCCTTGAAGGTAATAGTGGAACCCTGGCTTCTTCCCCCTCTCTTTCTTTGCTTCCTGACCCTGCGGTGGGAAGCTACTCTGCATGTTCCCACCGTGACACACTCCCTCATTACAATGGGGCCAATCGATCACAGACTGGAACCACCAAAACCGTGAGCCCAAACGAACACTTTCTCTTTATAAGTTGGTCACCTCGGATGTCTGTTACCAGGACAGGAGGCTAGCTCACATGTAAGCACTCTTACATGTCTTTGGCCCCCTCACTTGTCTGGCTGCTCTCTCGCAAAGTCTCAAACTATCCCAAAAGAAAGTGATTAAAAGCAACCATGTATTTTGTTCATGGATTTGTAGGGTATAAGGACTGAAGGATTTGGCTAAGTGGCTTGCCTCTGATCTATATGTCATCAGCTGGATATGTGGGGGAGGAGGGTCATTTTCACTCACACTGTCTGGACCCTGTACTTGACCTCTTTACCTCCACTGCATCTTATTCTTCAGGGTCTCTCCTGGGAGTCTGGGTTTCTCACAGTTCATTCTTTCAGGCTCTTACACGGAGGTGGGGTTCTAAGAGTCAGGGTAGATGGAATGAGGCAAACTGCATACTGTCATTGTAACTGGTACAGTGTAACTTCCATATTTTAGTGCTCAGAGTAGGTATGCTGACCCAGGTAAGAAGATGGATGAAAATAGGACCATGTATGCAAACACGGATGATGTGCACACCTACACAATCCATCACTGAGTCTTATCTGTGCAACCTCAGAAATAACTTTCTTTTTCATTTTAAACAAGTATTTATTTTTAATTTTGATTTTTATTATTTTAAATTATGTATATGCATCTGTGTGGGTATGCATGCATGAGTGCCAATCCTGACAGAGGCCAAAAGTGTTGGCTGTCCCTGGAGCTGGAGTTCCAGGTGGTTGGGAGCCACCTGATATGGTGCTGCAGACAGAACCCCAGTCTCCAGGAAGAGCAGCGATGCTCTTAACTGCTGAGCCATCTCTCTCCAGCCCCAGAAACAACTGCCAAATGCGTGGCTCCTCTTTTTCTGCTCTGTCACTGCCTGAAGGCCACTCCAGGATTTCTGTCTTCACCTCTGACTGGCTTTCTTCTTTCTTCAAAGTTGTCCTCTATTCTCAGTGGGCTTGATAGAGATACCCTTTTAAAAGATAAGCCAAGTTCATGTTGGCCAAAGCTTTATTGGCTCCCATGTGGGTGAGTTTTCTTGTTGCCATGACAAAATAATTGACAAGAAGAAGCAGTTTAAGGAAGGCGGGGTTTATTCTGACTTCCGTCATGAAAGGGAGACGTGGTGGCAGGAGAAGCAGGCCAGCTGGTCACACTGCACAGGCCTCTAGACAGCACAGAGAGATGACTTGCTGTGCTAGCCTGTAGAATGGAGCTTCCCATGTTTAAGGCTAATTAGGTAAGGTAAGGGTAATTAGGCCTTCATTTAGGTAATCCCTCACAGACATCCCAGAGGCATGCTTCAAGGGTAATTTTAGATCTCCTCAAGCTGACAACCAATGTCACAGTGTCATACTACTCTTATGAAAATCCTCGTCCTCTCTGCTTACGTATCTGTCCTCAACTCTTGTCCCGCTTTTTTCCATGTACTTTAGGTAGATGGAATGCTATGTTTTGTTATTCTCTGAAATTTCCACTAATGTGTACAAAGTATTTTGATCATATCTACTCCTACTGTCTCATGTCAACAACCTCCCCTCAGCACATTTTTTTCCAACTTCTTGTCCTCTTTTATCTATGTATCTATGTATCTATCTACCTACCTATCTTTTATCTATCTATCCATCTACCTACCTATATATTTTCTACCTACCTATCTATCTATCTATTATCTATCTATCTATCTATCTATCTATCTATCTATCTATCTATCTATCTATCTCTATTTTTTTTTCAAGAGAAGGTTTCTCCGTGTAGTAGTTCTGGTTACCTGGAACTCCGTTTGCAGACCAGGCTGGCCTTGAACTCACAGAGATCCGCCTGCCTCTGCCTCCTGAGTGCTGGGATTAAAGCCGTGTGCCATCACCGCCTGGCTTGAATTCACCGTCTTTTATGTCTAGGCATTTTCACATCCTCTTCTGTCTTCTACCCCATCTTCGCTGGGCTAAACATCCTCAACAGTTAAAAATCTTAGTGTACAAGCTCTCCTAGACAGAGACTGAGCTATTTGGTCCCCACCATTGCTGGACACCCTGCTGGGCTTGCATGCTATCCCTCTTCTTGTAAATTCATCACCTGCCCAAGTTGCCATTTGATGTCTTCTAGCAGGGGCATGGTTCATGCCAGTGCTGTGCTTAGTGCACAGATGGTTTCTAGAATGTTTCCAGTCCATAGTTCATGTTTTCTAAACATTGTATCAAATAGATGATTTTTTTTCCTTTTCCTTTTGTTTTTCTTATCCTTCAGGAAAGTGGTAGATGTGTTTCCCATTATAATTATAGTTTCTTTCTTTCTTTTTTTTTTTTTTGGTTTTTTTGAGACAGGGTTTCTCTGTGGCTTTGGAGCCTGTCCTGGAACTAGCTCTGTAGACCAGGCTGGCCTTGAACTCAGAGATCTGCCTGCCTCTGCTTCCCAAATGCTGGGATTAAAGGCGTGTGCCACCACCACCCCCCAGCTAATTGTGGTTTCTTTATAAAAAAAAATTCCTATAACTTTATAACAGCATTTTATCTATTTGGATAGTGTTATTTAGTTAAGAAGAGTTCAGAACCTTATTCATGAGCCATGATAGTCTGCCTGTCTTGCCTTAAATTATATTCCTAAATTTCACATTTCCTTATTGCTTAATTTTACTCAGGTTGACGTTTCTCTGTCATTTCCTTTTTGTTTTTTGCTTATCTAGTGGGTTTGATTATCCCCAGCCCACAAATATAAGGCCCAGGCTGGCTTTAAACCAGTGATTCTCCCTGCCTTGTGAGTGCAGGATTTATAGACCTGTGAACTACACCCCAGTTAGATAGCACACATTTTGATTTAAAATAATAATAATCTGACCTGTGCTGGAAAGACAGCCAAGGGAATCTACCTCTTTGGTAGCACCAGGCCAATGTCAAGAACTGTTACGGTTCTGTTAAAACTCATTTTAGTGAGGCTAAAGGGACAGTTCAGTGGTTAAGAACTCTTGCTGCTCTCTGAGAGACCAGAGTTCAGTTTCCAGCACCCACGTGGAGTGTCTCACAGCTACCTATCACTCCAGTTTGAGGGTGTCTGGTGCCTCTCTCTGGCTTCCTTGGGCTTCTGTGCTCACATATACACACATGCACCCACATGCAGACACCTATACATGATTAAAATTGATAAAAACAAATCTTTAAGATTAATTTTGATGTTAATGATACTTTTTTTCCCAATTTATATTTGTGTCTTCTCTCTTCCTGATGTTTATGTTCCTATGAATAAGCCAAGCCGCCCGAGAAGACGCAATCTGACTCATTAGCAGCTTTCAGTTTCTTCCTTGCTGTCTATCCAGGTTTGAGCAAAAAGACTGCCAAGTAGTCGCACAGCTTCTGTCTTGGTGATTCCAGACTCCGGAAAGTACAGCCCAAGGCAAGGCTGTTTGAGACAGGTTTGTATCAGGCTTTTGTAGTCATGAGCCTCAATAAACCATTTCCACCTTGGCCAGAGAGGGAGCAGTACCCACAGTAGGAGGACCAAAGGCAAAGTAGTGATAGAGGCAAGGCTGTGATGGGATAGAGAGGACTGACTGCGGACAGGAACAAGGCTGTGATGGGATAGAGAAAACTAATATTGATGCTAGAGGGAAGACTGTGATGGCCAAACACACCCTAAGTATAAATAACTAAAAAAAATTTAAAAATTAGTCTGATAGGCAAGTCAAACGGCTCTGTGGGTGAAGGCCCTTGCCATCAAGCCTGATAACTTGAATCAATCCCCTGGACCCTCATGGTGAAAAGGGAAAGCCAACAAGAACTGGTTCTCACATTCACACACATGTGATGGCACATGCGCACACACACAGACAAATAACTAAATGCAATTTTTAAAAATGCCTGCATGCGGGCTAGTTTTATGTCACTTGACACAAGCCAGAGTCATCAGATAGAAGGTTCCTGCCTTGTTTGAGTTCCTGTCCTAACTTCCTTCAGGGATGAACAGTGATGTGGAAGTGTAAGCCTTTTCCTCCCCAACTTGCTTTTGGTCATGGTGCTTCATCACAGTAACCCTAACTGGGACCGTCTGATTAAAGTCTTCATCTTTTACTGAAACTATTTGACTCATTTACATTTTCTTTCATAGCTGATAAATTTGGTCCTTTGCCTTTTCACTTTTTCTTCCATTTCTCCGGTTTACTGTAATTTAAAAAATTCTCAGTTGGCGCACAGTAATTGAACGTGGACTAGAGTGTGACATTTTAAAAACATGTACAGTATATGGTTATTAAATATATCGGCTCAGACGTCTATGGCATTTTTCTGATCCTCCCTTCACCTTTTACAGCACTGAACCCAGACCTTTGCACTTGCAGGGAAGTGCTCTCTTGAACTGAGCTCCACCCCCGGCCAGTTCTGGTTTTTAACCTTCCACTCTTGGTATTAAAGTTTTGGTACTTCAGCTCTTAATGTGTCTGGGGAAATAAATGTTTGCAAGGCTATTAAGCCTTCCCTTGCTATTACCTTACTAAGACAGTCTTACTAGGAAGACCCTCACTCACTATCCAACACATTATGCACTTAGTAAGGCTTGGAGGACACCGTGGTTAAAAGCGGGAGGGGTAATTTTTCCTCTCATAAAGCCTACAGTTTAGCAATGATAATTAGCAAGACAGCAAAATATTATCATTACAAAATCCACATCAATGTGTTTACCTACACGATTATTCAAGCAACCCATTCTAAGAATCATCTTCTACCTCTGCAGCTCCTTAGATTCTTGCTCTCATGGCTACACATCCCACTCACCTTGCTAGTACATCATCCAGACAGCTAAGGTTCTCTAAGGACCAGCTGGAGGCAAAGGACCCCAGCATCTGCGTAATTAACATATCCATGATCTATCTCCTGCAGGGGACTACAACACAGGTGACAAGGTTCTGGCTTCCTAACTTGGTGACCAGGAGATTTCAGTTTTGAAAGAGGTGTGTTTCTAAGAATTTAGGGACATGAATAACCTTTTTGCATTGTTTGAAGAAAAACTAGCCTTTCAAGGTTCACTGCATTCAAAAAACGGTCATACAGCCCGACCATGCAGAAGTTGAAGTGTGCCAGGCAGCGGTGGCCTAAGAAGCCAGGGAGGAGCTGATGCTCCCAGACCTTGCAGAATCTAGACACAGGCAACATCTGTTTCATCTTTTGCACCAGACATCAAGGAACAGCTTGCCTGTGCATGGCCAAGGAAACCAGGCCCTCAGAACAAGCTACACCGGACAGCTGGAAACAGACACAGGTCATAGAGAGAACAACTGGGGATGACACAGAAGGGGAGAGGGAGGTCAAGGGGGTGCAGAGTTTCAGTTAGAGAGGAGAAAAAGCTCTGTTATCCAACCACTGCATAGTGATATAAATACAGTAAGGTATTGCGTATTTCATCATGGTGAAAGAGTAGACTTCCCATATCTTCATCACAAAGAAATTGTAAGAATAGAGGTGATAAAAACGTTAATTATCCTGGTGTGCTGGTGCACACCTTTAATCCCAGTAGAGGCAGAGGCAGGAGGATCTCTGTGACTTTGAAACCAGTCTGGTCTATGTAATGACTTCTAGGACAGTCAGGGCTATGTAGAGAGATCCTATTGGTGCAGGAGAATTGTCTGTATTCTATCAATTATGTTTTAAATAAATGCTGATTGGTCAGGCAGGAAGTATAGGTGGGACAACCAGACAGGAAGTAAAGGTGGAGCAATGAGAATGCTGGGAAGGAGGAAGCTTATTCCTCCCCAGTCCTGCCCAGACCACAGAAAAAACAGGATGTGACCTGCCCCGCTGAAAAAGGGACTGAGCCATGTGGCTAACATAGATAAGAATAATGGGTTAATATAAGCTACAAGAGCTAATAAGAAGCCTGAGCTAATGGGCCAATCAGTTTATCATTAATATAGACTCTCTGTGTGATTTTCTTTGAGATTTGCCGGCTGTGGGAACTGGGCAGGACAGAAACCCCAACAAAGCAGGCCCATCATGCTACATCCTATCTCAAAAACAAAACAAAAAATCATTGATTAGTTTATCATTATATACATATATATCATAGACATGGTAGATAGATATACATCCCCAATGTATACGTGCATCAAAACATTATATTGCATGTTCCTGATAAATATATGTGATTCTTCTTTGCCAACTAGATAATGCATTTAATTTTTTAAAAGAAGAACTATGGGTTAGGAGATGGTCTAGGCACTTGTATAGTGATTGCTCTCAAGAATGGCTACTCCATCTAGGTGAATGGAAGCAGGAATTCAGTTCCTACAGTGTAGATCACAGAGGCTATGGAAAATTAAGCTGAGTTGAGAGACAAGCAGATAACCAGCCCAGGCTCTATGTCAACACTGGACAGCCTTGCCCATAGAGCAAAGACAGCCGACCGACCAACACTCTGTGCTTATGCAGGGCAGTATTGATAACTTCCCGAGTGTGGGAGCATCCAGTCTGCTGCCCATGTTGATCAGCTTCCATGAAGGACATGGGAGAGAAGACAATGCCTTGGAAAAGGCAGGGAAGGCACTCAAAGTCCAGGCCAACCCTCTCGGCCCTTGAGGGTCTAGAGGATTCTTTATCTATCACACAAACTGTCTGCTTCTCAGAGGGCAGACACCCTGGTTGGGGGCTGGCTTGTGTCTCTAATATTCTCTGGGAAAGAGAGGGAGACATCTAGAAAAGGGAGGCATTTTCTGAATGCAGCCACATGATTCACTAGCGAGGACAAGTCCTGGCCAATGGTTTTATGTCATAAACTAAGGACTATAAATCTATCCTGACTTCTCGCAGCCTCCTTCAAATATCGAATGTGTGCCAAAGTGATTTCCAGTAAAAAGTGTCTTTATTAGACCCACATATATGATTTTACATATATATATATTTATAGCTTTATATAGAGTTATAAAGTTTTAAGAATAATTTAATGTGTTATATTAATTACTACCTTTTTCATTTCTTAAAAATTTAAAGGTCGCCGGGCAGTGGTGGTGCACGCCTTTAATCCCAGCACTCGGGAGGCAGAGGCAGGCGGATCTCTGTGAGTTCGAGACCAGCCTGGTCTACAAGAGCTAGTTCCAGGACAGGCTCCAAAGCCACAGAGAAACCCTGTCTCGAAAAAACCAAAAAATAAAAATAAAAAAGTTAAAGGTCATCAAGTTTTGCATAGTGTCTAATAGAGAAGCAATTTTAAGTTAAAAAATAATTTTATAGCTATATTTTGAGTATGCAACAAGCTTATTTTAATACACTGTGAAGCTTTCATAATATAAATAGGCAAGCCTCTAATTTTTATTTAACCAATGGCCCACTTCAAA
Organism: Ondatra zibethicus; assembly: GCA_004026605.1. Taxonomy (NCBI): domain Eukaryota; kingdom Metazoa; phylum Chordata; class Mammalia; order Rodentia; family Cricetidae; genus Ondatra; species Ondatra zibethicus. The sequence goes on from PVIU01000159.1 coordinate 239,601, forward strand.
TATCTTTAAATTAAGTACAAAAGTCCTAATTTAGGGCCCCTGAGAGGGCTCAGCAGGAAAAGGCATTTGCTGCCTGGCCACCTGAGTTCAATCTCCGAACTTGCATGGTGGGAGGAGTGAACTGATCCCTGTACATTTTTCCTCTGACCTCCACATGTACCACATACACACAAGATTTTAAAATAGTAAAAGCAAATATTAAAAGAAATTGAAATTGAGCCAGATGCCATTAGCTACTGGCCATGGCATGAATTCCTGCTGGGGTGGTGGTGGCACACATCTTTAATCCCAGAACTCTGGGAGGCAGAGGCAGGCAGATCTCCATGAGTTCAAGGCCAGCCTGGTCTACAGATCGAGTTCCAGGATAGCCTGGGCTACACAGAGAAACCCTGTTTCAGAAAAAAAAATCCCTAAATGAGTAGAAGCTGATTTGCATTTGAGATACACTGATAGATGAGGCCAACCCCTGGTTTCTTTCACGGAGAGAGCAGAGTTGTCAATAATTATTTTTTACCACACGTTTCTCTCTGGTCTGAATTATTGATCCTATTTCCAAATTTCTTTTCCTACCTAAACCTAAAGATTATGTGAAGAGAGGCAGTGATTTAAATGGGGACCACCCTGAACTACCCACTCCCCAGAACAAGTCCTCAATAGCTCCCCAAAGACAAAACATTGGTGTTTACTTCTTTTGTTTAACTGACCAGTTTTAATAGCTGTCCTGTGCGTCATTTTTGGACCTACAAGCTCATATAACCCCCCCATCCTAGGTAACTAAGAGCAGTGGCCTTGGGAGAGGTAACTTCTGCAATTCTTGAAGAAGACTGCCTGCAAACCACAGCTGTTGGTAACCCGGAGTTCCGCCATACTGAGCTGTGCTGCCCTGGGTCTCCCAAGACTTGTTTCACCAGGCTGGTGCTAACCACAGTGCTTATCACCATGGGACGTTCCCTTCCAGGCCAGTTAAGGCAATCAGATAAATCACAGTGTTCATGTATTTGATAGCAAAGTTTCAAACAATGTGAGGCAAAGCCAAGAGACCTGAAACAAGAAACCGGTCACAATTGTAGTTAGAGACCACATTGCCTGTGCCCTTGGTTGCCTCCCGGAACTTCAAACATCACACAGTTCAGACACAGGGCTTGGAGGAACCGCGCAGGAACTGACCTGGAAGTTTCCTCTCTGAGGACTGGCTCTCAGAGTATCAGAAGGTGCTATGAAAGCCGCCAAGGGAGAAGAGCATCCAACAGTCTCACCCAACCAGAAAGCCTATGACCAACCTGGCACGACGCCCCTAGGAGTGTGACACTGTCACTTAAACCCTGAGGGTAACCAAAAGTAATCAGAATGGATTTAGAGTCCTTTCCATAGGAGGGAATTCGTGTTTGGTTGTGAACCTAGACATCTACCAATGCCTGGTGAGGCCACAAATCCTAAAGAACCTACAACTAATGTGGGAGGTCCTTCTGTCTGTGTGTTGCTTTTATTGGTTAATGAATAAAGAAACTGCCTAGGCCTGTTGACAGGGCAGAACTTAGGTAGGCAGGGAAAACTAAACTGAATGCTGGGAGGACGAAGGACGAAGTCAGGGAGTCGCCATGGAGCCGCCACCCAAGATAGACGTGCTAAAATTTTGCTGGTAGGCCACGACCTCGTGGTGATGCAAAGATCACTTGAAATGGATTAAATTAATATGCAAGAGTTAGCCAGTAAGAAGTTAGAGCTAATGGACCAAGCAGTGTTTAATTAATATAGTTTCTGTGTGGTTATTTTGGTTCTGGGCATCTGGGATGAACAAGCGGCCTCCTCCAACATACAACTTCCACCTTGCTGAACTAGTATAATTTCTCACTGCATCATAAATACTTAGATAAACAAATGAAGTTCTCCCCCTAAAATGTTCTTTTTGCGCCAGACAGAGACCATTATAAAAATCCACAACTGGTCAAAATGCAGCAAACGCTAACTGTGGGGTATTCAAGCCCAGGTATATAACCCTTATATTTACCACTTCAGGAACATTCCAGAAGAGAAGGTGGAAAGAGTGCTAGAGGCTGTCTGCTGCCAGATAGTGTCTTCCATACATGACAGAGAAGCTCCAGTGGTGAACTCTTAACCATATGGTCACCTAAGCAAAATGAGCAATGACAACACCAGTTGACATGTCAACATGGATGAGGGAAATCTCGCAAGGCCCCAGTCCTGGATGAAGAGCTATAGGCAATTAATGGCCACTGAGATAGAAAGAATTGGTCTTCTCTGGGATGAGCCAATCCCTGGTGGTTAGCTCCCTATATGCACAGACGTATGAACAACACTAAATGCACTCAGCAGGTTGTATGTATACACGCAAAGAACCATTACTAGATAACAGGGATTTTTTTTGTGTGTGTGTGTATTGTGTGTATGGTTTATTTAAAAATGTCACAAATAAAACAGCCTAGCATAAAGATAGCTTTAGGTTCTCAAACATGGGTTCTCAGATCATCTTTTCTGCCCACAAAGTACAAGCAGACATTAAGAAAGAAATGAAGCCTCCGAGATGAAACCTGTCCTCTGTAGGAGGGGGGTAGGAGCAGCCTCCCCCCTCCCCCTGCACAGGCCTCTCTCTCTGCACACTTCCCCTGTTTTGCCAGCTACCACAGCCAGGTGGTCTGACAGCTGCTCAGCCCTCTTCCTCTACTAGCTCTGCATGTCTAGAGACCCGTCACGCTTCCCGCGCTAATCAGAGACCTCTTAGAGTCCAGCTAGCTCCCTGCACATGGTGCCTGACTATTTGGTCCAGAGATTTAAGGCAAAGCCTCTGTTTAGGTTTGACCCTGAGCCCCAGCTGCAGCCTGGATTCTCGGGGCATCTCCCTAAGCATGACTGGGAACTGCCTCACGTTACTAAAATGTGACTTGGAGCCTCATTGATTAGAGTTTCCCGTACACAACTCTGCAAAAAGAGCTGGGGTGACTGGATGAGGGCAACTTCTCCACCCCTGGTAGCCTCACCACCCTGTAGATATTATTGACATATCATAGAAATTCCCCTTTGGTTTCTATCTCACAATTGGAAACGAAGAAAAAAAACCTACATATTATTGTGACTTATTTAGACAATACAACCTGTACATGTAAATAGGACACTGTCTTCTTAGTGTGCATGTGTTCATGTGTTTGCGCATGCTCCTTTGTATGCAGGTGTATGTATGCTCGTGCAGGTACAACCTCCATTCCTCCATTGTCATTTCTCAGATGTTGCCAGTCTTTTGTTGTTGTTGTTATTGTTGTTGTTTTGAGACTGGGTCTCTCTCTATAGCCCTGACTGACCTGGAACACCCTATGTAGACCAGGCTGGCCTTGAACTCACAGAGATCTGCTTACCTCCCTATTAAAGATGTGAGACAACCATTCCCAACGCTTTCCTAATAATTTAATCTCTTTTGTAGGAAAATGCTAAAATATCAAGAAAGTTACACTTCCAAGATAAAATTGGGTTTGAAGCAGGAAAAGCCAAGATTCATCTATTGGAGGATTTGAGGAATTCCTTGTATGTGTGTGTGTGTGTCCATGGTGCTCCTGCGTGTGCATGCTTGTGTGGAGGCCAGAGGATAATCTTGGGTGTTATGCTTCAGGTACTGGTCATCTGTTTTATTTTGTTTTGTCTATTTTTGCAAGATGGGATCCATCACCTAGCACTTGTCAGGTAGGACAGGCCATCTCCAGGGCCACGTGTCTGCTCCCCAGGAATGGGATTACAGTGAACCTGTCACCACACTGGCTTTTTCGTGTTTTCTGGAGATGGAGCTTTCTTCCTTCTTGTACAACATCTGCTTTACACTATGTCACATCTCCAATCCCTTTACACTATGTCACATCTCCAATCCCTTTACACTATGTCACATCTCCAATCCCTTTACACTATGTCACATCTCCAATCCCTTTACACTATGTCACATCTCCAATCCCTTTACACTATGTCACATCTCCAATCCCTTCTCTACCATTTTAATGAAGTGACTGGCGTCTTGGGGGCTGTGTTTTTTTACACAGTACAGTTTTAAAGGAGAGACAGGATCTCACTAAATAGTTCAGATTGGCCTGAAACTTGAGATTCTCCTGCCTCAGCATCCTAAGGACAAGGGTTACAGGCATGGCTGCTACGCCTGCAAAAAGGTAAAATCTTAAGAGTTTCTGATCCAATGTGGGCCAAAAGCGAGGTAGTCTCTGAGTGAACTATGGCCTGGTGGATGAACTGAGGAGTATTGACGTGGCAGCTGGCAGGCATTCTCTGTGATTCTGGGACAAGAGTCTCTGTGAGCCGGTCAAGTGCGTGGCACCGCGGTGTGAAAGTGGGTTACCTGGTGAGACTGTGAAAGTCTTTTTGTTTTTGCTTCAGTTTGTATCACTCATGATCAGCTCAGTCAAGGGCGAGTGAAACAGAACTCTAACCATTTTAGGTAGGAAATGGAAAATTTCAACAAACTAACAGAAATAAGTCAAGATCAGGGTTCAGTGAACCTACCAACAGAGGGAAGCAACTGCACAAGCTTCTCTCACCTTCTCTTACTTCCGCTCCTTTTACTATATCTGAATTTCCTCACTCAAAAGGAAACACAACCACCCAAGCCCTCCCGGCATTCCTCTCTCTGCCTCAGAACCAGGAGATGGATGTATCCTCCATCTGGCTCCAACTTGTGAACTCCCCCAAGGAGAGGATGATTGACATAGCTTAGCTTCAGTAGGGCCATCTTGCCACCTTGCTGCCTTTGCAGCCGAGTTACCTGGAGAATGATGGGCAGCAGCATCAGTGTGCAAAACACGTTGACGAAACGAGTTGAAACAGGGATGTGGGTGACAAGCTGGGTGAAGATGCCATTAATGCAACCTAGTTTCAGAGGCCTATCACAGGCTCGGAGGGCCGGGAGGCACTGCTCGGGGGGTAAGAACGAGAATGCAAGGGTCAGACTGGATTTGAAGATTGGTTTCACTATATATAGCAGTTGTGTGACTGCGTCAATAGATGATTGCTATGTTCAAAGCCTCAGTTTCCCCAAGATAATAGCAATAGCTAGTTTATAAGGCTCATTAGCAATACTAACTAAAATACTCAGTATCATGTTCGGTAACCACTGGCTAATACATTTGTCTTTCAACCATGTGAAACGGTGCTTTGAAATGAACTTTTACTACCTTTGTAGTTAGAACTAATGTTTTGTTTTGTTTTAAACATTCATGCCAGTTAACCAGTGTGCTTCTCCAGGAAACACGTCACACGTTGAGGATCTCAACCACACACAGCTCAATGGGAGGAAAACTGTGGAGTGGCCACATTTGCTCTGGTCCACACGATCTTGTCTGAAGTTGGTGAGCTCTGAAGGAATGTCACCAGGAATGGCCCCAGCTAGCTGCCAGGCTGAGGCATCTGGGAGACGGTGACAGCTGTGTTCAGAGAGCACGGCGCCAGTCTAGTGACCTCCAGACCACAGCCATGACCGTAGTATCGCTCTCACTTACGACTGGTACCCCACCCAGAGTCGGGGGCGCTCAAGGAGGGGTTTGCTTCTCTCTCTGAACCTTAGAGTTGAAATCCATTGTCTCTTTCCAAGGCTTATCAGACAAGGACTGGAATACACCCTTTATCTTAGAGATATATAATACATCTTAAGACATAATATATACTTGAAGACAGAAGCTTTGCAAGCTCGTTTTTTTTTTTTTTCTAAAAGAATTGTTTAATTAAGCCGAGCGGTGGCACCTGCATTCAATCCCAACACTCGGGAGGCAGAGGCAGGCAGATCTCTGAGTTCCAGGACAGCCAGGGCTACACAGGGAAATTCTGTCTCAAAAAACAAACAACAACAAAAAGATTTTCTTAATTTATTCATTTATTTTATATGTATTTCTGTGTGCTTGTGAGAGTTATGTGCAGTACATGTGTGCAGGAACCCTCAGAGGTCAGAGGACTTCAGGACCCCTGGAACTAAAGTTACTGGTGGTTGTGGGCCACCTAATATGGACGATGAGAGCAGCAGTGTAGTTAAGAGCATTGACTGCTCTTAACTGCTGAGCCATCTTTCCAGCCCCACAAGCTTGTTTTCTTTATCTGCAGTTTTAGAGTCATCCCAATCTTCAAGACAAGTGATGCTTTGGTGATATAAATGGAACTCAGAACAAGAAAAAAAAAGTTTGTGGGTAAATTTTGCTTCCTTTTTAATTCACAGAATAAACTTTAATGTTTTGTATAAAAATCCAATTTTTATAACATCTTTCTTTTTATTCCTTTTTTGGGTTAGCATATAAAACATAATGAATTTGGCCACTGAGTCTTTTCATTCATATGTATATATGTGTGTGTGTGTGTGTATGTTGTGCTTTGTTCTTGTTTGTGTTTGACATCTTCCAATGTATTGATGCAAGGTAGATTTTTTTCCAACGATGGTTACATAGTATCTTAGAGTTTTTATTGCTGTGAAGAGACACCATGACCTTGGCCCCTCCTAAAGAAAACATTTAATTGTGGTGACTCACAGTTTCAGAGGCTCAGTCCATTATGATCATGAAGGAGAGCGTGGTGGCGTGCAGGCAGACATGGTGCTGGAGCTGAGAGTGCTACATCTTGACCAGAAGGCAGCAGGAAGTCAGCTGACTGTTGCACTGAGGGTAGCTTGAGTAAAAGAGACCTCAAAGCCCGCCCTACAGCGACACACTTCCTCCAAGAAGGCCATGCCTCCTAATAGTGCCACTCCGTTTGGGGGCCATTTTCCTTCAAACCAACACACATATACATACACAAGCATACACACACACACACACACATACACACCAAGCTCTAGTTATAAAATTATACAAATAAGTTTTATTCAAAATATATTGATTGTATCCCAATAAATTATTCAGATCTGGGTCATAGTCCAAAATTTGGACCTCCAAAGATGAAAGTCTTTTTGGATACCCTGTTCTGCTTCAATGCCATGTTAAAAGTCACAGAAGGATGTAGTGTTAAATCCCTGTCTGGAATCTGTTTAATCACTAACTAATGCTACGCCTTGGATGAAGGACTTACTTTTAGGAGCTGCTATAGTCTATCAGAGCAGTTCTAGAACCCATGTACATTATCTGATATTACTGTTTTAATATTAATAATCTTCATGGACACGGCTGATGAGAAGAAAGGGTAGACGTAATCTAAATAACTGGCTGGCTTGACTTGGGTTCATAAATGAAAGCCACGAGGCAGCTGTTGACTTCACCCCTCTGCTATGGACTCACGTCACTCTACAGACGTTTCTGACGAACTTACATTTGAGCCTGCCCTGGAGAGAGCTGGCCCGATGCATCTGCTCCCTGGGAGATGAAGGCTGCAAAACATGTCTGTGTGTGTGTGTGTGTGTGTGTGTGTGAGAGAGAGAGAGAGAGAGAGAGAGAGAGAGAGAGAGAACACGGAAAGGAGGGATTGGTGCACTTCATGGGATGCTAATCCAATGGGATGAAGGGCCGCATTCAGGATATCAGTTGCACAAAACATACCTCATGTGTTTTGTTGCTTCTCCTAAACTTACGTCCCACATACATGAGGCAAATCAAGCTCCTGCCCTCAGCCTCTGTGATGGAAGGAAAGCAACGCCAGGGCAAAGCCTGGAGGAAAATCTGTGCCCACCAGGTTAATGGTGGGTCAGGGGGAGCTTTTGAAGAGCCGAGGGAAAAAGCAGAGTTCTGAAAGCTGCCCCCACTCCGTTTCCGCATGAACCCCACATTCCTAAGAGCTCCCCACATTATGCAGCTCACACACAGTGCCATAATATAGAGTCCTTTCCTGCTCGCATGCAGGCCTCAGAAATGATTCCCAGCCAATGTCCTTATTTATCTTCCATTAAAGGGAAGACATTGGCATTTGGTGTTAGAAGTGGAATTTGAACACACTGCTGGTTCAGAAGAGCGTAGTCTTTCCACCAGACCATGCTAATTGCCCCAGGGAAAAATTAAAACAAGTATTTTCATAAACTCACTCTGCACCTTCATCCCAGACCCATGAATCGGAGGGAAAATCGAACAGAAAAGGATCAGCCATAGCAGGATGTGCTGAGCTCAGAGGAGCTCGCTCTCGGGTTATCTTCCACGCTGTCATCTGTTCCCATTCTGCCTGTTTACAAGTCAGGAAATGAGGCAAAAGGGAAGACGCTGAACAAGGAAACTTGAGAAGTTTCTCTGAGTGGTGTGGTTTTCTCAAATTTTATCATCAGCAACAGAGACGTGTCAAGCTTTTAGATAAGACAGTCCTGTGGTGACAGAAATGCAGTCCTGGGCACCAGCCCAGCAGCCCTGTGTAGCCCCTGGGACGGCAGCAACTCCCTTCGAGCTGGCTTTAAGGAAGTGGCTCCCAACCTCCCTACGCTGCCACCTTCTAACACAGCTCCTCCTGTGGTGCTGACCCCCAACCATAAAATTATTTTTGTTGCTACTCCATAACTGTAGTTTTGCTACTGTTATGAATCACAATGTAAATATCTGAGATGTGATCTTGTGAAAGGGTCTTTTGACCCCCAAAGACGTCATGACCCATAGGTTGAGAACCATTGCTCTAAGGGTTCCTGTGTGAACCTGTAGCTGCTTAAAGGGGAAATGTCTGGCTGAAATCCCAGCTTGAGTGTGTCTTTCCATTGAGCTGTCATGAGAAGCAGAGACGTCTGGAGGACCAATACAATGAAGCGTTTGTTCGCTGAACTTGTCAAGGGTTATTCTAGACTTCTCCAAGATGTCTCTTGGCCTTGACACTAATGCCTTAAATATTTCAAAAAATCCCCTTCCCCAGTCTCAGTTGGCACTACCAGAATGTTCCAACAAAATCAAACTTGACCTTTTCATGGTCACACAGATAGTGATTCAAAAGAAAACCAAGGGACGGAAAGATGACTCAGTCAGTAAAGTGTTGCTTTGAGAGAGCATCAAGACCCAAGTTCCATCACCCAGAATCCAGGTGTGGTCAAAGGTGAAGACCAGACACCAGCTTCACCAGAGTGGTACTAGCAGCGAGATTCTCAGCAGCAAACCCAGCCGCTCTGGGTGACAGGTGAGACAGTGGGCACAACCCAGATAAGCACTCTCCAAAGGCTTAGCTGTAAAGAAGAGGGAAAAAATCTAGATAGAAGCACAGAGGGGTGGGGAGGCTGGGACGATGGCTCAGGCAAGGCTTGCCACCTAAGCATGAAGACCCTACTTCAACCCCTGGTGTTCCTCATCATTTATAAAAAGCCATGGGGCAGGGGGACTGGAGAGACGGCTCAGCAGTGAAGGGCATTCATTGGCTACTCTTCCAGAGGACCCAGTTTCAATTCCCAGCCCCCATGTGGTAGTAAACACCCGACTATAGCTCCAGTTCCAAGAGATCCAACTCCCTCCGCTGGCCTCTATGGGCAGCGCACAGACATACATGCAGGCAAGACAACCATACACATAAACAAATAAAATAAAAATTTAAGCCATAAAAAGTTGGTGCCTCACTATAATCCCAAAGATGAGGAGGTACAGAGAGTAGAATCCCTGGGGATCACTGGTCAGTGAGCCCAGTTAATGTGAACCCCAGATCCCAGGGAGAGACCTGGGGTGTAGCTCTTAAGGAATGACCTCCCGAAAAGGTGATCTCTGGCCTCCTCACACACATGGGCGCATGTGCACATGTACCTGCACATATGTGTCTCATACATACAAACATCCACACAAAAGAGAAATGTGGAGTCTAAGGAAGATTGTTTTGGGTTTCTTGGATCCTGAGCTTTGGATGCCTGCTTGTCTTCCTTTTGATAAAAGAAAAAAAAAAAAACTTCCTGAGAGGGACCATTAAGACTCAGGTGAAGCTGGGCAGTGGTGGCACAGGCCTTTAATCCCAGCAGAGGCAGGCGGATCTCTGAGTTTGAGGCTAGCCTGGTCTACAAAGCTAGTTTCAGGACAGTCAGGGCTACACAGAGAAACCCTGTCTCGAAAACCAAAAAAAAAAAAAAAAAAGACTCAGGTGAAAGGTAATGGTAAAGAAGATGCAGAGGAGAGGTTACGCCCTCAGAGGGCAGAGAATGACGTCCTAACGGTGGCACTGCCAACGCCTTGACATCTAGTGGGAAGACTGCCTGTCACATAGTCTCCAACACCTGAAAGGATGGGGGACCCCAGCAGAGACTGTGCGGTAAAGAGACACGGCAGGTGGAAGGCGCAGGCAGGCTTCTAAGGTGACAGGCCAGCTTGTCTTCATACCACACTGCTCATAGGTAGCTTTAGAACTGTCCAGATCCAGCCTGCCTTCTGTTCACACCCCTCCCTCAGGACTGGCTCACACCTGTCCTAGAGGCAGACAAAAGGTTAGTGGTTTTTGTTTTGTTATGTTTTTTGAGAATCTTTTCATTGTGTGGAAGGGGTGAGTGAAAAAGAGGGATTTAAACAAAAGCCAGAAAAGATGTCTGACTCCCAAACTCTGACCCCAGCCTGTCTGCCAAAGGCCACCTCCTCCCTGCGAACAGGCTCAGAGGTGTGCCAACTCAGCAGCTGGACTCCACGGGAGTGAGGGCCTCAGGGCCGGCTTCCCAGGAAGGAGGGCAGACAATATCTCTGCTTTTCAACACAAACAAGCTCACAGTTGTGAGTCACAAATTACTCCGTCTCTGCAGGAGGTCCATCCTGAGATTTGTTTGGGCCTCTGCAGGAGAATTGGCTCCATTTTCACTTAGATTACAGAAAAGCTAAGGCCAACCAGGAGCAGGGAGGAAGCTGTCATGTGGTGTATTGCAGAGCACGTTCGTGCGAGCTGCCAGTCACAGCCCCTGTGAGTGGATGCCAGGTGCAGAAGCACTCAGAGTGGGTTGAAGGCATGGACTGCGCACCAGAATTCAGTATCATTGAAGCGCCCCCTCCCATTCTGTTACTTGTCCTTGGTTTGGGGCCTTTCCAAGCCTTTACACACCCTTGTGCCTACAATCTCATCTGATCCCGTTGACACACTTTCCTCCCATCTTCCTTCCTAACCCGCTGTGGGACAATGGTCTTTTATCCTGTCACTTGTATTATTTTTAATAAAACGCTGATTGGCCAGTAACCAGGCAGAAAGCAGAGATGAGGCAACCAGGCGGGAAGTAGAGGCGGAGCACCGAGAATGCTGGGAAGAGGGAAGCGCAGTCTGCAGCCAAGACCCAGATGCAGAGGACTCGAGATGTGGCTGCCTCACTGGAAAAGGTACCAAGCCACGTGGCTAACACAGACAACAATAATGGGTTAATGTAAGATGTAAGAATTAATTAATAAGAAGCCTGAGCTACTAGACCAACCAGTTTATGATTAATGTAGACCTCTGTGTGTTTCTTTGGAATTTAACGGCTGCAGGACCGGGTGGGACAGAAACCTCAGACAACACTAACCCACTGTGCCCACAAAACTACGACAACACTGGGGTGGGAGACAGCTACAGAGGAATGGTTTTGAGTCTCAGAACTAGCCAGCACTCTCAGAAGAATAAGGAAATGTATAAGACAGTGGATTTTGCAAAACTATGACCTTATCTCTTTCCCAATGTCAATGCTACAAGTTTCAGAGATTTTGCATGTGCCAATCATGACTCGGCTTTGCAGGCTGGGCACTTCTGTGTCACACGACTCTGCTCCACCATTGTGACCTGAAAGTGGGCATCTGCCAAAGGTAAGGGAATGAGCTTAACTAGGTTCCAACAAGACGTTGTTTATGGATGCTGAAATTTTAATTTTATGTAATCCCATGTTATAAAATATCCTTTTTATCCAAAATATTTATAGATATAGGACTGAGGTGTAAGTCTGTGGTAGAGCACCTGCCCAGCATACACGAGGCTCTGGGTTGGGTTCCCAGCACCCCCAACATTATAACTCTTATTTCATGAGTCATGCAAAACCCAAGTTTGATCTATGCATGAACAGAGTAGCCATGGTCGTCTACATGCTTCCTTCCAAGGTCTACAAAGATTCTGAGGTCGAATTCTGAGGTGTTCCCATTTCCCCTGGATAACTTTGCCTGAACTAAGAGCTTCTGTACCCATAATCCAGCGAGAATGTCCTCTCTCCACAGACTGTCACCTCCTTAGGAGTTCCCAAGGTTCACTGGAAGGTGGATCATAGAGCCACATTATGTTTTAACGTATGTATGTCTCTTTGGGGGGAGGGGTGCTCACGAACATGCAGTTGTGTGCATGCGGAAACCAAGGGACAACCCTGAATGTCATCCTTAGGGACACCATCTACCCCCTATACTGCAAGATTGGTCATTGTCCTGGAGCTTGCCAATTAGTCTAAACTGGCTGACCAGCCAGTCCCAGGAACCCACCTATCGTTACTTTCCAGTGCTGGGGTTACAATGCATGACATTTTCCCATGGGTTCTGGGGATTGGACTCAGTTTCGTATGTTCAGGAGGCATGCACCTTGTAGACTGAGCCCTCCCCACACCCCCAGCAGCCCATTATTACAGAAAGGAGAGAAATCACCCCTTCCCTTTAGAAGCAGACTTAGCTCTCCCATCACCAAAGACACTGTCATTCAAAGCCACTCCTTAACTCCCTGCAATGGCTCGGTCTGCCCTAGTCTACAGAATGTAGGAACAAAGGCCTGGCTACCCGCTTGGAACAGAGGTAGGAAACCTGAGAAGTGGACGAACACCATGGTGAGTTAACCTGCCTGGGATCAGAGCTTCCAAGCCTTGGACCAAGTTCTTCAGGCCTTGTGGGCACTGATTTTATTTCCTTAAAAACCTCTGAAGGGAGGAGTCTCTCAGACACCTTTGTCCGTTAGACAAAGAAAGGAAATATACAACCTTCCTCAGTATACCTTTTCCTCCGCCACTGAAGGCCAACTCACGGTCGTGGCTTGCTTGCAATTCTGTGCCAAGATGCCACTGATGCTGTGCTAGCTGTGGTGTACCTATACGACAGAGAACACCTAACTGATTTCCATTTTGTCACAGAAGCTCATTCACTTATACTCTGAGCAAATGGCTTAAACCCTGTGAAACTTCAGCCATATTTCCATGAATGGGGGAGGGGGAGTTAAATACCATTCTCCTCATAAAAGGCTCAGTCCCCACCTGGAACGGCCTTCCCTTCTCCTGCTCTCTGAGCACACTCTCCAAAGGGCTGGTATTATGTTCTCCTTGCACCCTTGACCTGTCTCAGGCTGCGGGGACACGACTAGCTTCAAATAGGGCTCCTATGGTCACATGTTCCCCAGCAGGAAGATACTGCTCCTTACACAAGGCAATTTGAAATGGAAAAAGTCCTCCCGGAGAGTAAAGAAGTGTCCAGGGACAGTGGCGCCTAGGAAACAGGAGCAGTCTGTGCTGGAAATTGCTCTTGAGAGGTATCCATAGGGACGGGTACCAGTGCCCGAATGCTTGACTGTTCACATTGCTGTCCTCTGTTTGAGGAGCCAGAACCCATTCTCCAGACTGACTGCCCATCCCTTATCTGTGTACGAATTGACCTTTGACAATGAGGTCATTTATTTCATCTTTATATTTAGCATCGAGGAAATCTTTAACCAAGACTTATTAAGTAAATGAATAAACAAACGAAAAGCTCTCTCTCAGAATTTAGCGAGTGTTTGTCTAATTTCCTCCATGATTGCAAAGAGAGGCTATCACCTATCATTCCAGAGAGCTGTAAAAAGCTCCCTGGTCTCACTGACTGCCTATTTTGTAAACCTGAGTAAACTCAGGATGGCTGCAATAAATCTGCTTTCAAGACATGAAGATGGGGGAGAGAGTGAAGGAAAGGGGACAGAAGAGGCCGCAGTCAAAACCAGAACCCTACTGACCCCCACTTCCATACACTGACTAGAACCCACTAACACCCAGCCCAGTACACTGACTGGAACCCACTGACCCCCACTTCAGTACACTGACTAGACCCCACTGACCCCCACTTCAGTACACTGACTAGACCCCACTGACCCCCACTTCAGTACACTGACTAGAACCCACTGACCCCCACTTCAGTACACTGACTGGAACCCACTGACCCCCACTTCAGTACACTGTACCTCCATTGGTTCACCTCCTGCCAGTGAACCTGAGTATTCATCATTTTTCATTTGCCCCCTGATAAAGAGGAGTGGAGGCGTACTGGCTATGGGAGGATCAAGCTAAATGCTACCACAGATCCCTAAATAACCCTATGGACACAGTACTCTACCCTCTGCTAGAACTTATTACAGAACTAAAGGAACCAAACCAAAGTGGAGCTCATTATACAGCGATGACAGTCACCCCAGAAACATCCCGACACAGAAACTTAATCCATGGCTTTTACAAAAGGCTTTCCAGGGAGAAAACATCCCACAATCTACTGACACAATCTACTGCTGAGAGAGAAAACGCAGTCTTGATGTACCCTTCCGGATGGTACACATAGTCACATCACAAACAGAGGTTTCGTTTATTTGGTTTTGGAGATGGGATCTCACTATGAAGCTTCCCCACTGGCCTGAAACTCACTCCATAGTTCAGGCTGACCTCAAAGTCACAGAGAGTTCTCACAAAATCTGCCTGCCGAGGACTGGGATTAAAGGCCTTTCTCACCACACCTTGGTGTAAAAATAAGATTAAGAATAACTTTATGCTTTTCCGATGAAAGACAGCTAAGATCTAGACAGATCTAGGAGGCTGGGAGGGTTGGTGATAGTTCCCTCCAGTTCCCACAAGTAGTGTTAAAAGTGCAAGCAAGACTGGGCCAAGCAACACTTAGCGATGTACTGTGTCAGTATCAAGGAACTCTGGCTCATGGATCAGTTCCAGATCCCAGTGTTTGGAGTGGCTAAGATGATTCTTATATTACTGAATGGTTTGGGAGGCAGATTAGAAGAATCCTATTTGGTGACCTGTGAAGATCACATGAAATATTTGGGTCCGCAAAGAAAGTGATGGGACCCTATTTTACCTGTTCACATAGGAGTTCTCTGGGGTTGCTTTGGGGCAGCATGGCAAAGGTAAAGACTTGACTTGGAGCATAGGCCTCCAGGGTCTTCGAACTCTAAAACATTTACTGCCTGCTTCTTTCCCAAAAAGCATTTGGCTGCCCAGAGAAGGAGTGAGACTCGGTCAGCCTAGGCTGTCGCTGGAGGGAAAATAAACCTGGATAGCACTCCTGACCTCCCGAGGCTGCGTGTGCAGCACCCTCCTCCTTCCATAGGTGACACAGTCTAATCCAAGGGTGGCCACCACCACCCCCTGGTGATGTTCAAGTTGCCTTCTGAAGATTCTGGTGGCTATAAATTCTATCTACCCTGAGTAAGGTTGGGGTTGCCGAGAAAACTGAAGTGCAAAGTTGGGGAATGGGGAGAAGGAAGTGGGTGGAAGAGGCTTTGAGATGTCAAAGAAGGGGCTTTCTGGGGACCACATTTTGCATATGAAAAAATAGCCTGGCTGCAAAGGAAGCAGATGAGAAGGGCTCAGTTTCCGCTCTGTGGGAACAGACTTGTTCCTCCCTAGGAGACCTCTGACTGTCCGGCTCAAGGCCGGCCCATGGGGAATTGTGAGGAGGAGATTCTATGGAAGGAGACCCCATTGTTCTGCCACTTGGTTGAGCTGTGTGGGAAAGAGCTCAAAAGTTCATCAGTCTTCCTCATGAATGAAAAAGTAGAAGACGGAAGTGGAAGAATACCAGAGAAAGAGGGGAAAGAGGCGATTACAACAGTGTATGACAAGAATATTGACCATTTAATCCTGACATTGCCCAACTGACACCCCCATTCTTCAGGTGGAGTCCTGGGGTGACAGCTGTGCAGCCATGCCTGGACTTTACATAGGTGTTAGGCTCCAAACTCAGGGACCCACGCTTGCTCAGAGGTCACTGAACCCGGGGAGCCCCCTCTCCCCAGCCCCAACGGTCTGTATTGTTAAAGCCTCCCTGGTGGTTCAAATGTGCAGGAACAGTTAGACATCTCTGTTCTCAGACTTCTGAGTCCATTGACAATGTGAGACCCGGGCATGCATGCTTTGGCAAGGTCTACTGTGAAGAAATACCGAGGACAGACAAGATCCCTAACGTGACAGAGTCTATTTTCTGCAAGATAGGCTACTCAGTATCCACTTCAAAGGGAATGGAACTGCCATCTTGAATTGGGGGGCTTTTAGATTGCTAGAATGCAGCGGAGTGTTAATTAATGTGGGCAAGAGTCAGAAGTCACAAGAGGTTTGGCCTACCGAGTGCTCTCGTGACTGCAAAACAAGAGATGTCAGTATTGTCAGAAATTAGAGAGATACTACTTCCTGTGCAGAGCTGAACATGAGAACTGAGTGACCTACTCGGAGCAAGAAAGGGGCCATTCATGCAGTGACGTCAAGAGAAAACTT
The DNA here is from genome assembly GCA_004026605.1 of Ondatra zibethicus. NCBI lineage: Eukaryota > Metazoa > Chordata > Mammalia > Rodentia > Cricetidae > Ondatra > Ondatra zibethicus. Next base: position 255,937 of record PVIU01000159.1, read on the forward strand.
GGTGATCACTCACTTCTCCTAGTGGCTAGAAAACATTGAAGCCATCTGCCAGGACCCATTTAAAAATTAACTACCATGCAGGTTCATTTCACATGCAAGCACCTAGAACAAACAACTATTCAAGGTTTACAATGCTGAAAATGTATTTGCCAAGAAACAAAAGGAAACATACTGAAATCTGAAAAACAGTCAACTATAGTGTCACCTTGACATTAAAGAACAAAAGATTTGCTAGTGTTTGATTTTCATTCCTTTGACTTGATCTTTTAGTCTTAACCAGAGACAGGATGGTAATATGTATACACACACACACACTTGCACACACACCACACCACACACACACCTCACACACACACACTCACACACACACACCTCACACATACACGCACACCACACACACACACACACACACACACACACACACACACACACACACACACACACACACCAAAGCTTAGACTTTAGAGCACAAGAAGATTAGACTCCCAACCCTATTAGGCTTTAGGTAAGGACAACTCTTTAAATCTCAGCTTTAAAAGAGGGATGAAGAAGAGGATAGTGATGGTGATGATCGATGCTGGTGATTGGTGATGGTGACGATGGTGATAGTGACCATGATAGTGAATGTGGTGATGATGGTGATAGTTAGGGTCGTAATGGCTATGGTAATGATGACAATAATTCCCGAACCCCTCTGTTTGGTTATCTTTAATCTCTCCAGTCACACTGGAGAATCTCTGATCATTTACTCCCCTTTATAAGATTCTATCTTATCTCTGTAAATGCTCCATGTGGTCACTTTGCATTCTCTGTGTGTTCAGTAGCTGAAGTCCCTGGAACAGCTGCGCAACAACTGTGGACCTGGCTCTGAGCCCCGCCCAGTGTATCACTTCCTCAATGTCCCCTGACCACAAGGGTAGTTCATAATAACAATGAAGCTCCTGGGGCTCTTACAAGAGATTATTTCCTCCAGAAAGTCCACCCAGTTTGCCAGGATCCAAGGGCAAAGGGTGCTACTGACCACAGTAACTTCAGTGGGATGTAAGATCTTCTTTAGCATTTAACGGCTCTTGTTTCAGGACCAGCAACAATTTATCTTCTGCAACCTTTTTATATAGTTTACTATCTGGTAGGAACCTCCCCTCTTCTTTTCTTTTCCACTCCAAAATATTCTAAGTTCTCCACAATTGTTTCATTTTCTGAATGTATCCTGAACCATTAAATCTTGAATTCTTTTAGATTATCTGCTTTCAGACTTTCCCAAAGCGAAGCATTCTGTGAGGATCTGTGATGGTGTGTTAGTAACCAAACTACACCAACACAAACATGAATGAACTAATAAAGAATAAGGAAAGCGACTTGGTGTTATAGGAAGCAAAGGCCCCAGTGTTATGTTACATGCTCTGAAGAATTCAGTCAGATACTATTTGGAACAAATTGAAGGAGTCTCATGACCTCTAGCTCATAAGTGCAGGACAGTGTCGCAGGTCCTAAATCAAAGAAATTTCAAATACCTTGCCAATATGAGTGCTGGGAAAAGGAGCAAGTTGCCAGAAGAACAAGACACCACCCCCCACTTGGAAGCCATTGACTCAGCACTGATCACAGAGGAATGTGGTTTTGCAAGACACACTGTCCTGCCCAGCACAGAATACCCTTCTACATCAGATTATGGTGGAGGCTGGCTGCAAAGCCCATCACTATCACAGGAGTACCAAACAATCCTGTGCTGACACAACTGGAACATTAGAAAAGAGAGAATTCATTGCTATGGTCTAGAAATTGTGTTAAAACAAGGAAAGACCATCTTGCCAATTAAGAAAAACCAGTGAACTGCTGTGTCCTGTAGATAACGTAGGAAACAAGATGAGAGATAACGTGAACAACAGTTGCCCCAAAGGGCCCTGGAAAAGAGAGGCAGACAGGTAAGATGGGCCCATAAGCATGATAATGGTACAGCTGTTGGGCAGGCTTGAAGGTAATCACTCACTTTCTGATCCACTCTGAAGTCGGCTCCATGGGAGGGAATACATTCCTGTTACTGTAAACCTGGTCCAAAGTTTACAGCTAAGATGCTAGAGGGGAATCTAATACTGAGGTTTTACTAAAGGGACATCAAGTTGCCTTCTGAGTGTCTGTGCTCCTATCCTTGACTAGTGTTGCTCTCAGCCTCGGTCAGAGAGGCTTCTCTTTGCAATGGGCCATGGTTAATACAGAGACTCTTAAGCCGTCAAAGTGCTGGGCAGTGGCTGCGGTAATACACTGTATATGCATATGAAATTGTTAGGAATTAAAAAGAGAGAGGCAGAGTGGCAGGAAGAAAGATCTTTAGTGTTCAATGAGCAGGTATGCTGGATATCGGAAAGGAGGCTCTAGCCTTGCTACGACTATCTTATCCCTTACTCTAGGAGAAAATTTTATATCAATTCTCATGTGGGTCTCAGACAGGTGAATGACTCAGATGCCCAAATGTGGGTTCTAAATAGCTTCTTCTGTACACCTTATCTCATTCACAAGGGTGAGCAAGAGTTGCAGGCCTGTGGGTCTAAAGACATAAAGAATTCAAGTTTGTGTGTGGATTAAAGCGACTTGGGTCTGGTTTTTGTGGTGGCCAGCAATTCTGATGAACATCTTCTGGATGACCTGTTTCCTAAACTTGAAACTACGGAGAGCTTGATTTATCTTCCTCTGCGGCTTGGTTAGGTCTTCATGAGTGACTTAGGGAGATTACCTGATTGTTAGTGACTGCCTGACAAGCCACCAGCAAGGCACCAGGGCTGACCACAAGCTGCCTTATAACAGCTTTTCCAACCACGGTGATTAAAAACAAAAGCTCAGAATGTAGATACCGGTGGGACTCTGGCTCTGGGCCTTCCCATGGAGGCGCCACGCGGCAGCTGCTCAGAATGCTGGACTGCCTCTTTGAAGATTGCTATCCCAGTCGGGATTACGCGTGCATGTGCACGCGCACGCACACACACACACACACACACACACACACACACCCCTTCTTTTCATCTACACGTGAAATCTTCTTGAACAGTACTCTCCAGGTTGTATTATTTTGGAAAATAGATAAAAGCAATTTGCCACATATGTTTAGTTTATAGAAGAAATGTCCAACCAGCTAAATTTTACCGGAATACATTTTGTATCCGTATATAATGTTCTCACCATATACAGAGAAATAGAGACAGTTTTCTGAGACAATAATACACCGGCATTCATTTGTGGCTCATAAAGGCATTCGGAAGGCAGTTATCAAAGGGGATCTCTCAAGGTCTTTTTCAATGATGCCTCTGTAATAAGTGTTTAGTCTCTCCAAGTGACTACTTAAAAGGACAAATATAATTTAGATGGATATCTAGCATGCCTGGGGACAAAGTCCCATTAGTCATAATGCTTTCTCTCTCCCTTTCCCCTCTTTTCTGTCTTCTTGTACTGCTGACATTGAACTCAGGCCCGCACAAATGCCAGGCAAGCCAGGCAAGCACTCTCCCACTGACCTTGGTCCTAGCCAGATGGTCTCTCTTTAAAATGTTCCTTGGAAAGGCTTAGAAAGCAAATCTTCAGCGCTGGCAAGATGGCTCAGAGAATAAGACCACTGGCTGCTCTTCCAGAGGTCCTGAGTTCAATTCCCAGCAACCACATGGTGGCTCACAACCATCTGTAATGAGATCTGTTGCTGTCTTCTGTCCCACAGGGATACATGCAGGCAGAATATTGTGTATATAATAAATAAATAAATAAATCTTTAAAAAAAAAAAGAAAGCAAATCTCCCCTTTCCTACCTCCTGGCCTCCTCCAACACTGGACAATCCAACGAAGCAGCCCATTGTTGATGCGCTGGGGATATTTCCCCTGAATTAGATCTTTCCTCTCTCAGCCCTGGGTTTCAGTCTCTAATACTGATTTTCTTGCAGCTTTGTGCTTTCGTTCATAGACTTAAATGGACCCACGCACATACACACACGGCCTAGGTTTCCCTTCTGGTCTTTGCTCGATTGAATCTCCTAGTCCTTCAAAGCCAGTTCAGGCTCTGCCTTCTCTGGCCTCCAGCCACGATTCTCTCCTCTCCGGGATATTGCCTGTTACTCTAACCCACCCACAGGGTAACAATCCCATCACTGGGGGAGGGGCAACACCAGCTGAGTAATGTGAAATAAAGATTAGATTGATTTCTCAATCCCAAGCGGGAATTCAGAGTCATAATTAAGGGAAATGGCAACAGTTGGTTGCTATCAGTTACAAGTTCAACAAGCAAACAAAAAGGCCGGCTTTTAAACCTTCGCTCTAATTCTTTGGGAACTCTATTGGGAGCTGCATGGTGGTACATGTCTGTAGTCAGGAGGCCATAGCAGGAGGATTGGGAGTTTGAGGTGAGCTTGGGGTACGTGACAAGTTCCAGGGCAAGCTGAGCTAATTAGTGACACACTGTCTCAAAGAAAGAAAAAAAAATAAAGAAGGAAAGAAAGAAGGCAACCTGTGCCAAGAAGCTTCTGGTACCACGAGTATATGAAGGACACACATCTGGTCTTCATTTCCGTGTAGGGTAAAGAGCCCAAATTGTGATCAATTTCAAGTCATCAGTTAGAAAACAAAAGCATTAAGACACAAAAGGAAAAGAAAAGTATCTGGTAGCAGCAGTAAGGGTGGAGACGCAGCCGTACGAACCGAGGTGAAAGCCGCCAGCTTCTCTTCTCACCTCTGCCGTGCACCCCCATGGTCTCATCTTCTTCCCTGATTGCCTTGTTTCCGTCAGTACAAGAAAAAGAAAAATGAAGCCAAAATGCCAAAAGTCATGACATCTCTCTTCCTTCGCAAAAACTCAGAGATGGGATTTTGTCAAACTAAAACGTTACTGCACGTCAGTCAACAAAATGATGAAAACAACCAAGGGACGGGGAAAAAATAGTCAAAAACTATAAACCTAATAAGGGTTACTGTGCAACTTTGTATAAGGAACTGGACAGCAAGGGGGAAGCCGATTGTTTTAAATGGAAAAGGCTCTAAATAGACATTTTTCCCCTTTAAGACACACAAATGACTGGCAAGTGTGTGAAAAACTGTCCACAGTCTTAATCAGCAGGGAAATCAAAACCACAATGAGGTGCACTTCAGATCTGTTAGCATAAGAAACAACAACAATCACAAAGAAGACAGCGACAACAAAGCAGATGTCAAGGATGTAGAGAAAGGAGAAGCCTTGGCCAGGTGGAGTGACTCAAGCTTGTACTCCTGGCATTTTGGAGGCTGAGGCAGTAGGCTTCTCATGAGATCTAGGCCATCCTGGGCTAGAGCAAGAACCTGTCTCCAAAAGCAAGTCGCTGAGAATGTGAGTTGGTAAAGACATTACACAACATAATAAGGAAATTTCCTTAAAGATTAAATAGAATTTCAGTATGACGCAGCCATCCTACAGTTACATCTCGGTTTACATTCAAAGGAAATGAAATCCTTATGTCCCAGAGATCTTTCCCATGGTCTTCGCAGCATGATTCACAGAAGGTGAGACATGGAGGTGACCTGAGTCCCTGTCATCAGAGAAATGGGCAGAGAAAATGTGAGACCGTGAGGCCGACACTGGGAGTGTTACTGCAGAGTTACCGCTTATTTGTGAAACCTAAAAATGTTGAATTCACAGAAACAGAGGTGTGAAAGGTAGTTCTGAGGGCAAGAGTGAGAGAAGGGAAGATGTTGGGCACAGGAAGTGGGCACAGGAAGATGGTCAATCAGACCATCAATCAATTGATTGAGTCTCAGCGATCTGCTCAACCATGCAATGACTATGTTAAGTGATAACTCATTTTATATTTGAAATTTCTTGTGAAAGCAATTGTAACTATTCTTTCCTATGTGTGTGTACACATGTGTGGGTACATGTTGGGGGGGGAGGTGTTCATGTTTATGTGAATGCACACATGGAGACCAGAAGTCATCATCAGATTTATACATTCTTTTACCATTCCCTTCTTTTTAAGACATGGTTTCTCACTGAACCTGGAGCTTACCCATTCCGCTAGACTGACTGGTTAGCAAATCATGAGGATGTATCTCTAGTTCCTCCCAGGACTGGGGTTATAGATACACACCACCATGCCCAGCTTTTTATGTAGGTGCCAAGGCTCTAAACTCAAGTCCTCGGGTGGTAGGTAGCTCATTGGGTAGAGTGATTGTCAAATACACGTGAGACATGGATTTGATCTCCAGCACTGCAAAAACCTTGTGTGGTAGCCTATACCTGCAATGCCAGCACTCCAGCTCCAGGAGTTGGAGGCAGAGGGTCACAAGTTCAAGGTCATCTATGACTATCTAGAGAGTTCAAAGCTAGTCTGAGACTCTGTCTCAAAAAAAATAAAATAGAATAAAAAAATTAAATAACAACCAAAGTTGGGTCCTTGGGCTCATACAGTAGACTTTACCCACTGAGCCATCTTCATGGGCCCTAAGTTGAAGTATTCTTTCAATATTAGCGTGACTCTTGCCATTACTTCACAGTGTACACATGGACCCTGTCAGCCATTGTTCACTCTAAATACATACAAGTTTACTTGTTAACCATATCTCAATGAAACTAGAGGAAATGACAACCAGAGAAAAATAGCAGCAGCTCATGATAAATTATATCCTCTCCCCCAACACACACACAGAGGAAGATCTTGCTGATATTATTGCTACCTGAGAATTTTAAGTAGCCCATTAGCCCTTCACTAACCACATGCATTGCTCACACGTGTTCTTCACACGGATAGACACTCTCATGGTTCCCTCATAAACCGCTATTTCCCACAGACGTGAAGTTGCCTCCGGATTTTTTGCTTGTTTTATTTATTTATTTATTTATTTATTTATTTATTTATTTATTTATTTGCTTTTGTACTTGACGATCAATATAAAAGATGATGACCAGCAGCACACTTCTTCAAGGGGCAGACGGGTTCCAATTAGAAGCTCAAGTGTGGGCCTCGAGCAACCATCAGCCAGCTGGATAACATCATCAGGAACCCAGCACTTAGAAAGGAGATGAAAACTCTTGATGATTCAGTAAACTTATTCCTGGAACTAATAAAAGATAATAATCTGCACACTGGCCTCAGCGCACATAGCATAAATATTGAGTTTGGAGCATTACCAACTTCTAAGTCCACTCTGACTTAAGCTATGATCCCCTTAGCTGTGCACCTCTATGTTTGGGGTGATTTAAAAGCAGTTTCCTTCACTAAGTATCCACAAGGGGTTGTAGGAAAATAGCTTAGAAGACTCTAAGGATCTTTGTCACCTTTGTGGTGGTGTCCTGAGGAGTCCCCTAGGAATTGGATTGAGAATTTGTTGAGATTAGAGACTTTTTGAGCCCTGGGAGGTTTGACATGACTAGATTATTCTCCTTAGGCTCAGTGTCAGGGACTCTTGTCACTCAGGAGTCCCTGCTCAACAAGTCCTTTCTGTTGCTCAGTGCGTTTCCCTTTGAGTTTACCAGAGAGCAGCATTGTGGTTGACCAAGCAAGCCAGTATGCAAAACAGGTGTCTTGAGTAGAAAAAGTGGCAGGAGTCTAGAAGCAATGCCAGCCTTATGATTTCGGGAAACCGGTGATGTCCCACATGGAGGGCAATGACCTGGGTAGCCAAGGGGGTGAACAATAAAACTCCAGTCAGCTGAATACTGAGTGGCAGAAAGAGCTGAGGATGGTAACCTGACTGACGGGTCAGCCATAGAAAGCAAGTTACATGTCAACTGTAAGCATCCTTAGCCTTGCACATGAACCCTCCAGTGCACGGTCAGACATCTCCAGTCCTCCACAGCACATAACCAGGCCCTCAAGACTCCTCTGTGGTATGTGTTGCTCAGCTCTTCCCTCTCACCCCATCTTAGTTACTCTCCTGTTGCTGTGAAGGCACGCCATGGTGAAGGCAACTTATAAAAGGAAACGTTTGTTGGGGCTCATGGTTCCAGGGGTTAGTCCATGGTCATCATGGTGGGGAGCCTGGCAGCAAGCAGGTCAGCATGGTGGCAGAGCATTAGCTGAGAGCTAGCAACCTGATCAGCAGGCAACTGGAACAGTGGGAGGTCTTTTGAAACCTCAAAATCCACCTGCACACACCTCCTCCACTTCCTAGTTCTTTCCAAACATGATATAGGAGGGTCTTCTGTATTTGTGTGTCGCTTTCATTGGTTGAATAAAGAGACTGCCTTGGCCTTTTGATAGGGCAGCCCTTAGGTGGGTGGAGGAGACAGAATGGAATTCTGGGATAGAGAAGGCAGAGTCAGGGAGAGTCGCCCGCCATGAAGCTTCCAGGTCAGACACGCTGAATCTTTCCTGGTAAGCCATGACTCGTGGTGACACACAGATTATTAGAAATGGGTTAAACAAATATGTGAGAGTTAGCCAATAAGAGGCTAGAGCTAATGGGCCAGGCAGTATTTCAATGAATACAGTTTCTGTGTAATTATTTCGAGCACCGGGAACACAGCCCTCTCCTTCTTACTACACAAACAGTTCCACCAAATTCGAAACATGTGTTCGAAAGTATCGGTCTGCGGGGGCGGGGGTGTGTGTGTCATTCCCGCTTAAAACACCACACTCCCGCATCCAAGAAAGGCAGATCACTTCCACCCCTCACCTCCTTTCTCTGGCCCCTGCAGTGAGAAACCTGATCTCACTGATGGCTGCCTCAACAGGATCTCCAGTGCAGGTTCCAGCCCACACTTAGCCCCTACCCTGAAGGGCCTTTCTACAGAGGCCTACAGAGGTGAGGAGGGGCAGCAGCAACTTCCGTGTTGAAGGAGAAGCAGCCAGTTGCATGTAGAAATGAGGGAAAGGAAGGCTGGAAGGGTAGACCAGTGGTTAAGAGTGCTTGCTGTGCTTGCAGAGGACCCAGTCAATTCCCAGCATTCATGGTGGCTCATAAGCATCCATAATTCCAGGTCCAGGGGATCTGATGTCTTCTTCTGAATGATACGAGCACCAGGCACATATATAGTACACATACGCACATGCAAGCCATATGTACATACTCACATGGGTGGTACACATACATACATGGAAGTCGAACACTCAGATACATAAAAAGTAAATTTCAAAAGTTCTTTAATGAAACAAGGGAAAGGGGAGTGGAGTGGCTGACACCAGGTATGTATCACACATGGAGATGAGGAGGCGGGATCTCTTCAGATCAGGATGGGGACTGATCTTTTTGCCTTGGTCGGGTCCCTCCAGTCTCTGTCTTCTCCAGGGAACTGTTTCAGATACACTAAGCTCGGACTGACATTCAGCCCAGATGAATATGAGTCAATCTGCAGCACACAGGAAAAGAAAGTAAGAATGTCCTTCAGTGCAAATCCCAGGACTCCAAGTCAGCCTCTGGAGGCAAAGACGGGGGTGCTGGTTAGTCTTCAAGGCTGTCAGTCACAGGCATTCTCTCTTGCAGGGCTGCATCAGTGTACACATCCTCCCTGCGCCTTCAAGCCAGACAGTATGCTGCTCAGAAGGCTTACACTGCGCTTTCTCTATTTCCTAGTGGCCTCTGCTGTGGGTCCATAGTAATGATTCTCCTTTCACGGATGCTGCCCTTTCTTAGGCAGAAGACAGTGTGGTGGAGAATCCTCTGTTAGGTCCCCAGACCATCAGGACACTTGAGTTCATCTGTTCCCTAGTTCTGGTGTTCATCTCCGTGACATCTCCATCCACAGTGGCCATACCAAGACAGTTCACTCTGGTCTTATAACCCTCCTCCAGTCTTTGGGCCCACCCTTCATTGGAAGTCACAGTGCCTTGAATAGAGGTATCCATGGCTTATGCTTCCCCTATCCCCACCTTATCCTATCTCTGCACACAGCAACTACCAAGATCTTGTCTACAGAGTGTTGGGAGCTAGGGAGGGCTCTTATATCCAGTAGCATGTGGGCTCAAAAGAACTCATTGTCCTCAAAGGTTTGGATATGATAAAGCTGATTGGTCTGTCAAGCCCTGACTCAAGATAGTTATGGGGTGAGGAGAGGAGTGGGTGTGGGGGCTTGGGAAAGAGCTAGCTCCTCAGGGCCACATACCAGGCTTTCTTCAGTTTGTGGAGCTCAAGGATCTTGAATCCTGATTCAAATGTTAAGGGACTCATGCTCGTGACCCAAAGAAATGGTGCTTGTTCCAGGCCCCAGATGGGTGAATCTCAAGTGAATTTGTCTGGTCAAAGGTGACAAAGTCACTTTGCAGAACTAGCATATGATGGTTATTGACCATTTCCACCCCTGGCGGCTATGGCAAATGCTCCTTTGCTAATGTAGAATCAAGCCCCGGGCTTGTGCTATAAAACACGCCACTCTGCCAAAAGAGCTCACAAAATCTTACAGTAAAATCGAAAGTTTATAAGAAATAGATTCTCTTGCAGTTTGCAGGCTGAGTTGAAGATGACCCTCATAAAGCCTGTCCCCCGGAGTGCCGTTTTCACATAAAATGTCCCTGGAGTGTGATTTGCTTTAACTAACAGAATTTGGCAAATGAAGGGATTTTTCTCAGATGTAATTGAGATTCCAAGTTAGCTCATTTTCAGCTAGTTCAAGAAGAGACATTCCGGGTATCAGCAAACCTGACTTTGTCATATAGAGACAAAAGCCCTTTTAAGGAGAGATGACCACCTCCCTCCCATTAGAGGCTCTTCTTGATGATGTAATCAGTCATGTTGCAGAAGTCTACATGGCAACCAGAAGGCAGTTTCTAGGATCTGTAGAGACATCTAGGTCATGAGGTTAGCCTCCAGTTGATGGACAGCAAAATATTGGTGGTTCCATCCATGCAGTCTTGGGGAAATGAAGTCTGCCAACAAGCTCGACAAATACAGAAGCCAAGTCTTTCCAAGTCAACCCTCCAGTTGACAACGCAGTCCAGCTATTGTCTTCATTGTGACTTGTGATGTCCCAAGCAAAGAATCATTCCTGGATTCCCGGCCCAAAAGACTGAGAGGCAAATAAACAGTGTGGCAGGTTCTTTGCTCTCTGCTCTTCTCTTGCGAATACTTCACACACCCAAAAATTTCATTCCCAAAGATGCATAAAAGATGCTAAGATTTCCGAGTCAACACTGTGTATCAGAGAAGAATGTATTCAGTCGTCAGAAACTTTGGGAGAATTTCTGAAAGTTCAAAAATAAAAAGTTTAGGCCAAGCATGGTGCAAGCCTTTAGTCCTAGCACATGGGAGGCAGAGGCAGGGAAATCTCCGTAAATCTGAGGCCAGCTTGGTCTACAATGACAATTCCAAGTCAGTCAAGGATACAGGGTACACCATGTCTCAAAAAAATCGTGTGTGTGTGTGTGTGTGTGTGTGTGTGTGTGTGTGTAAAGTTTAAATTAACACCTGGAAATAGATACTTTCTTAGAAAAGCTGGGTTTTGCTTGTTTAAAAAAAATACTCTGGCTGACTACTTGTGCAATCGTTGCTTAGGGCATACATACACTAGTAAAAGCTAATATATATCTTAATTTTTCTACATTTCAAGAATTTAGAGGTGTGACAGCCATTTTCATGAGTTCATTGTTAGTAACCCAGGCAAACTATCCCAGAATATATTTATTCACCCTCTTTTTTATTCAAAAGATAACATACACATACATATACTGTCACATGGTCTTTTCCTCATTAAAATAGCACATCTTGGAGATCTTTCTGTATCCATACACAGTCTTCCTCTGTGTCTTTATCTGCAGTGCAATATGTTACTGTGTGTATAGAAATACCACAGTTGATTCAACTGGTTTCTTCCCCGAAGACATTCGGATTGTGTGGAAGGTTTTTTTTCTATTATACACTGTACAAAAGGGGACAAATGCACTGCTTATTTTGAACATGTGCAGATGAGTCCACAGGACAGGGCCCAGAATGAGACTTCTGGGTAGACAGATGAAAGCACATGGAATTATATAAATATTGACAGACTCCCTTCTCTAGAAGGTGTACCTTTTACTCCAGTCACCGATGAGTGCCGTTTCCCCACAGCCTCTAAAAAGGAGGTGTTATCAAACTGGGTTTCTCCTGACTTGAAAGGCGAGGAGACATCTCACTATGGATGCTTACTCCTGTTGTTTGGGTTTTTATTTTTTCCTAAGTGATGCTTACACATCATAGGACCATGGGAGGAATGGGCAAATGGAAAAAACAAACTGTGATAGACATACATGATGGAGGATTGTCAGCAATTAAGAAGACCATACACTCCTTTGTAAGAAAATTAATGAGCAGAAGATTATCATGCTGAGAAAATTAAACCAGAATCAGAATGAAAAATGTTACATGTTTACTCTCGTACGTGGACACTAAAGAAAAGGGAACTTAGCCAGGCGGTGGTGGTGCACACCTTTAATCCCAGCACCCTGGAGGCAGAGGCAGGCGGATCTCTGTGAGTTCGAGGCCAGCCTGGTCTACAAGAGCTAGTTCCAGGACAGGCACCAAAGCTACAGAGAAACTTTATTTCAAATCAAACAAAAAAACAAACAACAATAAAAAAAAAAAAACAAGAAAAGGGAACTTGACCAAATCTTTAATTTATGAAAATAAATACCTATACGTAAATAAGTAAGTTTTTAAAAAGCTGAGGACACTCTGGGGGAAACAGAGGAGTAGCACTATGCTTAATATTTTTCACAAATCTATTCTAACACTACAGCAGGTTATACTGGCACAGGGCAGATCAACAGAACAAAAGACATTTTGGATGACAAGGGAGGTCAATGGACATGTGGAAAACCACTTAGCAGAAATAAAAACGATGCTTCCCCACCCACCTTATCCCTATGCCCAAATCAATTCCTAGTAGATTAAAGATTTAATTTTTTAAATCTCATACTTTATTTAATACCTGCTTTGGAGGTCCTTCTGAGCATAGCAACAAGGCAATCTAAAGGGTAAAGACTGGTAAATTTGACTTTGCCAATGTAATGAGTTTGTGTGACACTACAGAACCCAACTGAAGTTGTAAAACAATACTATCCTTTCTAAAAATGACACACTAGAAACAGTTAATAAAATATATGGCAGGTGACCATTAGAATCACAATGATATGAAGAGCTTCTGGAGGGCCAGAGAAATGCATGTGGGGAGAGAAGGTGGTCCATGGGAGTGTAGGTTTCCATGGAGACCATAGGCATCAGGTGACTGAGAACCAACCACTAGATGTGGGTGCTGGGAACTGAGCTCAGAGATTCTACAAGAGCAGAGTGTGCTCCTAACTACTGGCCACCTCTCTCATGCATAAAGAGCTAGCTCAATCAATATAGACAAGTATCTTACAGAGAAAAAAGGCAATGGTTCTTCTCAAAGACCAGCCACAAAGGGCCAACCAGCATGCATAACTGCCAAGAAAGGCAAGCAAAACATTAAAAACATTAAAACATTACTTTCCATCTACCAGAGGCATAGAGATGAGCGATATCAACTCCAGCTGTTGGAGTTGAGGCTTTCTATTGGTGAGAGCATAAATTGACTTCCCTAGCAAAGCATAGTTCAATACATACAGTTTTCATTCCAACAACTTTACGTCTATGAATTTAATCTAATAACTGCATGCCTTTCAATAGACTTGTATAAGGAAAAACTTGGAAACACTCTAGATATATATGCATGGTAGAATACAATTAAATAAACCATGGTATAGACTTGTAAGTCAGTCACTACTGACAAGGTCCAGGAAATACCAAGGAGTGGAAGCACATCACAAAACACACTCGTAGTCTGAATCCTTTTGGGGAACCTGAACAATGTTCTCAAAAGGTAGGGATATCAAGCTTTATACCAACATGGCCACCACAACTGAAACACACTCATAGTCTGAATCCTTTTGGTAGAACCTGAACCATGTTTTCAAAAGGTAGGGATATGAAGGCTTATACCAACATGGCCGTCACAACTAAAGTGACCCATTCTCTCTGCACCCAGAGCACGCAATGCTCAATGCTTTAAAAATGGATTTGTTGTGGGCTGCAAAGTTGGCGGGGTTAAGAGCGCTTATTGCTCTTGCAAAGGACCCAAGTACGGTTCCCAAAACCCACATGGTGGTTCATAACCATCCATAACTCCAGCTTCAGGGGATCAAATGCTCTCTTTGGACATGCACACGGTGCACATAAGCACATGCAAAATACTCATACACAAAACATAAATCTTTAAAAGTTGATTTACTTCATTGTATCTTTCACTGCATGAACATGAACATAAAAAATGCTCTCCTTCCCTTCGGAAGCAAGCGCCTGGCCTAGACAATGACTGTCACAGGCAGACGGTCTTTAGACTGCTATGACCAGTGGCTCATAGAAGAGAAGAATCAGTGGTTCTGAGAAGAGAATGGAAAAACAGATCTTGAAAACCAGAATAAAAGTTTGGCAATCAAAAGTGTCCCCTGAGCATTGCTTTTTACTTCCTCTCAAATAAATTTAAATATGACCTTTATTCCAAGCTGGTGTGGAATTTCAGGATAATCACCACGACCCTGGGCTTTATCTCAAGTGCTCTGCGGCAATTCCAGGTCTTCTAACACTATTCTATTTCCTCTATTCTCCAATCATTTGCTTGGATGTTTGTGACTCCTTCTAGAAGTGATGCATAATGGTACTTAATAGTCAAAAGACAGGCACAGGGACTCATGGCCGGGTAATATAGAAACTAACAATAAGGTAATATAAAGCTGACATGATATTGTTTGGAAATCTAAAGACATGGTTTTCCCAAAACCAAAGAGGCACTCTAAAAATTACCTCAGTGGCTAATTCAAGGGTTAGCCAGTGCCAGGGAAGGAAACTAGGCTTGCATCCAAACATTCAAGTCACAAAGCTGTGCGCATCCGTCTCTCCCTTTAAAATGGGGACCTGAAATCCCTGACCTTTCTACTTCACAGAACCTAGTGAAGATGGAATGAAAGAGGTGCCTGGTATACAGCTAAGGGTGTACCCACAAACTTTGCACACATACACACACAAAAAAAACCCACAACAGTCCAAAGTGTGTGTGTTTGTTCCATGACTGGGCAATACCCCAATTTTGATTCCCAATCTGGAAGCTAATTTAAAACCAGATCTAAGATGTTCCCATGGTGGTCATGTGGGAAAGAATCTTCCTCCACCTCTACATTAGGATCTATATTTTACAAATTACATTTTGTGTGCATGTATGTCTGTGTATATGTATGGGCATACACATGCCACAGAACACATGTGGCATTCCGAGGACAATTTGCAAGAATCAGCTTTCTCTGTCCACTGCATAGGTCCCCAGGCTTCATCTCAGGTCGCCAGGCTGAGCCATCTCTCTGGCTCCAGTTCTAGCTTTAGTTAGTGGGACTCAGAAGCGAGCTCAACACTGTAGTCTACAAGTATCCCTTGTCCCTCCGTTAATTGGGAATCCAATTAAGGAGAGGGGAAAGGTCTTATGTTGTAAAATTTCTTTCTTCGTGCTTATGGGAAAACTATTTAAGAACAGCAGGGAAATGCCCACTGCCTGCTCCTGTTGTGTATGTGCACAGAGCGACTCCGTCGTAATTTAGAACAATCAGAGGAAATAACAGAGTCTGTGTGTTTGCTGTTTTTGCAGCTGTTAAATGCACTGTTTTTCCATTTCTATACTGCACAACAAGCTGATAATTTACTTAACACAGTTATTGAACCAGAAGCTTTTTTTTTATTAGACAGGTGAGATTTCTTCCTTTCAGTGGTAATTATGCTAAGTCCCCACATGGGCAACTACATCTTGGACAGTTATCCTAGAATGCAAAATTAGGGAGTGCTAGAAATATTGGTGCCAAGTAACTCAAAGGACAGAGGACTAGCAAGGCCGGCAGCTGGCATTGAATACACAAGTCTGGGTTGCCTCCCTCTGCCTGCCTTTTCCCAGTTGAGTAGAACTAGTCCCCACCCCTCCAGGTTGGAGCAGCTTTATGAGTAGTTCGATAGTGTTTCAGTCTGTTTTCTGTTCTAACAGAACAGCTGAGTATCACTGATTTACAAAGCACAAAGGAGCTGTTAACTTGGGTTCTGACGCATGATCCGGGCATCTTCACAACTTCTGATGGGGATCTCTTGATGTCTCACAGGAAGGATGGATTCACAAGTATCTCATGCTCTTGTGGGAACTAAGCCAATCCCAGAACAAAGGAGGGAAAGGTACTAACACCTCCTAATACTCAATTCAGTTGGTAAAGGTCCCACACCAATCAAATTTCACTATGAGACAAACCAGATATAAGTCATAATCACTGGGCAACTCAGCTATGACCTCCACCCACAAACACCCTGCAAGCCAGCAGAGAACACACCAGTCATGGTCCTGGAAAGATTGTCTGTCTTCCTCAGGACCACAGGGGTGCACAGTTCCAGGACCACATTGTGTTCCACCTTGAGGTTGCACTATGTAACCACATGTCCTCCCCATCCTTCCCCTTCCCCCTGTGCTTTGGATTCTGTAGGTCTAGTGAAGGAGGGAGGGAGAAGGAAGAGAGAAGCCACAGCCCTGGAGCTGAGCTGTGGTTAGAGAAGAAGCTGAAGAAAACCGACTGGGTTTTAAAAGTCAACTGAATACACTCTATGTGTATATCCACTATGTGGGCAGTAGGCTAGCCCTGCCTATAGCTAATGCTCATGGGCCACGACATGGTCTCAGTCATGGTTATTGAGGTATAGACAAGGTATGTCAATCACCATTATCCTCCCTCTCCCAAAACTCATGTAGATTCTGGTCATGAACTAGTTTCTACATAACTGCCAAACCCAAATTTCTCATGGGAGGCAGAGAACAATTTCATAGATGGTGAGACAAAAACAAACCCAAACCAAGGAAAGAATGGGCAAAATTACAGAATGTGTTTTACTGGAAAGTAGGTATTACTTTTGATCTCACATAAACAACTGGAATTGTATCAAAGCGAGGCTGCCTAACAGTCATGCGGGGAACCCAATGTATTTTCTAATTAGTATTTTCTAATTAGTTCATCAGTTAACTGTAGGGAAGGGCTAATTCTAAAATGCTTGAAACATTTGTTCATGTCACTGTTCTTTATCCAACAACCTTCTCCATAAAACCAAATTCCAGCCCAGACTTAAGCCCATCTCATTACCTACTGTGAAAGAACGAACCCTGAACTAATTAGCAGGGGTACCTAAAGTAAGACCCAGCGACTCCACATCTCAGGGTCTATGGCCTGTGCACACCCAGTGTCTACAGGAGCTGATTCTAAGGCTCTGTGGCCTATGGTCAGTATGGGAGCTGACTCTCAGGGCTGTGGCCTGTGGTCAATATTATACTGGGCATTAGTCTCAAGTTCATGGACACACACTGATCCTGAAAGCATGAAGCACACAAAACAGTTCCCAGGTTTTCTCCTTTTGGAAGATTCCACAGAGATAGGGCTGGTGCCATCTTGAATTCAGGGCCGAGGCCATGCTGGGATGGAGAAGGCTTCAGGTTCACACAAGGGCTCTGGATGGAAGTCACACAGCCCAGGCACCTGAAAAGCTATAGGAACAGCTGTTCATAAGGCAGTCTTCCCAGGCAGTGCTCACCAGCCATCTAGACATGAGAGGAGGAAGAGAAGGCATAAACATAGCACACTCTACTGCTTCTTCACTGTGTGCCCCTCAAGTGCAGCCCATGTTTATGTCTGCCAGCAGGGCCCCAGCGGTGAAGCTGCATACATCAGCCTGCCTGCTGGAGTGACCGGGCCATCATCACCATCCCTACTTTTCCCCTGGTCAGGGCATCCCCTTCCTGACAATTTGTTGGAGGAGAGGCTGCTTGTTGGTTCCCAGCAGTTTAGCCCCAGAATAATCACACAGAAACTGTATAAATTAAATCACTGCTTGGCCCATTAGCTCTAGCTTCTTATTGGCTAACTCTTACATATTAATTTAACCTACTTCTATTAATCTATGTATTGCCATGTAGCTGTGGCTTACTGGCTAAAGTTCCAGCATCTGTCTCCTGCAGGGATACATGGCTTCTCCTTGAATCCGCCCTCTTTCTCCCAGCATTCAGTTTAGTTTTCCCCGCCTAGTGCTATTCTGCTCTGCGCAGGCCCAAGGCAGTTTCTTTATTAACCAGCGGTATTCACGGCATACAGAGGGGAATGCCACATCGCCTTCCTTTTCCCGGCTTCGAGGTTAGTCACGCCGGCTTACCTGCTACCTGCGCTCTGGCCATCCTCATGCCTAGCTGTTCGGCATGACTCCCACCCCAGCCTCCCTTCCATTCCACTCATTCTTCAAAAGTGACGGTCTCACATACCACACCGCTGAGAAGGAGAGGAATGCAAGAACAGTCACAAAAGCCACGGAGCCCAGTCCAACACCCACCATCTGCTGCGGTGTGATGGGCGAGTCTGTGGGAAGAAACCACACGATGAGCCTGGAGCAAGTCCCATCATGGTCCCCCCCCCCCCCGAGCTCGCCATCCAACTGTGAGCATTCTCCTTTAACCCAGAGCTGGGCTTCATTTAACAAAGAATCCCAAGAATGCCACACAGTGCCTCTGTGTCCCCAACAGGTCCTGCAGAGGTCAGACCTCGGGAAACCACAGTTTCAAAGTATTTCTAAAAAGGAAGCATAAAACCAGATCATATTAAAGTTGCTCCTCTCGGGTCAGTTACACTTGATAGCTTTTTATGAGCCATCTCCTTCCACATGGAAGACGTTATTCTGACATCATTTGAATTTGGGCTTCAGTGTTAGCCAGCACCAGTGCTCACATACAAACATGTTTTGTTGAACAGAGATGCCTCCATTTCCCTATATTTTTAGCGGGATAGTACCTCTCTGCTCTGCTCAGCAGGCCTCTCTGAGGATTTTTTAAAAGTCCATGTAAAAGCACTTAGAACACATGTGCTATTTGGGGGATGTCACATGACAACTCCAGGGAGATCCCTGATTACAAACGGAAAAACACCCACATTTGTGGTGCACATTTGAGCCACGAGACTTAATCCAGAGCCTCGTGACTTCAGCAAAGGCCCTGTTTCTATTGGGAAACAGTTAGCAGCTGCTGTGCGACACACACCGTTGTGAGCAGCTCACACAGGTTAACTCGGTCTCCTGTGGTAATTAATCCTAAATGTCAATTGGATTGGGTAGAGAGACACCTGGGAGCTTAGGAAACTACACTCCTGGGTGTATCTGTGAGACAGGAACCTTGGAGAGGGAAGCCCTACCCTGGACATGGGCATCACCACCCAGTCAGCTGGAGCCTGGATGAACGGATGCAGGAAAAGGGGCTGGCTGGCTGGGGGCTTGCCTTCCCTCTCTCTGCTTTCTGGCTTCCACAAGATGAGCAGCCTCCTCCAGCACATGTTGTACTGGCTCATTCAAGCCAGCACAATGGAGCTAGGTGACCTTGGACAGACACCCCTGGAACCGTGAGCCCCAATACGCCTTTCACTCATGAAAGTTGTTTGTTCAGTTACTGTGTTATCCTGATGAAAAATGAATTCATCCAGCTCCTAATGAATGCTTATACTGAGGAGCATTATTAGGCCCTCTTTACAGATGAGGGGCCGGGATACAGAGTAATTACATACAGCTCAGATGCCTAAGACCAGCTTAAGGGCAATTTGGTCCCAGTGGAAACTCTGTGGGGTCCCTGGCACCCACAGGCACAGCCATAGACTACACCACTTTTAATAGTCAAGCAAACTCACTATCCCAGGAAGTATTGTCACAAGACTTTCTAGAAAACGTGGTAGCACTTGGGAAGATGAGGCAGGAGTCTCATGAGTTTGAGGCCAACCTGGGTTGCATAGTTAGACCATATCTCAAAATGACAACAAAAAAAGAAAGAACAAGAATTATACTTTGTGTCTTCAGACCAAGAGGGTCCCGACCCTTTAAGAAGCTAAATTAGCAAATACAAAGAGGAGCGGTGAGGAGATTGGAAGTTACTTGTATTTTAAACACGAGAAGAGTTGATCACAGGACATAAAGACAGTAGAATGTCAGCATAGGGAAGAATATGCTAGAACAAATCCGAGTGTGTAGGAACAAAGCCAGCTCCATCAAGCCATTCCACAGCTTGAACACCGGAATGATGGTGTCCAAGTCTCTTTCTCAACACCATCCCTTTCTCCCAGTAGAACTTCAAACCAGTGCATCCGTGGTGTGTGTTTCAGTTTCCTTACTGAGGAATGCTCTAAGCACATGGAAACTGTAACCACAATACCTACCTTCCAGGGTTACTGTGAGAAATAATGACATGCCACACAGCCAGCCGCCCAGTAAACAATCAACTATTAATAGTTAACTATTGTTCCCATTGATTTGTAACTGTTTCAAATGAGTGAAACAATACATTACCTAAAACTAGTAAAGAGAAAAAAATGCCTAATTAGAATAAAGTGATTCTGATTACTAAAGCTTATTTCATATACCAATATAAAACTCAGGTAAAGACTTAAATTTAAATATAAAAGAACTGAAAAATGTTGGTGAATATTTATATAACATTAAAGTGGGTGACAATTGTCTGGTTACATTTATCAAATCTGGAGCCTTCTAGACTTAACCACATTCATAAAGCATGCGCTTTATATACACAAAATTACCATTTGTAAGGTTAAAAAGCGCTATTTGCACAATTAGTGAGGTTTTGGATTTTTAAGAGAAAATGCTGCCTTTAATCCTAGGGCTTGGCAGAGGCAAGCAGATCTCTGAGTTCAAGTCCAACCTGCTCTACAGAGCGAGTTCCAGGACAGCCAGGACTACACAGAGAAATCCTGTCTCAAAATAGAACAAAAAATAAACAAATAAAAAGTAAGAGGGAGAGAGAGAATTCAGCACTGGAGACGGGGTGGGGGTGAGGAGACGTGGGTATTTTCACTGAGAGCTTAACCCTCCTCTCCAGTTTTCGTTATCAGTATTTTCTCCATATACTTCTTCCACATTTTAATCTTTGCTAAATGAAAACATTGAACCGAAGGACTGTGGGCTGAAGTTCACACTGTATGGGTCCTGGATTTCTATTCATTCATCAGGAGTGCTTGTTGGGTGACGTCAGCTTTGCATCATCCTTTGCACTAATGGGCCCATTTCTAGGCCCGTCTACAGCCCTCCTATCCCCACTATGTCCACAGGGGCTATGTTAACTGTTATCAGAAGTCAGAGTACACCCCACCCTGACTGCCTGACTTCCTTGGCCACTGAATGAGTCCGCGGAAGGAGGGACACCTAAGTGACCTCATGCTCTGAGCTGACTCACTAGAAACACTCACTGTCGCTATCCGAGAGAGCCAAGCCATCACGTGACGATCTGGCCTGCCCTTCACTTTATGCTATCTTCAGGAACACCTTCGGTGGTGCCTCCTTTGTACAAAGTCCTTGTCCACTCCCCAGTTCCAGCCTTCTCTTCCAGAGCTCACAAAGGTCATCTGCAGTTGTTTATCTGACTTATGTGAAAACTGTGTGACCCTGCTCTGATGCGCTTCATATAAGTGAAAAGGGCATTACCAACTCACAATCCAAAATGACAGAGGCAAAGTCGGAGCCCGGGAATCCAAAGTCCCCCAGACCATCCACCCATAACATCCTCCTCAGCAGTGAGCCCACTTAATCCTTGCTATTGACACTATTATTAAAGAGTGACCTGTGGAGCTCATGAGGTGGATGACTAAGAGGTTAGGAGCACTCGCGGCTCCTCCAGAGGATTGGAATTCAGCTCCCAGTACCCTTGTTGGGCAACAGCTCACAGCCCCCTATACCTCAGGCTCCAGAGGATCTGACACTCTCTTCTTCCCTCTGAGGGTGCTACACTCATAGGGAGCGACCCTGATTTATTATGCACAGCATAATTTGGGCTTTGGCTCCCAGCATGATGTCCGGTTCTTGGTTACAGGGTTTTGGGCTCACTTTGCATACAGACTCTGAGTCTAAGCACACTCGTGTCTCTGTGTGTGTATGTGTGCGTGTAGCCACACAGCTTCTTCCTCCAAGAATGCCTTACTAATAAAATTTACAAGTGGCCAATTTGGATTATAGTTTTTTATAGTCTCGCCATCTCTGGCTCCACTCCCTTCTACAGTCTCATGCTGTGGGACCTTTGATTTTCTTTCCTTCTGAATCATCTGTAGAATATTCTCTTGGAAACTCAGCTGAGTGATTCATGCGCTGTGTTAGTCATTCTTAGAGAAAGTAAATACCTTTGAACCATAACCCTCTTCTCCACAGTCCCTGCTCTGGGACTAAACAGTGAAAGGGCCTCTCATTAATCCTTCCCTGATAGGTCACAGGTGCTGAAGAGGCAGTTAAACCCTGGGATAACCTGGACGACTTCCTCTGGGTGTGGATGCGTTGTTTTCAGAGCTGTGCTCAGGTATGGTCATTTCCTGAAAGCAACAGTTGCCATCAAATGCTACAAATAAAGCTACAAATAAATTAGCACCGTGACTCAGGCTGGCTTGGGACAGACGTATCCAGAGAGCAGTTGGTGCATCAGTTTGAGCACAGAAGGGCAAGAGTAATGACTCAGTGTGTTTAATTTCTATTTGTTATTCTCGGGTCTTCTTTAAGTTCCCTGCAAGGGGCAGGGGCTAGAAAGGGGGAGCAAAGCAGGAAATAAATTCAGAGGTAATTAATGTTTGATAAAGCAGCAACAATGCTGGATCCGTTTTATTGTAACTTAACACACTGCCGTAAATTTAGACAGCTCTAAGTCCATTGATTGGCTCCCAATTCTGTGGTTCCAGGTTCAGATCCACTGTGATGGGTTCTCTGTTCAGCCCCTTCTCAGGGCTGGACTCGGGGTGCTGAAGGGCCCTCCTTTCCTTCTGGAGGCTCTACGGAGTTCATCTCGCTGTCAGCCAAATGCAGTCCCTTAAGGTTACATTGTCTTAGGGTCTGCCAGCAAGGGCCTCGCTCCTGCAGGCCACCTGCACCCCCTTGCCCTGTAGCTTTTCAACCGTAGCAGGAAAGTTCCAGTGTCAAATCTGTCTCCGTCCCTGACCCAGGTTCAAGGGTTTGTATGACAGGTCAGGCCTGTTGGGATAATCTCCTTGCTGAAGACTCTGTCCTCTGAGTGTTAACTCCACAGCACCACTTAAAACAGACTTTGAACGGTAACCACAGTCTGTAACTGTGAGACCAGAGTGCGTGCGTGCGTGCGTGCGTGCGTGCGTGCGTGTGTGTGTGTGTGTGTGTGTGTGTGTGTGTGTGCACAGAAAGAGAGAGAGCCCAGTATCCCTAGGGGACTGATTCCAGAAAACCTTCCCCTAAGATACCAGAATTTTTTAATATTAAAGTCTCACATGAAATGTGTTTGCATATAACCTATCTACAATCTCTTTCGTACTTTTTATTTGTCTCTGGATTACTTAGAACGGTGCAAACAACGTGAATGCTCGGCCAACAGCTGATCCGCTGTATTGTTTTTGGATAATGACAAGGGAAAGGCCCTCTGTGATCTCCATCTGCAGTTGACGGAATCCCCAGATGCAGAACCCCGGAGTCAACCCCTGGCTGACTCTGTGTACCTGCACATTCACCTTAAGCTTGTAGCTTGCAAGTTTTCTCTGTTTATTTAATTTGACAAGTATTAAATCTGCGCTCCATAAAATGGATGGCCGCCTACCTGCTGCATCCGATGTGCTGTGAGCACCTAGTGTATGCACGCCAGTCAGTGATCCAGTTTTCTGTTTTCAATACCCTCTCCAAGTGCCTGAAACCTCATAGAAACAGACAACTGCCAGCTGCTCTGCAGTGTGGGAGAAGAGTTAAGGAAAAAGAGAGAGGAAGGTGTGACCCTAGGGAGTTCTGAAGAGCAGAGGGTGTTTGGCTTTCATCCTGAGCAAGTGGACAACAGCGAGCAGCGAGTCCCGGTAGCTGACAGGGCATTTGGGTGGGAGTAATGGAGCCACTGTGTGAGCCAAGGCCTTAAAGAGAAAGGTAGAGAATAGCTAGAATGCCCATCCGAACAGAGAAGGAGAGAAGCGATCATCAGAAGGTGTGTTCGTGTCAAACCGAGGCCTCGAGACACAAGGCTGGAAAGCAATGGGAAAGCCTAGAAGAGGCTGCCAAAGGAAATGCTAGCACGAGCAGTGCAGTTCCGAAGTGAGTTGGGCGGCAGCAGGCAGGCTGGGAGGAAGAGGGGAAACCTGAACTCCTGTAACAGGAGATGGACGAGGAGGTTTTGCCATCTGTCTGTGAGGCAGGGGTGAGGGCCCAGAGCAGCGCGCAGGGTTGAAAGAGAACTGGAAAGTCACCAGTGACTTGGGTTTCATTCCTGTGCCTGCAGAATGCCCTCTGAATATAGCTTGCCATCATCTGAGTGACTCAGGAAATCACGGGCTCACAGTACTTTGTGGCTGGAAGGAATCTCGGGCCAGGCAGAGGCAACTGAGGACCAGCCAAGTTAAATACCATTTCAAAGACACTGTCTGATCGGGAACTTGACCGAGGCAAGGAAGCCCAGGCCTTGGCATTCGACATCAAATGCCATTCCCTGGCTCTAAAGCTTTCTTACTGGGGGCACTGTGCAAAATATAAATACAAAACTCAGCACTGGCAAAAGCCAGAATAGGGTCAAGGCTGTGCATCAAGGAGCTGGAATGACTTGGGGACAAAGCCGGATCACACTTCTCTCCAAATTAACTTCTGAAATGGGAGTGTCCTAGTTGGAGTTATTATTGCTGCGATGGAACACTATGACCAAAAAGCAAGTTGGAGAGGAAAGGGTTTATTTGGCTTACACTTCCACATTCTAGTCCATTATTGAAGAAGGCCAGGACAGAAACTCAAACAGAGCAGGGACCTGGCGGCAGGAGCTGATACAGAGGCCATGGAGGAAAAGCTGCTTACTGGCTTGTCCCCATGGCTTGCTCAGCCTGCTTTCTTATAGAACCCAGGACCACCAGCCTAGGAATGGCACCACCCATAATGGGCTGGGCCCTCCCAGATTAGTCACTAACTGATGCTCCCTCCTCTCCAATGACTGTAGCTTGTGTCAAGTTGACAGAAAACTAGCCAGCATAGGACTCTTCACTTTCTATTTATTTATCATCATTATTGTCATCATTGTTTGGGTTTTTGAGACAGGGTCTCAATTATGTTTGTAGCCTTGGCTGTCCTGGAACTCACTATGTCGATCTCACTATGTAGTCTAGGCTGATCTCAAACTCAGAGATTCACCTGCCTCTTCTCCTGAGTGTTGGGATTAAAGGTTCTCAGTACTGATTCTCAAGGGTGGAGAGAGAAGGACACTTGCAAAAGCCACTCAGATATTCTCAAACTCCTTCCCAGTTAACCACGGAAGAACCACAGCCTCCTCTCTGGCTGTTCTGTCTGCCTGGCTTGAATCTTTCCCAATCATATCAAACAGTTACTGGATAGGGTGGATTCCAGAAGCTGCCGTCTTCATCTGAAAGCCTGCACATCTTAATTCACATCTCTTTTACTTGTAAGAGCTCTATTCTGCCCCTGGAGCTTTGGGAAAGGGACAGGCTGAGAGTGTTTTGAATGTTAGAATGTGTGATTGTTTCCTGTACTCTTCATTAAACCACTTCAGCAAAGCAAGCCCAGCCAGGCAGCACACACCTCTGGTTAAGATGGCTATCTACAACACAAAAAGGCTGCCAGATAACTCACCTGGCCCAGACCCAAAATCAACTTCTCTGCCCTTGTTGAAGAAAGTTTTGAGCGGAGATATAAAGAAGGAAAGTCAGATCAAGGGAAAGGCAGACAGACAGAAGGCTCTTTCCCTCCGCCCCTCCTCCACGCGTCCTACTAAGGCCTCTCCTGACAGGGGAACAGAGCATCCATTGTGAAGTCCATCCCTGGCAATCCCCAAAGCAGTTGTGCCTGGCTACCTCATCACTCCAGCCCACTGTGGCCCGTGGCTGTGCTCAGAAGTACGGGTGGGGTGGAAGGAGTTAAAGGGACAGTGTGGTCCAAGGGCAGAGGGCGACATTCCTCAGCCTGTTGCCAGGAAAAGGTCCATACTCAAAGGTTATAAATTTAACAAGATTTCTGGGATTAGCTACAACTAATGGAATTCCCGGGAATCAATTCTACTGGCTGGCTGCCTATTGGTTTTAAGAAATGTCCTGCCAGGGAAGTCTGACAAACAACGATCTATGATTACTCAATCCCGGGGGGCAGTTTCCCAACCCCTTGGATAACTCTGTCCGTGGAAAGGGGAAGGTATAAACCACCTAGCACCGATCAGGAAGAGCCAGCTCTGGAGGAAGGAGGACTGTCCCTTCCGGAAGCCTGAGTCATCGCGTGCCCCATGCTGCTGGTAGGACAGCAGAGGGGCTTTTCCCACCCAGGAGGTGGTCCCTGTCAAAGTCACTGCTGTTTGCCATTTGATGTCACATACTGAAGTTTGAGAATGATTATGTTTTCCATGCATCGCGGTTGCACATCTGGATCTGATCAAGAACGTACAGCTCCCAGATTTCTGGCCTTGGAGCTGGAAGCAACAACCAACCTTTGAACTATGTTCTTCTCCTACATTCCTTTTGGGTTGTTTTTGTTTTTTTCTCTATGTAGGATAGTTCCATTTTGTTAATAAATTATTCTTCTTAATATATTATAATTATGCATCATTTAACAGTGGGGACAATTCTGAGAAATGTGTCAGTTGGTAATTCTTTATTATAAAAACATCACAGGACGTTTTTCAGCAAAATAACATGACTGGCTATGTCTCTAGCTGACACAAACTTACTGTTCCCTTTTAGGCTGGGTCTTGTTATGGATCCCAGGCTGACCTCGAAGTCATCCTCCTACATTTGCCCCCTAAATGCTGGGATACAGGCATATAGGATCCACGTCAAGCTTTAGGGGATGCAATCTTACATGACTTCCCCTGTATCTGTGATCCACCACGTGACTGAACTGTCATTCCTGGTATGTGACTGAGCCTGTGTATGTGTGTATACATGGTGTATATGTGTATTCATTGTATACAGCCAAATAGCAGGTCTTCTGCAGCTCTTATTTTGGTTGGTAACCAAGCTCTCCAGCGCTCTTAAACTTGGTAAGAATTTTTCTCCCTTCTCATTGCTAATCTGGTTGAACAACTGCTTACACTGCTCTGTCCCCAACAAGCCAAAAACACAAAACCCAAGGCAAACGGATCCCTATCTCAAATCAGTGGTGACTCAGCCAATGGAAAGTCACTTAAGCTAGGAGGAAGGACTCCTCTAAACTGTAAAACTTTGACCCCACTGAAGTTGCTCATCTGGAGTACCTTGGGGCCCCTTCTCTCCAATCACATGACTATATAGGAAAATAGAGGCCCACTGACACAGCAGAGACAAGAGACTGATAGCAAAGATGGTCCCCACTCATGGTATTGAGACCAATGTCTTGAAGACTGATGACAGTTGTTTTTTTTTGTTTTGTTTGTTTGTTTTTTTACCCTAAGACTGGACTTCTCTGTAGCTTTGGAGCCTGTCCTGAAACTACCTCTTGTAGACCAGGCTGGCCCCGAACTCACAGAGATCTGCCCGCCTCTGCCTCCTGTGTGCTAGGATTAAAGGCGTGTGCCACCACCGTCCAGTTTAGCTTTTTGTATAATTCCACGAGTTCCCACCTCTTCAGTTAAGGCTTTGCATTTAAATATGTCATATACCCTATGACATGAGAATGTCTACATTTTTCTGAAGATCCCTTAACTTGTTGTCATATAGGACAATTTAAAACAAGCCCTCAATATAAAATTGGTGCTGCAGCTTGAAGATGGGAGGACAGAGCACATAGAAAGAACAGGGTTTTACCTTTCACCTCAGCCCAGATGGCACAGGAATATCTTCTCACCTGGGGGAGAAGCAGAAGTCCACCTAAGTAGGAGGCACACAGCATCATCTTAAACAATGTACCACTGACTCTGACACCCTCAGAGTCTCAGCCTTTTCATACTCTAATTCCAACTAGAAAATCTTTTGAGTCCTATCTAGCTTTTATAAGTGTGTGCATTTGTTTTATGTTGCTGGGGAATAGACCCATGGCCGCACACATGCTAGGCAAGGCTTTGCCGCTGAGCTACAATCCCAGCCCCGCCTCTTACATCTTATAATTCAGCCATGTATCATCAGTATTTAAGGGGTTAGCATGGATAACAGGTATAGGAGTAATGTGGGAGTCCCCTCTGTGTGCTGTGATTACCATTAATGAATAAAGAAACTGCCTTGGCCTGTCGATAGGGAAGAACTAAGGTAGGCAAGGAGGACGGACTGAATGCTGGGAGAAGGAAGGGTGGAGTAGAGAGACGCCATGGCTCCACAGCCGGAGATAGACGTGCCGAATCTTTGCCAGTAAGCCACTGCCATGTGGTGATATACAGATTAATAGAAATGGGTTAAATTAATATAAGAGTCAGCCAATAAGAAGCTAGAGCTAATGGGCCAAGCAGTGATTTAATTAATACAGTTTCTGTGTGGTTATTTCGGTTCTGGGCGGCCGGGACAAACAAACAGCTCCCTGCAAACAAGCGGCTCCCTGCAACATAGGAGGGGCTCTAGACGTCACTTCTGGAGGTTTCCAAGAGGTCCCAGAAAGCTCACACCATGAGGAGACAACAGAATGTCAGGAACATCATTTCTGCTGCCAGCTCGGAGCAACTGGCATGGGCTGCTTGAGGAACTATGCTGAAATTCTGAGACTGCACCTAGGTTCAGCAAGAAGTAGTGGTGTGTGTGCCAGGCGAGCAATGAGCAGCTCTGGTAGATGATAACATTTCGTCTATCTAGGTGAGGCTTAGCAACTCCATTCACCCAAAATGCATCCAAAAACCAGGAAAAAAGCAGCAAGAAACCTGAGCACCTCGTCTTCTGGTCATTCGTATACATATCACATACATACCTGTTGATCAGGACATCTAGGACTCTTGTGTATGACTAAGGGTTCAGTGCAGTCTCCCCTAGGGGAAGAAGTTATAGAACAACCTCTCCAATCTTATTATGAGACTCTCTTTCACGTGACACACTTAGGCATTCTGGTTTTTATGTTCTTTTGTTTGGTTTGCTTGCTTTTTAAGAAAGGGTTTCTCTGTCTGGAACTTGATTTGTAGACCATGCTGGCCTCAAACCTACAAAGATCTGCCTGCCTCTGTCTCCTAAATGATGAGATTAAAGGCCTGTGCCACCATGCCAGGCTGGTTTTCATGATCTTAAAAAGGGCTTTTTGTTTGTTTGCTTTTTAATATATTTTAACTGAAATTTCCTGAGGGAAAAGCTTTAAATAGCCACAGGTTTCGAATATAATTAAATTTTGTCTTGAGGCTAAGGTTTGAGATTAGGAATGAAGAAATATGCATGTCAAGACGACAAGAAGCAAAGGGCGCCCTGGTAGTAAGGTTACTAAGGCAATGAAAACATTGCAGCAGGGGCCAGGTAAAGCAGGAAGGTCATTGAGCTGACGTGCCCGGAGCAGATGCTCATTTTATAGAACTCACCCTGGCAGTAGACAGAGCAAGGAGATGGGTAAAGTAAGAGGCAAGAATCTGAATGAGAGATGGGCAGAGAAAAGATGGCAAACTATGGGCACTGCTGGCTAAGGGAAAAGCAAAGAAAGAGCAACAACTTTAAAATGGCATTGAGGTGACAGAACTGACCCGATCTGATGACTGCACAGACAAGAAGCCATGAAAGAGGGAGGAGACAAGAATTATTCTTAGCATCCTCCCTTAGTTACAGTGGTGTAGGAGGGTCTTCTGTTTGTGTATTGCTTTCATTGGTTAAATAAAGAGACTGCCTTGGCCTTTTGATAGGGCAGCCCTTAGGTGGGCGGAGTAGACAGAACAGAATGCTGGGGGAGAGAAGGCAGTGTGGCAGACACCATGCTTCTCCGGCCCAAGATGGACGTAGGTTAGAATCTTCCCGGTAAGCCATGACCCCGTGGTGATACACAGATTACTAGATATGGGTTAGTTTAAGATGTGAGAGTTAGCCAAGAAGAGGCTAGAGCTTATGGGCCAGGCAGTGTTTAAATGAATACAGCTTCTGTGTTATTATTTCGGGCATAAGCTAACCGGGCGCTGGGAACACAGCCCTCTCCTTACTACACTACAGGGCATAATGGGGGCATGGATCAGGACAAACATACGGAAGAAAGTAAATGGAGCTGTTGGAAGACATACTTTCTTTTTTTTTTCAGAAAAGATTTTAAATGGGTCTTATTTATTTATTTATTCATTTATTATTTATGTATTTGTACGTTATGGTTTTAGACTTCTGCCTTAATCTAGGCGTAGGACTCACATTCTTTAATTTTAAGATTTGTCTTATTCCTAGCCCTTGTGGTAGCTGTTCTGCGCTTCATCCAGCTGAAACCAAAGGTTTTAAACCCACGGCTGAATATTAGTGGATTGGTGGTGCTGTGTCTGGCTTCCTTTGGAATGACCTTGCTTGGTAACTTCCAGGTACTTCCTTTGGCTTTTTCGCCTTCCTCTCATGCTGGTAAGATTATTCACTTCTAAGTTATTGCAGCCTAAGGTACCGTCTCCGTATGACCCATAGAATTCTGTGTGAATTTCAGAAACAAACACTTTGCACTTTGATTCCACATCCGTTATCCCCAGGGTCGCCATTCCTGTTCCTGTCAGACGCATGAGTGTTAACTGCCGATACAGATGGCATGACGACAGGGGAGGTATCTTAGAGCAGCTGTGAGTTTCCTAAAAGGATGTCTTTACAGAGTGTTTCGCGCTCTTCTTCATCATAAATCGTATCCCAGTATGCTCTTCCAGAGGAAGACATACTTTCAAAGCATACTATGAAGACAGTGTGGGTCGAGCATAAAGACAGACATATAAGTCAGCGAAGCAGATGCTAGCAAATCCTTGCATGTATGGCAGATGCTTTTGAAAGAAGCACTTACAATGGTTGGTGTGGTCAACTCACTGCAATCTAGAATCAACTAGAAAGAAAATCTCAGTGTGAGGGAGCATCTAGATCAGGCTGGTCTGTGAGACTGTCTTGATCATTTTAATCGACGGGAAGACCCAGCCTACCATGGGTGGCACCACTCCCTATGTTTGGGTCCTGGACTATGTCATAGTGAACAGAGTCTGCTGAGTAACACATACGCATGCCTTCTCTCTCTGCTCTTGACCATGACTAGCTGCTTCAGGCTCCCGCCTAGACTTCCCCAAAATGACATGCTGCTACCTAGAATTGTGAACTGAAGAAATCCCTTCCCCCCTAAAGTTGCTGTCTGTCAGGGCATTGCATCATCACACCAACTGGGCCAGGAACTAGAACAAAAACCGAGAATTCAAAGGGGAATGGGCTTTCAACAAGTCGTGTTGGCATGTAAAAACAACAGCAAACCCCCCACAGACCCAAAAACTAGATTAGACATGTATCTAGTGCCAAATGTAAAAATTAACTCAAAATGGATCAAATGCCCAAAAGTAAGACTTAAA
The DNA here is from genome assembly GCA_004026605.1 of Ondatra zibethicus. Lineage (NCBI taxonomy): Eukaryota > Metazoa > Chordata > Mammalia > Rodentia > Cricetidae > Ondatra > Ondatra zibethicus. The sequence goes on from PVIU01000159.1 coordinate 287,306, forward strand.
ACTCCAAAACTCCTAGAAGCCAATACAAATAGGAAGTTTCATATCAGTGGCTTCTTGTGACTCTAATAACACAGGCAGCAAAAGAAAAACAGACAAATTGGACTTGGACAAAATTTAAAACTTTTGTGAATCAAAGAACATTATTAATAGAAAAAAAAAAAAGAACGGAAGAAAATATTTTCCATTTCATCTCATAAGAGATTAATATCCAAATTATAAGAGAACTCCAAACACCACTAACAACAAAAATCAAACAACTCAATTTAAAAATTAGTAAAGTATGACGGGTGGTGGAGGCGACACCTTTAATCCCAGCACTCGGGAGGCAGAGGCAGGTGGATCTGTGAGTTCCAGGCCAGCCTGGTCTACAGAGCGAGTTCCAGGACAGCTAGGGCTACACAGAGAAACCCTGTGAAAAAAAAGAAAGTGCTTAAATAGACACTTGAGCTAAAGGACAGACAACCACCGAGTACTCGAGAAGATGCTGACATCCTTAATCTTTAAGGAAAAGCAAAACAAGATCAGAGCGAGGCGCGGCCTCACACCCATGAGGGTGCCTGTCACATTAACATTGTGAGGTTATAGTATCCTGGGCTTTAGCTTCCCAGTTCCTAATCCCTACATTATTGTCACAAACTAGTCCTTGGTCTCTCTGCTACAAAGTCTTAAAAAGTGAGTCTGGGTTTGCTCGCAGCATGCCAGAGGCACATCAGACTCCTGTCCTAGGCGGAATTCGATAGGGGCCTGCTTTAAATATGAAGAGCCTTCCGATTGAGGCGGCTACATACATTTGCATCCATCAAGAGATGTTTTCTTAGTATTTACGTAATTTTCCTAGTTTCCCACTCACAGGATTTTGCACCAAGTTTAGAATTCTCTTAGCTCATTACATTTGCTAATTAGTGAATGTTACCCAGCTGGTAGGGAGGAGGCTTTCTGAAGGGGGGTGGTGGGGAGAATGGGGCCTGTGAAAAATAAGACAGTGCTGCCTTCTTTTTGGGTCTGCCACTCCCTCCTTCCCTGGAAAAGGAGGGGAGGCAGCAACCCAGGCGGGCATAAAAGGAAGCAGCTGATCTAAATACTCCTTTTCAGTTCGGACTCCAGCAGTGTTGTCGAATCCCGATACTCATGAAGAAGCTCAAGACACATGCAAAGAAGATCAGTCCCAATGCAGATGCAGTAAGACCCCAGACGTGTGGGCTGTCACCTAGCATGTCTCACCTGCCCACCCAGGGGAGAGGCACAGCGTGTTTCTGTGGCTATTCCATGTAGCGTCCATTGCAGATGTGTGTGTGTGTGTGTGTGTGTGTGTGTGTTATTCAAACAATTTAAATCTCATGGGAAAGAGAAAATACAGAGGTCACATCATTTTAAAAAACTGTACCTTATTCCATTCACTTGTGATCCGTACTAGAATGCAGTAATCGTGTCCTGGTTTCAGAGGCGCGTTGTAATATTCCCCGTAGTACAGCCTGTCTCCGACAGCTATCTCCAGTGCATCATCTGGAACATCGCTGGCCAGTATTTCTGCAGCCACATATCCATCAGCAAGAGAGGTGTTGCCAAAAAAGGAAGCCATCCCTTCAGATCCACAAGAAAACGTGCTTCCCAAGGACAGGGGAAGGACCAACAACTGATACGAGCTAAGAGAGGGGATGTGGGGGGGAAGCAGAGAAATTGGCCAGGGCCTGGTTAAGAAGGAAGATTCTATTCATCCTCAGGCCCTTAACCAGAAGTGCATTTTATAAAGCCCACCACACGCTCCCGTTTGGAGGGCTGTTTACTTGGATTTGGAGGGCTGTGTACTTGGGTTTGGAGGGCTGTGTACTTGGGTTTCTTGAACTCACTCTACGCAATCAGCACTTTTGAGACACTAGAAACACAAGAGTAGACAAGAAAAATGGGTGGCTTACACGGGATTTAGTGTCTGGTAGTTCCAACAGGCACTGACCTCCAAATTTACCTACAGCCAGATGAGAAGCTAAGGCCCAGCTTCCTCAGCTGGGAGAAACTGATGTGTGTGCCCACGGCCTTGTGTCTGTCATGTGGCAGTGTTTCACGTGGGCAAGCAAAGCCTGGTAGAGGGAAGGGCTTAGCAGTCACATGAAGGCCAAGCACCTACAACAGTGCATGTGCTAAGTCTGAAAACCGGCTCCAGACAGTCATGCGGAGACTTAAAACAGAACTCATATGATTTACATTCCCTGAAGCTCAGAGACTGACGCCAAGGCTCACGCCAAACCGATGAGCGGTCAGGGGTGAAAAGTCACCACGAGTTAATCTAGGCTGACAGGACCCTGGGAAAGTAAAAAGACATATGGATCTGGTGAAAATGTCCCCAAACTGAGGGCCCGGAAACACACTAACAATCAGGTGTCATTTTGTTGTGTATTTTAGTTGGATTTATCCACCAAAGGGAAAAACCAGCTAGTGAGAAGTGTCAGAATGGAACGCACCTGATCGAATCATGCTTCCCTTCCCATTCCTACCGACTCGGTCTTTATTTCGCTCCCCCCCCCTGCTGGCATCACAAATGTATGAACATCTGTCTCTACTGAACTTGGTAGTCGGGGTTGCAGGACTGACTTTCCATAACTGCTGGTTCGGTTGAATTTTCAATAAAGGAAAAAACATGCCTGGATCGGCATCAAATATGATTAGGGTGATTTCCAAAACTCATTAGGCCCTATAATTCTATTTCACCACCAATTCCGTGCTTCCTGCTCCACATTCCTAATGCCCCATTTCCTGCTCCAGAAAAGCACATGAATCACTAGGTTAAGGAGCGGGAGCCCCTCCCCCACAGTAGCTGCTGTGTTTGGAAAGCCTCCAGCCACCTGCTGTGCATCCAGCCGCGTGAGGTGTCCCTAGGACCCCGATTTCCACAGCGTCTGGCTCACTTTCAGAAAAGGCCTCTGGGCAAAAGAGATTGAGTAAAACCTTCGGGGCACACAAACCGTCACCAGCTGTGACAAGAAACATTGACCAGTTTCCATTGCCCGTGGGGAACACCTGTGACAGCGTTTCTGGGGACTTGGAGGCATGGTGGCCATGGGCAAGAGCCCCATGTTGTCCAGAAACACATTCTCGATCTGGTCTCATCCTGCCAGGTAAGTGATAGTGGTAAAGTTCAAGGCTCCCCTGCACCCAGCTGATGCTGTTCATTGCCCATGACAGGCGCCGTTCACAGGGCAGGAAGCAGCTTCCTATTCAGCCTGGGAATTAGGAAATGCTCAGGTCCCATCCCAAGCCTACTGGATCAAAGTCCCCAGGACTAGAGTGGAGAATGTGTGCTGCTGATCATGGTGGATTCCTGTTGGCTAGTAAAGATAAGAGACACTAGCCTCAAGGGAGCCCAGGGACAGGCCTGATCGCCTGCCTAAGCTCTGCCTGCTCCATGCCAGGGTTCACACAAAAGACTCAGCGCGGACTCTGGCCTGGCAAAGCTGCTATCTGCAGCCCTAGCCAGGCAGCCAGGCTGGGGAATGGCATGCTCACCTTCTGATAAACAGCCCCGGTGACGCCAAAGAAGCAGTTGCAGTGGTTTGGAACATGACCACCTGACCAGTGTGCAAAGACTTCTCCCCACGGCCCTCCCTGGATGACTCACCGTCTCCACTTCCTGTTTTGAAGCATCGGCTGATACACTGCCACAAGGGTAGGCTGTCATTTGGCTTTTCTTTTCGCCTTACGCAATTATTTGGCTGAAGTATCGCATCTGCTCTTGTAAATTCGTTCAGGCAATGATGCCATGACTTTTGTTCCCTTTACATCAACAGAATTACAATACTTTCCAGTAACTTACCAGGAATCAAGAAACAGAGCCATCTGGGCAATGTCTGTCCCTGAAAAGACTTGAACTTAACGTAGTCTGAAAGCAGGGCAACCCTATCTCCGGACTTGCCTTTTAGAATATCTCATATTTATTTTTACCTTGATTGCACTAAGGTCACTACACCGAAAAAGGTCAGGAATGATAAAAGGCCATGTACACCCTAACTCCTTGACCTGGTACTGTTGCTCCCATCTGCAGGCCAATCTTAAACGTCCTCTCTGAGAAGAGGGGTGAATTCAACTTCCCTAATCCTTCTAAGACCTCTGTAAATAACATGCAAACCTGAGCAAACCGTGGTCCTCCAACAGAGGTGAATTAATTCCATCCTAATGCCATCTGGAATCCCAGCAGGGCACTACACAGTGTCTTGCCTGTAACTCAATATGTGAACAGATAAAAAGAATTCTCTAAATGACCTTTCCAAAAACTATTACACCCCCCGACCCCCCACCCCCGCCGCCCCAGATCAGCCCGATGTGGAAGGAGGACATCCTGTCTCTGGGAAGTGAGACAATCCTTGTGTCCCCACCATCACGAAAGCGAGAAGTGAATGCAAGGGGCACTTTCTGACGCTGTCAACCGAGGTCTGTGACCACAGGAACACTTCATTTTGGGAGCAGAGCTGCCTGGGTGCTTGTCTCTTGTCCCTTATAAGGGACAAGTCTCAGTCTTGAAGGATGCAACCAGGCTGAAAAGCCCAGTGTGTACGCAAGGAAACAAAACAAGAGGCCCTGCTGCATTAAGCAATGCAACAACCCGAGTTCAGCCACCCACAGGGAAGTCTTCTCACTCACACAGTGGGGCCACTAGGCAGCGGTGGAGAAAGGACAGGTACTCACCTGATAGGTCCGTTTACATCCTTGGCTTTCCTCAGCCGGAAGTGTGGTAGAGGCCCTCCTTGGACAGTGAAATATTCTACTTCCGGAAGTGGGGGCTCTGAAAAAATTAAGCAGGAGAAAAGACAGGGGAATGGGAGGGCAGATCGAGTCAAAAGTGGTCCTCCAGGATGCCATGAAAGGCTTTAACCCAGAAAGTGAGATATCCACACACCGAAAGGACAGTTCTTGTATGAGTCCACCTTCGTGAAACATCTAGATTAGTCAAGTTCATAGTGGCCAAGAACTGATGGTTGTGGCAAGGGGCTGAACTCACTGTAATGCTCAGAGGTTTTTGTGGAGTGATAAAAAGTTTGGAAATAGGTAGTGGTAGGTCGTGCAACATGGTGAATAGCCTAAAGCTAAGAAAGCATATATTTAAAAATGACTAATATTGTCATATATATACACACGTATACATATATCGAAGTGATGAGCATGTTCCAACACCCACAGGGGATGGAGTCCTGGGTTTTGATGTTTGTTAGTAGGTGCTATGGTTTGGAGATGGTTTAAAGGTGTTTCCCAAAACTTTAGACATTGGAAGCTTTGTGTCCAGGCCTAATTGATCACTGAGGGTGATGCTCCTGGGAGTGACTGGTGCTGGTTTCAAGGAGTAAGTTAATTCCCAAGAAAGCAGGTTGTCATAAAAGGAACAAGACAGGACCTACTCCGCACAAGCTTACCGTGCTTACTGCTAAGGCACAAGGACACTTCCCTACATAAGCCATTGTGAAGCCATCGAGCATGGAGCCCTCACCTGAGGCCAAACACATGGAGCAGCCCATCTTGAACTTGCAGTATCCTAAAGTGTGAGCTAAAGAAACCCGTTCCTTTTTCAGCTCTGTGCATTTTCTCACAGCAATAGAAAGAGGACGAGCATAGTACGAAAGACCAGGGGGTCAGATTTCTACATCCTTTATAATCCCGGCGCTTTGTGTGCCCCCCCGCCCTGCTTCCCAGCTCTGGACGACCAGATTCCCTGGAGGTTTTTCACGGACTGAGAAAAACACACTGACTGGCTGACCCCACGGCTCTACCACATCGTTGGCAGTTACGTCCAGGATGTCAGTGCAGCCGTTGCCAGTCTGCCTGTGGGCAGCATAAGACAGGCAAATTGGGCACTGGGATGGCATACTAGATGTGTCCTGTCAATGCTTTACTTTGATGGAGCTACCGAGGTGACAACAAGTGTAGACACCAACATTTTCTCCCTCTCTCGCTGTCTCTACCTTGATCTCTGCAATGGGAACATCTATCTTCTCCAAAGGACTCTGAGAAAGGCTGGCCTGCCTTTCTATCCACGTGAGTCATGAGGCGAACTATGTTTGGCTGTTGTGCCCCTCGGACCCCACCTTTTTTTTTCTTTCCCTTCTGCTTTTTCTTTTCAGGGTGTCACACGGACACAAGTCAGGTGTTTCCACTCCACTTCCTCCCTCCACGCACTAGACAAACCGAATCAGGCCGGTACGAAGCCAGGCCTACAACTGCCACACATCCACAACCTCTCTGCAAGTGGGGTGCCAGTTTAAGATGGCAGAGTTTCTGGAAGCTTTCTTTTGTCTCAGTTCAAGGTGGTTTCACCAGCAACAAAACTGATAACCAGACATGATCTCACTTTTTTTTTTTTTTCGAGACAGGAGTTCTCTGTGTGACCCTATTTGTCTTGAAACTCATTCTGTAGACCAGGCTGGCCTTGAACTTGGAGATCCACCTGCTTCTGCCTCCTGAGTGCTAGGATTAAAGGTGTGCACCACTGCCCAGCCTCTATCTTACTCGAACATATATTTTAAGTTTTTCTAAACTCAGAGGTAGTACCAGTGTGACTAATACTCTTGACATCTACACTTTTGACAGTTCAGAGATGAGAAAACTGAGAGTGCATGTTCTCTGCCCACAAATACACACCCTCTAGCAGAGGCAGAATGGGAATGTCGTCTCTGCTGTTCACCTTTCTCAATTACCCCCTTCATAGATCTCTTAAATGCCTGGCTCCACCAAATCTTCCACTCAGTGAATTAATAACATCCATTTTTAAGACACTGAATGAAGAAAGGCTTTACAACATGCCGTCTCTAGGCAAAGAACCCATTTTCACAATTATACTGTCACACCAGAGGTCTCCCCATATGGCTCACGTCGGAGAGATGAAGCAAAGTGAAGGTACAGAAATAATAGCAACACAGTGGATAAGATCAAAGGCTCTTGCTTCTGTGACTTTTGTCCCTAGCTGCCCATCTATAAAGTGGGAGTAAGAACAACTAAACCCACTTTGATCCTTTATCAGCACACTGAAGAGTGCAGTGCCTGTCACGATTGGTGTCCCTTCAAGCGGCCAAGGCTGCTTAAGCTCCCTGACCTGACCAGTTAGTGGCTTGAAGAATGTCACCCTGGATGAGGTTAGTGCTTCTCATTGAAAGATCGATGGGATTTGGTGTAGAAAGAAAGATCTGTGTCATTGATGTCATTGACTAACGACATCTACAAGATGCTTCGTTAATCTGCCCTGGTCAAGTAGGGGGTCTTTGAGGAAAAAGTGCTGACCAGCTCCATATTCATCCCTCCCAAAATCTGAAACACAAATTCTATTGAGCTATTACACCAGTTTAAAAGTGTTGAATGCCTTCCTTCTGTCATATTTAAAAACAATAGATAAATTTAAGAAGCCATTTTCTTAGCAGCAGCTCCTCCCCCTCCCATACAGTTCCTCTGGAGCTGTCATTCACGGTTCTCCAAACCCTATCTGGCCCAGGCCCTGGGGATTATGGATCCCCACACTGAGGACTATCAAGAAGAATGATGAGAGAAGACAGCATCTTCTCCCTACTCTTGGACCACAGCTTAAGTACCACATACGCTAGGAATGCCCATTTTTCCAGGTCTGTGCAAAAGACCTGAGGCAGAAAGAAGGCAGACCAGCTGGGCGAGAACAACAGGGCACCAACAGCCCATTCGTGATGGGTCTTGCTATGCCTCAAGTGAGAGCCCTTCCTGGCCTTCCGTCCGCAACCCAACACGTTCCATGGGCTTACGCTGCTTTGAGTTGGTTCCTGTCATTTGCAACCCAAAGAGCATTGACTAATTTTAGAATGCTTCCAGCCACCCTCATATTCTGCTGAAGGGCAGAGCACACAGCTGCGTGTGCATTTGAGGGAAGTCTGGCAGCAGGCCAGAAGTAGCTCTCACGCATTTGTGGGAGAAGGACTGTGAATGTAGGCACATCCCCAAGCCCTTGGCTCAGCACCCTGTTATCTGGTAGTGGGGACAGATAACAGGGGGGAACAGGGAAGCCTAGCTCAGAATCGAGGTCCAGGAAATAAGAGGCCACCGAAAGAGCTAAAGAAGATCTGAATTAGAAATACAGCGGAAGAGCGGAAGAGAGGGTGAACTGGAAAAGCGCAGAAGTCAGTCGTCTAGGTCAGGAATGCTTTTTGTCTCAAGAGGGCCAGTATAAGAGACACCAGAGAGGTAGAACAATATGGAAGACAGAGGATGGAGGAGCTGAGCTGCTACTATAGCCTTGAGTCACCCTGAGATCACTCAGCAGAGCTTAGAGAAAGTTTGAAAGTAGCTCATGTGCAATCTCTAGCGCTGAGACCGACGGATGTGTGGAACTGTCAGGAAGGAAGTTAGAAATCCACATTAGATCTAGAAGAGGTTCTGAAGTCACCAGATGCAGGGACACAGATCACGTCTCTCACTGCCAAGAGCCCTAGGAAGGGGACTCACTGGGAATAGGCCCTGCTTACAGGTCAGGCTTCACAAAACACCTTTGTTGAGAGCCTGTCAAGAGGACTCCAGAGAGCGATTTCAAGATGCATTTGTGTGAAAGATGCCTGCAGAAGCAACGAAAGAGAAGGCAGTGGGCCAGCCCAGGACAACAAGCTCCTTCAGCTGAGACTCGACCTCAGGCCTAAGAGCCATTACCACGCTGGTGGTGGTCAGTAGTAACAGTAAAACAACGGTCCCGTATCTCACAGTTCCTGTGATTCAGCCCAACCGGAGAAACTGATCACAGGTATTGCTCCACCTCTCTCACGCTCTTCTCAGCTGCTCCTCTGTAATCCTCCAAGGTAACTAATCCTAGTCCAGCTCATCTCCCAACTACCCTTTCAATATGTCCACTTTCTTTCCGCCCTCGAGAGGAACAGAAGCAAGCTCACTGGGCTTGGAGAAGGCAGGTCTGGGGGAACAGCAGGAAGGCTGTGTGTTCTCCGCTCCCAGTGTGGAATGCGGCTTGCAGTTTCGAAGGTGCCACTGTCATCTGGCAGCCAATCAGCACGTGGTTTCTAGGAGGCCTCCTGCCTTGCTCACACAAGACCTTCCCTCACTCGATCTGTCCCACACCCTACAATTCCTATGAAATGTAGAGGCTTGAACCTCAGCGTGCCGATTCTCGCCACGCTTTGAAATGACTTCCTGCTCTGTTATCCAGCATTGTTCCTCAGCTCCCAAGTTGCTGTCCTGGGCAAATCTGCTCTCTTTTCCATGGTCCTTCTTAGTGATCTAAACTACATCAAACTCAAAGCAAAACAAAACAAAACAGCCCTATCTGGGGTAGGAAATGCAGCCCTTCGCCCTGGGCGCATGGTGCGGAAGCAAGGCCAGATGCGGGCTTCCATATTGTTCAGAAGCTCCAGTAACTTCAATCCTCTGCTAGAAGCAAACCACTAAAGGACATCAGGGATGACAGTGTGAGAAAACCTTGAAGAGACCAGAGAAAAGTAACGACAAAATTACAAACAGAAATAGTACAGGGAAGACCATGCAACCCAGGAAACCACAACCCAACAAGCTGAGAATGCGACACAGACACTATTTCAAAAGACGAGTGGGAGGTGGCTTAAGTATCGAGGAGAAGAAAATTCCCATGTAGATTCAGCTTCACGTCTTAAGTCAGAACACGGTCCAAATGAGCCTAGATTATTACAAAGGTAAGAAAATACTAGAGAACAAAAATTACCCTAAATTTCAGAGATGGGGGACATCTTTTCTTGGCATTGTCAGAGAACAAAACTCTAAGACAACAGTAGAATTTGTTACATGAAATTTTCAATTTTCTGTTTGGCTGGAGCGACACATGGAGATAGATATAATGCTTTCCCCATTGCTCAAGGGTCTGAGTTTGGATCCCTCACAGCCTTGTGTAACCCAGGTATGTCAGTGCTAGGGTTAGAGAAGGTAGAAGAGGCAGGAACTCCCTGGCTAACCAGTCTTGTCAAAATACTGAGCTCAAAGTTCTGCCTAAAGATAAATAAATAAATAAATAAATAAATAAGGTAGAGTACAATAGAGAAAGATACACACCAACTTCTTGCCTCTATACTCACAGACATGTACACACGTGCACACACACTCATGCACACATATATGCATGCTCACCCATACATATACCATACGTACGTTAAAATGTCTAAATGTCAAAAATAATGAAAAGAAAATTAAAAAATAAATTATCTTGGTATGGGAAGTATATAATATATATCTAAAGATTAATACTGTTAAAATAAGCAAATCATTAAATCAATAAAAGGAGATGCTATAAATGTAAAAGTTTTAAATTTTTTTCGCCTAAAACTTATGACAATGATTTTTTTAAAAAAAAGGAAATTTTACCTGTACTAAAAGTTAAGCAAAGGCCCCAATTTTATGATGTGAGTACAAAGGATTAAATTAAAACATAATTCTACTGACTGAGAACTTGGCATAACGCTGCCTTTCCGCGATTTCTACAATAAAAGGGTGGGAAGAAAAATGAAGACACCTCTTCGCTAAACTTCAGGCTGGCTCCACGCAACCACAATGCACTCAATGGAAGCTCACGGAAACACCCGAATGGGACCGCCCACCAGGAGTCACCAGCACAAGGTCAGACAAGCCTCCCCCACCCGCACAGCTGCGAGGTTCAGCCCCCTGCAGGCCCCCTCAGCATTTGCATAAGTATTTGTGCATAACCAGTTCATAAATATTGCCTGCATTCAAGTGCTGGGTGTCAGCATGGTCCTGCCACACCCCTCACACATTCAAGTGCTGGGTGTCAGCATGGTCCTGCCACACCCCTCACACATTCAAGTGCTGGGTGTCAGCGAGATCCTTCTGCCACACCCCTCACACCTATAGCAACTCTGGTGTTAAGGGTTCTGATCTAAGGAAGCCTTCACAAGCACTTTTTTGTTTTTCTAAGTCAGGGTTTCTCTGTGTAGCCCTAGCTGTCCTGGAACTTGCTTTGTACATACTAGACTGGCCTTGAAGTCAGATATTTACCTCCCGAGTGCTGGGACTAAAGGCTGGGACACCTGGTCTCATACACATTTTATAAAGTTTATGCAAGAAAGTGACCCAAATAGCCCATTTCCTCCCATGATGGGTCATCTGGTCTCGATGAAGACTAATGGGAAGCGAGTGAGTGGAGAGGAGAGATGCCCATGTCTATTGAGCCATTTACTTTGGAGATCTGGGAACGGAAAGGAACTGGGAGAAGTGCGTGGGCTACAGAAGCATGGGAGCTTCTGGCCTGACCCCAGACTATGTCTCCAGGAATCAAAGAGCTTTGATTTACCAAGGGCTTTGAAAAGAAAAGAGACTAGTGAAAGCCAATCCCTACCCAGACCTGTAACGTAACTTTAACCCCGCTGACACCAGGAGGACTTTCCAAGATCACTGAGGTACTCTGGAACCACTTAGGGACAATGTGGACACCAGGTACAGAACCCTTAAATGGAACAGAAGTCTGTGGGAGAACAACTCAGGAGAATGAGTCCTGCACGATGCCCCCAGTGCCAGGGGCAGGGCAGAGAGCAGGAAGTCCTGACTGCCCTTCCCGCACATCTGCACAAGGGCCTTCTCTTTCTTATTACAAAGGCAAGTAGAGGCAGGAAACTTCCCACGCAAGCTGCCAGCGTTGGCGCTGAAGTCAAACATAGAAACTGACTTCCATCCTTTTTCCCTTTTCTCCTCCAGCTTTCTTGGTTCCACGAGAAACGAGAAACAACTGACTTCCAACAAAGTCGTGGGGAACAACTGTAGTCTATCATCCCATTCACAAGGACACTTGCTTTTGTTCTCTTCCTCCTCTACCCTCTCCGAAGCATCAACCCCCACCACCACTTTAAGCCTTTTCTGGTTTCCTGTCTTGTCTCTATGAAAAGAAAATTCTGCTTATAAGTTTTTAGACTCAACAAGAAAACAGTCCAAATGACATGCGAGGGCACTTCCTTCTGCCTCTCTGGGGTCTACATCAAAGATGGAAGCTTGTTTGTTCTCTTCCCGGCCCTAAAGACGGGCATGAACCAGCTTGTTCTGAAGAACTCTGTTCAGTGGGCAGCCTTGGTTTGCATACCAGGAGCCAGAAACTTCCTTTATCTCCTCTTCCCACCCCCAGCCAGCACCCTCTCTCTGCCTCTCCTGCCTCTGCCCCCTCTACATTCCTCTTCATCTCCTCTGAGGTCAGCAATGTATTTAAAGCTCTTGTGTTCAGCCCGTTCCCATCAGCAAGATTTAGTTTTTAATGGGAGGCTCACCGAAGAGAAATTCCATCCGCTTTTCTTCTGGGAAAGCATCCGCTCTGTTTTCCAGACTCAAATCCTTAACCTAGCATTTCTGGTAACATGTGAAAGTTCCTGCTTTTGCTGAAACAGTGCCACACACATCTGGAGTGTCTTTTCAAAGCAGCATTATCTGAGTCTCTTTTCTCTCAATTTTATCGGATGAAAGGGGTTTTTTCCCCCGCTCTTAACTCTTTAATAAACACTTACCAATTTGAATTTTCATACTAAGAAAAAAAACAAAAACTAAAAAAAAAAAAAACCCCAAAATTGCCAAAGCAAGTTCATATAATAGCCATGATCTCAGTACACTTCAACTGGCTGCACTGCTCCAGTGAACTTGAACAGCTCGACATTGTCCCCTGGTGGCCATGAGCGCAGACACAGGACACTTGTGTGACATTTAGTCTCAAAACAAGGTAAAAATACATAAACAAAGACAAAATACCTATTGCAAATTGTCCTCTGACGTACATATTATCCATGGCCAGCCCCCTCCTGCTGCACACACAGAGAACAAAAACAACGAGGTGTAACTGAAATATTCTTAAAGCGGTAAAACCCACACAAGTCTGACAAGGACCAGAGACTAGGAGATGAGAGTTACTCTGCTCTATAAACTCTCAATTGAGCATCACTTGTCTCCAGCTCAAGATACTCTGAATTTCTCTTGATATAAGATCTGACTCCTCAGCATCAATTACCCCCAGCCATTATTTGACAAATATGGATTTATTGTGCTATGTGTCATTAGCATTTGTTGAGGAGTTCAAGATAGAAACGAACAAATGGGAGGAAAAAAAAACCTTTGCTTTCAAAACCTCCCTTTTTAGAGGGGGAGAAAGATTAAAAAAACATTTTTTAAGATTCAAAAAACAAGTTCTATGAAGAAATTCAAGGAAAGTGAGTGAGAGAAAGTAATAGGGTAGGGGCTGGAGAGATGGCTCGGGGGTTAGGAGCACTGGCTGCTCTTCTAGGGGTCCTGAGTTCAATTCCCCGCACCCACTTGGCAGTTCACAATCATCTATAACTGTAGTCCCATGGGATCTGATGGCCTCTTCTAGGGTGCAGATATACACGCAAACAAAACACCCATAAACATGAGTTTAAATGTCTTTAAAGGAAAGTAATAGGGTAGAGAGTGAGGAGGGGGTTTTTGAAAAGATGGTCAGGTGAAGCCTCTCCAAGGCTCTATGGTTAAATATGTACCCCAGATATCATACGCCTGAAGTCAACACCATACATTAGCAGTATTTGAGAAGTGGGACTATTGGGAGGTGATGGAGCCTTGAGGGTCTTGTCCTTGTGGTGGGCTCATCCATTCATGGATTCATGGGTTATCTGGAGAGCTGGTCTGAGGAAAACCCAGTATTCTGGTTATACTTTCTCCAGCTCACCATGCGATACCTCTGCCAGGTCATGGCCCAGCACGAAGGTCCCCCACTATCTCTGACCAGATGCTGTACTCCAGCCCACACTTTCCGACATCCAGAACAATGGGCCAAAGGAAACTGGTCTTTGTAAACCACCCAGACCGTGGTCAGCTGAGCACCAGAGAGCCGAGCGAGACAGGGTGGGACCAATCACATCCAAGTGTTCATGGGAAATCACAGAGAGATCATGCAGGAAAGAGTTAATAGCAGATGGAAAAGCCTGGAGTAGGGACAATTCTAATCCATTTAAGAAAAAGCAAGAAGGTGAGGGAGCGAGGCAGTTGGTGCCTGGTGAGGAGGGAGATGAGGGGGGAGTCGAGTTAAAGGAAGTGATTCAGGGTTCAAGTATAAGCTCTATGCTAAAAAAAAATTTGGATTCTAGCCTAGTTTTAGAACTCAGGGGAAACCTGTGAGCAGGCACAGTCACGTTCTTATTCTCTAGAAGACACTGTAGCTGCTGAGTGATCCTTTTAAAAGTACAGTGAAAGCTAAGGTCACAGTTTGCGGTGGAGAGTGACAGCCATGAGTGAAAGCAGGAAGAAACAGCCACACAAGCCTGTAACCCTAACACCTGGAAGGCTGAGGCAGGAGGATGGCGTGGTTGAAGCCAGCCTGGGCTGTACAGGAAGTATGGTGGAAGGCTGAAGAAGGCAAAGCAGCTGGGGGTGGCGTGGGTGTGGGCTCATCATTAAACAAGTTGTTGCAATGGCTTTGGTGGCATTAGGAATAATTCTGCATTGGGCAGAAGTTGGCAAGAAGGGACGGGATCCAGAACACACTTGAGGGGGGTAGCAGCTTTAGGTAGGAACAGGAACACAAGGGAAGGCACTACATAGGAAGCAAGGCAGGAATGGAAGGAGTGGATAAATGTGTCTCCACTCAGCAATTTTAATTTCTCACTGAGACAAAAAGCAAGAAGCTACATTTGGGCTGGAGGTCAGGGCTCAAAGACTTGAAGACACCAGGGAGAAGTTAGCAGGAGGCAATTTACTTGGAGAACAGACGGAGACTGCATAGTATGTTCCTGGCTTAAGGTACCCTAAGGCAGTTGTGCCAGAAGTCTATTGATACAGCCACTGTGTGAGTGTATGCGCATGTGTGTGTGAGTCAAAAGACAACTAGTGGGATCGGTTCTGTCCTTCTACGGTGTGGGCTCCAGAGAAAAATCCCAGTCTCAGGCTTAGTGGCAGTTACAGCAGAACCATCACCTTATTTTTTGAGACAAAGTTTTGCATTGAGCCTGGAGCTCCTTGATTCACCTCATCAGTAAGTCTTGGTATCTCTGACCCCAGCGCTGAGTTACATGCCTGACTCTTTATGTGAGTGCCAGGTCCCCCAATGCTTATACAGAGAGCAATTTGACTGCCGGGCCATTTCACTACCACTGGAACGCTAGTTTAGGGTGTTACTAGAGAACAGTTACAAGAAATCTTTTTAGGTATGAAATGTTTTAGACTTGTTGGTTGTTATTGTTGCTGCTGCTACTGCTAAGTTTATTTGGGGGTTTGGCCCAGGCTGACCTCAAACTTGCTGTGAACTTCTGACCCTCTCGTCTCCACCTCCCAAATGCTAGGACTGTAGGTATGAAGCACCATGCCTGGCTGAAATGCTTTAACTGTTTCAAACACCCAGAAGGGACTTTATTCATGGGTTATTTCTACTATTGAAATTTAATTGACATTTTGTTTCAGACAATGAAAGAGTGTATAGGCACTGTTTGCCTCTTCGTACCCCTTTCCAATCCCACTTCTTTCCTCCCTCCTCCTTCAAGCTTCATTAATCATGACAGAAAGCAACAGTATTATGTGGGCTACCGACAGCTCTGTGGTAACTTCATTAATCCAAATGCTGTTATTCGAGATTTACCTGCTATCTGGGTTGTCAGGTAGATGACCACAGGAAGTGCTGAAGACAACGCCTGAAGGCTGACATTGTAGTTGGTACCCGGATGCAGGTCCAGGCAGATCTCAGGGGCCTGGCTGCTACTGGTGGAGTTAAAGACTATTTCCAGGACAAATGCCTTCTGATACCATCTCTGGCCCCAAATGTGGAACTGAAAGATAAAACCGTCACAGGGTAGAACACTGGTTTGAAGGTTCTGAATGCCTTGAGACCTATGCTTTTTCCAGGAGTTCTCTCCCCACCCTCTTCTTTCCCCCTCTCTCCTATAGAGTTTTTTCAAGAAGTAAATGCAACAATAGCTAAGAGTAAATTCTCAACACTATACGTATTTGTACAGATAGTGATTATTCAGTCATAATGATACACCTTCTGCCAACGGCAGATACAAACATGTTATTTTAGTCTTGTAGATTAAAAAATTTTTTAGCTGCATTCATTTTATTTTATATGTGTGAGTGTTTTACCTACATACATACATGTGTATGTTTGCATGCCTGGTGCCCACAGAGGTCAGAAAGGGGTAGTGAATTTTCTGGAAATGGATGATTAGGAGCTGCCATGAGGGAGCTGAGAATTGAACTTGGGTTCTCTGAAAGAGCAGTTGAGCCGTCTCTCCGACCCCTAGATAGGTTTTAAACCTTCCACATAGTACACATCTGCAAGCAAGGCAAATTTTAGAAACTTACTAAATACAGCTCTTCTACATCGGCTGTCTTCAGACTTCTCCATCTCAGGCAGGTTTCATTATAAACTGAAATATTAGTGATGGTTTGTTTGGCTGCGGAGGAAAGAAAGAACTGGATTTACACTGTATGGAAAAACAACACAAAACCACTAACTCTTCATTGAAATATTTTCTCAGGAAAAGCATTTACACAGGATGGTGTTTTGATTCAGGAGTCAGGGCATCAGCTTTCAATGAATACCGTGTCCATGTTTAAGTAAATGGGTCCTGGGAGGATCTAAGAACGAAAGATACCCAGCCAGAGTATTTTTATATAAATATTAAAATATTTAGGCTAGTCACTGTCGACCCCTTTGTTTACTAGGTTTACACTAGTCACCGTCAACCTTGGTTTACTGGGTTTAGACTAGTCACTGTCAACCCCTTTGTTTACTAACTTTAGACTAATTACCGTCACTGTCAACCTTGGTTTATAAGGTTTAGACTCGTCACCGTCAACCTTGGTTTACTGTGTTTAGACTAATCACTGTCAACCCCTTGGTTTACTGGGTTTAGACTAGTCACTGTCAACCTTGGTTTACTAAGTTTAGACTAGTCATTGTCAACCTTGGTTTACTAGGTTTAGACTAGTCACCGTCAACCTTGGTTTACTAGGTTTAGGCTAGTCACTGTCAACCTTGGTTTACTGGGTTTAGACTAATCACTGTCAACCCCTTGGTTTACTAGGTTTAGACTAGTCACCGTCAACCTTGATTTACTAGGTTTAGACTAGTCACTGTTAACCTTGGTTTACTAAATTTAAGTTAGAACTTGTTGCCATGGGCTTTAGAAATCTCTGGGACAAACTGGGCATCAGTTTGAAATTCTGAACCACAGGGATCATCTCAGTAAGAGACTCTCTCTCTGAGGAAGTGAAAACTACTGTCTCAAGCAGCCCCGCCTTTGGTGTTAAAGTGGGTTTCCCCTGACTTGCATGTCCACATAATGTCCTCAAAATATGCTGATTTTCATGCTCATCGATCTAAACTCTAACACACGGCCTCGTACGATTTGCTCCAGACGCACAGCTACCAGACTACCTTCCTTACCGCAAACCCTGGTATCAGAGGTGACTGCCATGATGCCTGTCCTGAGACTGGACAGAACACAGCTGAAACGCTAGGCACATTCATAAGAACGCTGCAGCGACTAAGGCTGAAAGACAACTCCCGAGGCACCTGGAAGGGAAGACCCATGGGAAGCAGGGCTATCCTGGGCAAACCTCTGACTGGACAGGTTTCTATGAATGAAGCTGAGTTGGTAGATGTGACTGACCCTCCTGTGTGGGTTGAGCATTTTTACAAAGAGAAAATGTGCTCAACAAGTCACAACCTCACTTCAGACGCTGCCGAGACAGCAGGGAAGGAAGTCCCTTGGGTCTGAGGGACAGAACCCCACTGATGGGTAAGGGAAAGATGGTGGTAGCAAGTAGGAGCAGTGACCCAAGACACAGGTGGAGGTCTCTGGACGCTTCAAACTGCAAATACTATTTAGTGCTATTACTAATGCTATTGCTTGTTTTGTTTTTGTGGTATTAGGGTTCAACCTCACGGATGCTAGCAAGCATCCTGCTACTGAGCTACCGGCCCAGTCAAAAGCACCAGCATGAACAATACTAACCCACCAGTTCGAGACCACACACAAAGTAGAATGTTTTCCAGTTCACTCAGTGTAACGAGATGATTCACAATGTCTAAGCTGTCCAGGGGATGGCAAAGCAAACACTCAACAGTCTATGCCAAACTCCCTTCCTAACATACACACAAAAGTACAAAGCAGCAAATAGGGAGATGGCTCAGCGGTTAAGAGCATTTGCTGCTCCTGCAGAGGACCTGGGTTCAGTTCCCAGCCTCCACAGGGTGGCTCACAGACACCTGTAATTCCTGTCCCAGGGAATCCAATACCCTCTTCTGACCTCCATGCACACCAGGCACACACATGGTACACATACATACACACAGGTGCAAAACACTCACACATAAAATTTCAATTTAACTTTTTTAGATAGGGTCTCACTATGTAGACCGGGCTAGGCTGGAGCTCATAGAGATCCACCTGCCTCTGCCTTCTAAGTGCTGAGATTAAAGGTGCACACCAGCACACCCAGTTGTTTTTTATTTTTGAGTAAAACTGTATGAACATATCAGCACACAGAGACAAAACAGCATGCCCAAGAAAAATGGATTCCCAGAATCCACACTTATTACTGGAAAAGCCGTTAGTAGGATAAAAGAGACTACGCAGTTACTTTTATATTCATAATGGCAACTAAATTTAAATATATTCCTGACTTAAAATTCTGGTTTACAAGGACTCAACTTCTCAGAAGCCCTTTAACTTAATCATGTTTATTAGAAGTTACCATGCTCAGTGGCAAAACAATTAGGCAATTTCTTGTGAAATTACCAACAATACAAGGATGTCTGGTCTCGGGGCTATTATTTGGTATTAGTCAGGACATTCTAGACAAGAAGCAAAAAGACAATGAGGGGCAAATGCCAAAATGAAAGCGGGAAAGGGACACAGTGCCAGTAAAATCTCAGAGAAGGAAGAGCCTACCAAACTGCCTGAAGACAACAGAAAAGCCAGACAAACGTCGCTGGATCTTGGCAAAAAATGCATCCAGATAGATGAAACACGAAAGCAAGTCCTTTTCTTTCTGTGCACAAGGAAAAGCACGATCATCTGGGTGATGCCCTCAGATGTGAGATCCTGGCCCTGTGACCTACAAGGCAGCAAGGCTTGATGGGGGTGGGAGGGGACTGGGACAGGGAGATCGGCCTGGATTATCCAGACAGGCTCAGAGGAATAACAAGGATCCTTATAAAACGGGATTAGTTTAAGGAAAGGCCATGTGAAGCTGGGGGTGGGAGGAGGGGTGGGAAGTGGCTCAGTCAATGAAGTGTTGGCACCCACATAAAAGGCCAGGGGAGTGCATCACTGCGTAGGCTGGGGAGGAGATGGGCGGGTCCCTGTGGCTCATTCAGCCAGGTCAGCTGAATTAGTGAGCTCCCGGTTGAGTGAGAGTCTTCCTGTCAAAAACTAAGGTGGAGAGTGGCTGAGGAAGACACTTGATGTTGACCTCTGACCTCTACATGCATGGGTATGCACTGGTACACACACACACACACACACACACACACACACTACACGCACCCACATGCATGCGTGCACACACAGACACACATACACCATATGCCACACAGGAGGGAAGGAAGGAAAAAGGGCGAAGAGGGAAGATGAAAAGGAGGAGGAAGAGGATGCCCGAGAGGGGAGGGGGATGGTGGCACACGCTCGGCATCCTGGCACTTGACGGCTGGGGCAGAGCAGCATAGATATGCAGGGAGACCCTGTGGGTGACAAAATGCTGCAAGAAGGGAGCAAACTGATGGGAGGTGGGACCACAAGCTGAGGCAGGTAAGCAAACTGGGAATGCTGAGAGCAAGGAAATGGGGCCTCCTCTTGGA
Source organism: Ondatra zibethicus (assembly GCA_004026605.1). NCBI lineage: Eukaryota > Metazoa > Chordata > Mammalia > Rodentia > Cricetidae > Ondatra > Ondatra zibethicus. The sequence goes on from PVIU01000159.1 coordinate 307,086, forward strand.
CCCTTAAAGGCACACCGGCCTGGCTACATATTGGCTGCAGTCCAGCAGACTGGAGTCCAATGGGGTTTCAGGTGTCTGACCCCCATGACTACGTGACAGTCACCCTTTGCCATTTTAAGCCACGGAGTTTCAGAGATCTTGATCTTTTCCTAGTTCACTTACCTCATCCCCTATAAAAATCTCAAACCATAGATATATTCTATGTACTGTTTTTTCTATGCTTCATACTTTTTAGAAAGGGTACCCTCCCTGCTTTCAAAAATCTTTGCAGTTTCATGATAGGTTTTGCCCTTCTGGGAGTGATATCAGCCAAAATCAGAATGTTAGAGTAATTAAATATTTTATTGTTAGTAAAGGAATGAACAAACTGATCAATGGAAAAAGCAGAATCAATAAATAGGCTTATCCACTCAGGACTTCATAGATGAGAAAACAGCACGTCAAATCAGTAGGTAAGCAATATTCATTTTCTGCCTTGATACAATTAGAAAAAAATGTTCTCAACTTGAGCAAAAATTTAAAACATACTATAAAATATAGAAAAGAATAGTCCTATAACCCTAGGTAGGAAAGACATTACTAAGAAAACAAAAAACCCTAATTTTAAAATTCTTTTTATTGCACGTGTATTGCTGCCTGCAAGGAGGGTTGTGTACCACATACGTGCCTGGTGTCTGCGGCGGGCCAGAAGAGGGTGTTGGATCCCCTAGGACTGGAGTTACAGATGGTTGTGAGCTGCCGTATGGGTGCTGGGAACCAAACCTGGGTCTTCTGAAACACTAGCCACGTGTTCTTAAGCACTGAGCTATCTATCTCTCCAGCACCTAAACATTAATTTTAAAAAAACTGACTAAAGAAAGTTAACTTTTCTGCGTGGCAAAAGATATAATACCCAAGTTTGAAAGATAAGCCACAAACAATGGTGGGGAGCGGGACTGAAGAAAGAAAAGTGATGGTCGGAAAGTTTGACTCTGAAATGACTGGCACGGGTTCCGGCTCTGATTGGTGATATCGGGCGTGTCACCGAGCTCTTGAAAACTGGCTGGCTGGGATGAGCATGGAGGTACAGTCCTTAAATCCCAGTGCTCGGGAGGCAGAGGCAGGAGGATCTCTGTGAGTTTGAGGCCAGCCTGGTCTACAGAGAGTGCCAGGAGAGCCGAGCTGTTATACAGAGAAACCATGCCTTGAAAAAAAAAAAAAAAAAAAAAAAACAACCAACCAACCAGAAACTGGCTGGCTGAAGTGGCCACAATCTGTGTAAACTGTAGCCTGGCCCTACCTTCCACCTGCTCTCTGCTCTGCTCCAGCGGCATCCACGGAAACAGCTGCCGCCACAACGCCCACCACAGTGGATGCCGCTCTGCCACGACCTCTCCGCCAGGAGGAACAGAAGCTTCAGGAACCACAAGCCAAAAAAAAAAAAAAAAAAAAAAAAAAACCTTTTCCTCCCTTAAGCCATTCAGTGCAGGTGTTTGATGACGGGCACATAAAAGTAACTAATACGGCCTGATCGCTAGAGTACAAAAAACCGGTAATGGCACCAAGATAGGAGAAAAGAGAAAAGGCGACTCCTGGGGAAGTCTAACAGGCCTTTAAACAACAACAAAGTCCCAAATTAAGATAAAGTAAGGGGCTGGAGTGTAGCTCAGCACCAGAGAGCAGCTGCCTGGCCGTATGCAAGGTTCTGGGTTCAGTCCCTAGCCCCAGATGAAAGCAGTTGTTATTTTTTGGACTCTCAAACACTAAGAGTGGTCATGTATGATGCTAGTGAAAATGGTTTCCTAGCAAGGTTTCATTTGCTATTAGTCTGCGTGGAAAGGACACAATCTCTGTGATTTTTGAGATTTATGAGAACCTTAATGTGGAAGCCTCACTCCTGCGACTCAATTTTACAGAGATATGGGGCCTGCCTACGTATATAAGATAACATTCTTTTATGAGACACCAGAATCTTGTGTATTATTAAAAAAGAAAAGCTTCTACCCAATGAACAATCATTAGTGTTTTCTTATCTTATCAAATTATGCTGCTTGAAAGAGCTTTTCAGATCCAAGTAAACACTAATTTTTTTTATCATGTTATAAACAAAAATGTAACAGAATTTGATGAAATATTCTTAAAATATATTCATGTTTTCTCTCTAAGATGTCTCGCTTTCTAATTGCAGTACCGGTGTCTGTAGTGGGTGGGGATGAGGGGGTACCCATGTGTGCGGAGACCAGAGAAGGACTTCAGGGGTCTTGCTTTGTCAGTTTCTACCATATTACCCGGACAAAGCATCTCTCGCTGACCCGTACCTAAGCTGGCAGTCAACCATCCCCGGGGATCCTCCTATCTTGGCCCCAGCCCCCACAGTGCTATGGTCATGGGTATACACATCACTCAGGTTCTGCAGACTTGAACTCTGGTCTTTATGCATGCACCGTGTGGCCATTTGAATGAGACTATCTCCCATTCGGCTCCCTGTCGGTGGTGCTATCTGGAAAGGTTTAGGAGGTACAGCAGCATCATGTCAATTCTACTTTGCGCTCTCTGTTTCCAGCTTTTGAAGATGCGAGCTCTTAGTTTCTTGCTCCAGCCACCACGCCTGGGGCTTACTGCTATGCCTCCCCGCCAAGACAGGCTCTGATCCCTCTGGATCTATAAGACCAAGTCAATCCTTCCTTCCATAAGCTGCGTTGGTGTCTTATCACAGGAACAGAAAAGCAGCTTAGCACACACAGCATCCTAATTAGGGCTTCTATTGCTGTAGTGAAACACCATAACAAAAAAGCAAGTTGGGGGCTGTGATGGCTATTCTTGATTGTCAACTGGACTACATCTGGAATGAATGACAATCAAGAAATGGAGGGCACACCCACGAGAGACATTTTGCTTGGTTTGAAGTAGGTGAATCCACTTATAGTCTGAACCTTTGAGGCAGGAAGACTCACATCTTTGATCTGGATCTTAAGGCAGGAAGACACAAGTCTTTAATTAGGATCTTGAGGCAGGAAAACACAGCTTTAATCTGGGCCATGCCTTCTGCAGGAAGCCTATGTAAGGACACGGAAGAAGGAAGCTTTTGCTCTTTGCCTGCTTGCTCTTGCCTTGCTAGCAAGTCTGTTCCTTCACTGGCATTAGGGCCTACTTCTTGGGAATTCATGGCCTCCATTGTTGTATTTGTTGAACCATAGGCTTTAAGTGATTCTAATAAATCACACACACACACACACATACACACACACACACACATATTCATTCTATAAGTTTTGCTACACTAGAGAACTCTGATTAATATAGGAGAGAAAGGGTTTATTTGTCTTACACTTCCAGATCATCAAAGGAAGTCAGGACAGGAACTCAAAATGTGGCAGGAACCTAGAGCCAAAGCTGATGAAGAGGCTATGGAGGGGTGCTGCTTGCTGGCTTGGTCCCCATGGCTTCTTTGGCCTGCCTTCTTATAGAACAGAGACCACCTGCCCAGGGGAGGTCCCACCCACAATGGGCTGGGCCCTCCCCCATCGGTCACTAATTAAGACAATACTCTGCAGGCTGCCTATAGCTCCACCTTATGGAGGCTCCCTCTTCTCTGATGACTCTAGTTTGTGTTAAGTTGACAGAAAACTAGCCAGCACAGACGGCAAGCACTCTCACCACCTAAGCCATCACTATCTTCCCAGCTCATGTGATATCATTATGTCTACTACCTGGAGTTTTAGTGAGGGGCCCTTTCTTCCTCCTTCCTTCCTTTTTTCTTCCATGTATGTGCATGCATGCATGTGTGTGTGTGTGTGTGTGTGTGTGTATGTATGTACATGCGCATGCGTGCACCTGAGGATGGGACCCAGGGGGTCTTCTGTGATGCATGCAATGATTCTATGATGGAGTTACATCCCTAGTCCAGTCTTTCTTTAGTGCACTTCCTATTTTCCAACTTCTCTTGTGAGCCGCTGACAGCCATTCTGATGCTGACACCTGATGTCACGCCTTGCTGTTGTTTCTGTGGTTTTCTATATGCAGCATGTTTTGTCTCTGGGTCAAACCACCATGAAAATTTTCTAAAATAGCAATGAAACTCAAGGCACAAACATCACTAATGTCTGTAACTAAATACAGCAAACGACGCTGTAAACAGCTGATGATACTGTAAGTTAGGGACAATCTGAGGGACACATGGGCAAAGACAAGTCCACAGCAGACAGACTGCTGGCTGTAAGGCAGCTCTAAGAGTTTGTAGATGTCAAAATGTGAAAATGAAGTTCTTAAAATCAGTAAGGCAATACTACACATGTACGTATTAATAGAAGTGTTTTTCTGAAGGGGGAAATTCAATATCCTTCAATAATATGCACGTTAATAAACAAGCACACCTTTATACCGTGAGGTTTTATCCTCTCAAAAAGAAAGAGCTGAGAACACCTGAGCTGGTAAGAAAGAATGCCTATAAGACTATTGCAAGGGCAAAAACACAAAGAAATAACATAAAAAGATGCCCCTTCCCCGTCTGCTACTAGAAAGGCTGTGTAAGTGCCTCTTGCTCCTACAAACCTCCAGTCCCTGGTCACCCCTTCATTCTTCCTTTCCCCACCCACTGGGTCATCTAATCTAGAATAATGGGGCTGAAAAACCAGACCTGCAAGACTGTCTCACAGAAACGAAGACCTGGCTCTCAGTCCAACAGACTTTGGACCTCTGCTTCCTTCTTTCACACTGTGGAAGAGCGACTCTGGGGAACTCGGGCATCCCTTCCTCTGCTCAGCAGCACCCACAAACCTAGAAAGAGCACTCTATACACTGGATTGTTGAGCCATGTCAATGGTCCTCATTAAACCGGGAGCTCTGGGGTTGGGGCGGGGTGGGGCTCTTTGTCATCTCTACACTCCCAGTGAGGAGGAGATTGGCAGGCACAATTATCCTGGGCATTTAAATAAGCCATCAACACTAAGGAGACCACCAAACAGCTGACATTACCCCGGCGGAACAATAGTGCTAGAAGACTTGGTTTCTGCCTGATGATGGCTAGTGTTCGTTGTCAACCTGACAGGAACTGGCTTAGAGATGGGCCTGAGGGACTGACCTAGCTACTGGGTATGCCTGTGAGAGACTGTTGATTATGTTAGCTGGAAGGTGACCATCCATCTCAAGATGGGCAGGACCGCTCGATGGGTGGGGCCTCTGCGCTGTGTAAAATGGAGAATGCAGACTAAGTGGCAGCATTGTGCATTTACCACTCTCAGCTGCCAGACTGTGGTGTTACGTGGCCAGCTGCTCCAAGCCTCTGCTGCCTTGGTTTCCCCACCATGACGGACTATACCCTTCAACTGGAGCCCGAATGAACCCTTCCTTCCTTAAACGACTTTTGTCTGAGTCTTTTCTCGTGGCAACAGCAACAGAAATTAATACACACTCTTAAGTTTACTTAGGAGAGGAGTCGCTCGTTACGTAAGTGTAACAAAACCACCAAGGGGCATATAACAAATGCCATTAGGTAAAGTTAAGTAGTGCTTAACATTTTACAGACACGGTTTGTCACATAGAGACTGATTTTCCACACAAATTAACCCATGCAAGGGCTTGTCATAAACCCACAATGTAAGGACATCACTCCTGTAGTTCCAGCTGACGTAACTAAGACACACACAGGTTAACTTATCCAAATATATAGCATTTGGCAGATCTGAGATTTGAATTTAGACAGTCTGGTTCCAGGGGAATGTTGCCAAACCACCTGAAATCGGTCATGGGAATTCAGAAAGAAAAAACTTAGGTGAAATGAAGCAATATATGAACCACAGAAAAGAAGGAGGGGGTTCAAGGCAGCAAAAAAAAAATGACTGATAGGACACAGAGATGGAAAGTCAGTGATGAAAAATGCATAATAGGCTAGAGTTCTTCAGGTCAAAAAGAGGAACAGAGAAAACGACATATAAAGCAATATGTTGGGGCTGGGAACACAGCTTGGCGGGTAAAGTGTGTACTGAGCAAGCATGAGAACCTGGGTTCACATCCCCAGAATCCATGTAAAAGCCAGGAACAAGAGCTTGCATCTGTAACTCCGAGGACAGGGGCGGGGGGAAGTGGGGAGTGGTGGGGCAGGGGAGGAGTGGGTGGATTCTGGCTGAAACAGTGGGCTCCAGTTCCAGTGAGAGACCCTGTCTCAAAAAACAAGGTTGGGAGTGACAATCAAAGACATTCACACGTAGCAGAAGAACCCTAAAGTAGACCAGATGATTCATGCTCACCCAAAGCACAAAACACAAAAGAAACCTCTACAGCAACTGCACTTCTCCCCAGGACTGAAGAGGGCGCTCTTAACCTGGCTAAGTTCATGAGCCACCATTGCAGTCCGTGGTGATAGACAGGAATGGTCTCTGTTCAAAAACAAGGTTTTGCTCACCTCCCTGCCTCTCCCCTCCCCACTTCAACCCTCCCCCAAGGTCCCCATGCTCCCAATTTACTCAGAAGATCTTGTCTTTTTCTACTTTCTACTTCCCATGTAGATTAGATCTATGTAAGTCTCTCTTAGTGTCCTCATTGTTGTCTAAGTTCTCTGGGATTGTGGTTTGTAGGCTGGAAAAATGTAGAGCTCAATAAAAATCTATTTAAAAAAATGAAAAAAAGAATGGAAGGGATTCTGCAAGGCCTTTGGTAAAGGAAAGAATATGATAAAATATATTTAAATGTAGCAACTGTTTTCAATAACAAGAAAGCAAAAAGGGAAAATTAAAGTTAAATTTTGACACCAACAATCTAAGTAAACTTTAGCTATTTTACATTGCAAGAAAGTAAACTTTCACATCTTTAAAACAAAAAAACAAGGTTTTATAGCCAAAACCTTGCAGTTTGGACAAACCATTTAAACACACACACACACGCACACACAAATGAGGAAAAAGGGTACACAATAAATAATCACTTGAGGCTTTGGAGATGACATTTCCAGTCAGGAAACCAAAGCTAAGAACCGAAATAGACATAAAGAAGGAAGGAAACGAAGCAGCGGTGACTGAACGAGAGGGGCAGGACAGCATTGGGGAAAAAAGCTGAATTTCTTGATGTCTGTGAAAGAATAGATTTGAGTAAAATTTAATGAAAGATAGTAGAGAGATCTTAAAAGTAAAATGACATTTTTCTTTTCGAAACAGGGTCTGAGTGTGTAACCTGGCTATCCTGGAACTCGCTCCGTAGACCAGGCTAGCCAACTCACAGATAGCCACCTGCCTCTGCCTCCAAGAGCTGGGATTAAAGGCCTGGCTTAAAATGAACTTTTGTTTTTGTTTGGTTTTTTTTTTAAAGCACAAAAGATCAAAACTGAAGAGGCTGAAATGAAATATAGGCAAAAGGTCCAAGATCTGCATAACTAGGGTCTCCGAAGTGGGGCGAAAAACACTGAAACAGAATTAATATTTAAAAATATCATTCAAGATAATCTTATGAAAACCAAAACATATTTGAATGTAAATATTGAAATGATACTCCAGGTACCTAAGAAAGCTGCCTCAACATGACCTCAAAACTTGCCCAAATACAATGACTATATTTTAAGGGTAAAAGAAAAATCTGCAGGCTCTCCACTTAAATAAACAAAAACTGAGACTGAGAGTCCAGTGAACCACTTCTCAGTGAGATGAAAAGGTTTTACATTTCAGTAGCTTCATTTCCCTGGAAAGAATGTCAGCTCTGACCTCTCTCGATGTCTCTAAATTTTTATCAGGCTTATTCTGGAAGTAAACACATATGAACATGAACATCCCTGCCGAAGAGTGAGAGGACAAGCGTGTTCTTAAACATACATGATGTGGCCTGAAGGAACCTGCAAGTAATGTGAATTCCATTCCCGACCACCAATGCTCAACATCACAAAGGTCAGTCTCATTGCTTAGGAGGGCTAAGGGTGACCACGTCCCGGCCACACTCATTCCGCAAAGGCAAAGACAATTCCTCACTCCTTCAGCCCCAAGGAACAGTAAACACGCGGCCTGACTGACAGGAAGCTACCGTTCCTCGGGTCATATTTCCTACTGCACAGAGTTCCTGTGGGTTACAGGTCACTGAGCAAACAAGGAGCAGACTGTGGTATTTCACCCCAGCCTCCAAGAAGTGGGTGATAGGTTATCTGCCCACGGCCGTCCTTCTGCTGTTCAGCCCAAAACAGATCGGATAAGCCCCTTATAACTAAACCTTTTCCTCTAATAGAACTTCAGGATAGAATCTGTGTTGAGGGTCCTCCTGGGAACTGCCCACAACGGTGAAGATGATACTTTGTCTATCAATCCTCTGTAATCCCATGTGGAACGAAAGATTGAGACTTGGTTTCTCACCGCAAAATGTGAATACCAGACACAGCTAAAGACGATGGCTGTCTCAGCGGCACAGAGGCCGGTGTCTCAGGAATGCGGAAACAGAGGAAGTGGGTATTTGACCATCAGGAAAAGCATATGATTAGGCCAATTTTAGCACGTTAGCTTCTTGGACATGAACATATAGAATTATTTTAGTTAGTCCTCCCTTCCTTCTTTCCCTCCCTTCTTATGTCTCTGCCTGCATGGACCTTTTACTTGCCCAGAAGTAGTTAAGTTGCATGTGGTTAAAATAACACTACTACCCAAGACATGGACTGGCAGAATCAGCAGGGCAGAGTTTGACTCGGAACTCTAGGGACAGAGCCTATGAACCCATGCCTTAATGACTCCCCTGGTAATCCCAAACTTACCAGCTCCTGAGATGGCCCGTGAGTGTGCTAGTGTCTTCAAAATTGCAGTCTCCTAAGTACCAAGGCCAAACTACCCGCCCCCTACCCACTAGGAACAAAAGGGAACCAGAAACAGAGGGGTCCTGAGAAGACAGGGATAGGCTCTTTATTCTGCTGCTTCCTTCAAATGGGTGGCCTCTTTTCCTAAATGTCCCAAAATATGATTATTAAACCCAAAAAATTAAAGAAATGGTGAGAGGTGCCTGACAATGTGGCTCAGTAGCAGAACACTTGCCTGGCTTATACAAAGCACTGCGTGGATGGGTTTTCTAGGAAAAGAAGAAAGGGGAAGAAGGGATGAAAAGGGAAAGACCCTGTGTCCCTCAGCAGTAGCCAAGACCTGAGTGGTTAATGCCGCTAGCCTCTACGTGGCTTCCAAGAAGGTCCACAAAGGAAGAGTTTCGGAGGAGCCTGGGTGTCGTCAGACTGCTACTCTGAGTCAGGTTATTGCAAATAAGTTAATAAAAAGATCTAAGAGGCTAGTTAACCCAAAGCAGATTTTAATATATCATTATGCAGAAAAGGCAAAAAAAAAAAAAAAAAGACCAAATCACTGATCTGGCCCACGACAGTGGTTTTTAAGATCCTTGAGAAATTTCTGTCCTCTTCTCCTATAGTCTGGAACTTGTATCCCCTCCAAACTAGGTCTCATAGACCTAGGACACAAAGCTTCACCCAATGAACAATTTGGGGCTTGAGGCTGCCCCTCTCCCCTTTCTGGATCTTGGGCTCAGTCACATAGAACTCATCTAACTCTCAGGGGCCTGAGACAAACAGACTCCCCTCCAGCTAGGGGAGGGAAGGACTGAATGCTTCTCAGAACTCCAATGCACTCTAGCTTACCTCGTATTGAAAATGGACCATAACAACCTATTGTTTAAATGTGTCCATGCTCCTGCATGACCCAACTGCATGACCCAACTCTTGATTCTGCCAATGCCCAACAAGGTGGGGATATTTCTGTCTCCTAGAAGATACTTCTAGTTGTCTCTATCAACATCCTCAGAGCCAGAACCGTTTTGAACTTGAGATGAGAGACAGAGGCTTCCAGAATTCTCACACTAAGGTTGCCTGGAATCCCCCCACTTGAAGCAGCATCTCCTTGCCTGGTCTCTCTAGAAGCCAAAACACTACACAAAGGAACCAAATGGCAAGATTTGAGCATCCTGAACCAAAGTAAAGCTCACAGTTTGTCAGAACTAGAACACGGGACTCTTGGTTCTGTCCTTCATGCTCCCCACATTGTACCATTCAACTCTCAGAGGTACAACACAGAAGGCATCCATCCGTGCCTACCTGTTAGTGCAGTTGTTATGCTTATTTGTGCCGAGTGTGGCTCAGTGGATCGCAGAAGGGTGATGTTTATTGTGTAATCAGTGGCTGGGTACAGCTCTAAACACACTTCCGGAGCTTGGTCTCTTGTTGTGAAGTTAAAGAAAGTTGCATGATAAAAGTTCTCCAGATACCACCTCTGACCCAGAACTTCCACCTGTCACAAGATGGAAAGCGAGGGTTGCATTAGCTTCCTGTTGGCTTGCAGATTTCTAGACTACAAGTCGAGTGGAGGCACAAAAACTTCCTTCTGATGATCTTAGAATTATCTTTAAGACACTAGCAAGCTAAACTGAGGACAACCTCTCCTACTGTACCTATCCTGTCCAGTAGGCATAGGACTATGATTAAATTGCATACCCAATGACTGTTAGGAATAAACATATCTCAGATGAATAAGATGGCAGGCTATTCTAAAGTGATTCCTTGGTGCCCACTCAAGTGAAAGAGACTGGATTGAAGCTACTGGACAAAATCCTTTCCACTTTTTTCATCACGGGGAATCCACGGACAAGCCTCATTGTGCAGGTACTTAAGCATTATGAGAACTACCCCAGGCTATACTTTTACTGCAACAGTACAATACCATTTCCCTTGCTCCTTCCTTCCCATTAGAGCTTGGTAAAAGCTGATGACCATGGAGGTGTCACACATATTGCTGTCTGAATCACGCCACTCAAGTAACAGTGGGTCACAAGGGAAACACTTTAGTGACGATCCCAGAAAAACAGGATCAAACATCAGCAACTAGTAGGCTTTATCTGGTGGATACTGTGAGTTTAATCATTTGGTTGACGCTCACGCCATCGACTCTACCACCTTCCTTCCTTCCTTCCTTCCTTCCTTCCTTCCTTCCTTCCTTCCTTCCTTCCTTCCTTCCTTCCTTCTTACGTCCAATCACTGAGCCTTCCTCACAGGTCATCCAAGACCGTGATAATTAGCTCATAAGATTCATCTCTTGGCCAAGTCCTTCAATTCTCTTGGATCCTTCTCTTGGTATCCTTAGAGATAAACTATCAAAAATTGGTCTCCGAGTTCCTTGAGCTCAGTGCTATGAATGCCCTCCACTCCATTCCAGCCAGCCACAGCCATGCTCCAGGGTCTAGACAATATCACCAGCAGAGCTGATCACAAGATCTCATGATGTCCTATTCTTCTGGACCACTTTCTAATACAAGTAATACATTCATATATGATATGAACAAACAAAATGTATATTTTCTTATGCAGACAGCTTTCGAATGTTCACTTTCCCTCAGTGGATTTATTACATAAATTGATCTTTGACATGTTAAAAGTTTAGTTTCTTTTTCAATTTTATTCTTCAACCATCTTAGTGTAGGGTGTGTGTGTGTATACCTGCATGTGGATGCCCGAGCCTGGATGTCTTCCTTTATCACTCTGTACCTTACTTTTTGAGATAGAGTCTTACGCTGAACCTCAAGCCCACAGATTCAGCTAGGCTAGCTGGCCAACAGCCAAAGGGATCTCCTGGCTCTGCACACACCTGTGCCTGGTTCTTTAGGTAATGATGGCATCCAAACTCAGTTCCTCATGTTTGGGCAGCAAGGATTTTACCAAATAAGCCATTTCCCCAGCCCCTAGAATCACCTGTCATCTTAACCAAGTCTCTGGTTTGCTATAATAAGACTTTCAACACTAATATGAAAAACCATTTTAATCATAGAATAAATAAACTATTTGGGTCCTTGAATATGTTTGTCTCTAGCCCCAGGGCTCTTTCCAACATGGAAATATTAAATATTAAATATTCATTTATATGCTTAACTCCAGTGGCTCCTCACAGGCATTGAGATTCAAAGCAAAGCAGGTAGGACTCCAGCCAGTCACTAACTAGATCGTCACTTCTCTCTTCCTACCTACTCCTCTTTGCTTTTGATGTTAGCCACTGCGCTGTCTATGCACCCACAATGCCCTTCTTCACCCTTGCTTCAGCTAATTCCTGCTCATTTTCTATAATACAACAGTTTTTGCTTCTTAAAAAAATTACACCTTGGCAGGAGAAGATGGCTCAGCAGTTAAAGCACTGGTTCTTTTAGAGGACCTGGATTCGATTCCCAGCACCCGTATGGTGGCTCACAACCATGTGGAACTCCAGTCCCAGGGGATCCAACACTCCACTTCTGGCCTCCGTGGGCATAAGGCACATACACGGTGCACATACATACATGCAGACAAAACATACACATGAAAATAAAACATAAATTAATTTTAAAAAATTATACCTGGGAACACGTACATGTCACACACACACACACACAGTCCCATTCCATTATTTACTGCATTTTTATCAAATTACAGTTGCCTATTTATTTGCACATTCCTATTTGTTTGAATTGAAACTTCCAGGACATACTATATGACATCCTCTTGCTAAATATTTATGGAATGAATAATTAATTTTAACTTTATTGCACGCTGCCAGAGTTGGTAGGTACTAACGTGACATCAAAGTAAATTCGGATTCCTCCCTAAATTTGCTTATGATTTGAGTTTGGGTGTAAAAGTTAAATGAAAGCCAGCGGCCACACAATGAGTGTCTTAAAAATGAATGCCCAATGTGTAGACTTGAGAGAAAATTAAGATGTAAATAGTAAATGCATTAAAACCTAAGTGTGAAATCGCAGGCAGAAGAATGATAGAAAATCACCAACTATACAGCACCTTCTTTCAACTCAGTTCCTGCTCGTGGCCATCTAGCATGCACTCATCTCTAGAAACGGCCACCACAAACAGTGCAGACAGTCCTCCCATCAGGAGTCTTTAAATATTCTGGACCAGAACTCAGGAGGTAGAGGCAGGTGGATCTCTGTGAGTTCAAGACCAGCCTGGTCTACAGAGCAAGTTCCAGGACAGTCAGAGATACACAGAGAAACCCTGTCTCAAAAAAAAAATATATATTCTGAACCATCCATTGGAGATAGCCCACAATTTTTGTAAGCAGAATTGTGTTTTTATTAAAGATGTTTTAGTATAGACTTGATACTAGCACACATCCAAAAGCATAGGCTGCAAAGAGGAATCACAGTTCAGGGAAAAGATGTGTTTAATAAAGATTTTAAGCTCAGGGGTTAAGAGCAAAAGAGATGCTCAGGGAAAGAATGATGCATACCCAGTGTGGGAATAAATCACTCAGTTTTCCCAGGGTGGGAATAAAGCACCCGATTTTCCCAGTGTGGGAATAAGTCACTCAAGTTTTTGAAGGACAAATTCTGTAACAGGTAAGAATAAAGGTTCACCTTACTTGATACATTTGTTCCGATCCATCTTTCGTAGAACGCCTGTTCAACTTCAAACACGTGTCATTAAATACTGAAATATTGAGAATTCTACCATCTTCTAAGAGATCATCTTCTAGAAGACAAGGGAGAATAGAGAAAGGTCAGATCCCCAAGGCTGAATGTGAGTGCAGCTGGGATTCTTTTCAGGGCCGCCAGGGTGTTTTACAGGAAGAGCATTCCATTTACACTGGTATTACAGACTCAGACACAAACACTAGCTCTACAGTTTGTTCTTGTTTGAATTTGTGTGTGTGTGTGTGTTGCTCTCAATTGCTCTCCATCTTATCCTTTAAGACAGGGTCTCCCACTGAATCAGGAGCCCCTTGATTCTGCTAGACCATCTGGGCAGCAAGCACCCAGGATCCTCCTGTCTCTGCCCTCCCAGTGCTAGGATTACAGGTGAGCTCCACTTCTGGGCCTTTCGTGTGGGTTCTAGGGAATCGAACTTGGGTCCTCATGCTTACACAGCAAGCGCTTTAACAACCGAGCCATTTCCCCAGCTCTTGTCTCTTTTCTGGTTTTTCATTTGTTCGGGGTTTTGTTTTGTTTTTAAGATTTATTTATTTTATGAGTGTTTTGCCTGCATGGATGTCTCTGTACCGCATGCCCACCTGATGCCCTCAGAGGCCAGAGAGGGCATCAGATCTCTGGAACTAGAGTTCCAGATGCTTGTGAGCAGCCATGTGGGTGCTGGGAACCAAATCCAGGTCCTCAGCAAGAGCAACAAAAGCTCTTATCCACTGAGCCATCTCTCCAGCCCCCTTGTTTTGTTTTTTTTTTTTTTTGAGACAGGATCTCACTTTGGACTTGCTATGTAGCCCAGTTTGGCCTCTTCTCCTAATCCCTCCTCCTCAGCCTCGAGAACCGGAATTATGGGCACACACCACTACACCCAGAAACGCATCTATTCCTGAGTTTTATGAACTCAGTGAGGTTCACAAGAGTTTCTTATGAACTTTAATTTTCTCATTTGTGAAATCGACATATCCAGCTTGCTTTTTTACATCATGGGCAGTTGGGAGAACTGTACCATAAAAAATAAAAACCCAGAGACAGATATTGGGGTTCAAGCTGAAGATCAGAAAAGCAAAGCAGCCAGCCACTAGAGAAACCTTTTACCTCTATCAGATCTTCAGAATGAAAGGGGGAGATCCTGTCTCCATGAATCCTCAGACTCCACACTCCACTGAGTTCCTGTCTTTTCCCATTCCTATTCCTCTTTCCACCCAGCCATATTGCTCCTGTCTCCACCTCCCTGGTGCTGGGATTAAAGGTGCGAGCCACTACCACCTGGATCTCTTCTTTCTGGATCAATCTTGGGTAGCCCAGGGTAGCCTTGAACTCACAGAGATCCGTCTGCCTCTGTCTCCCGGGTCCTGGGATTGAAGGTATGTGCCTCCACTCCCTAGCCTCTAGTGGCTTAGCTTTGCATTCTGATCTTTGGGCAAGCTTTATTTATTAGAATACAAATAAAATATCACTACCAAGAACCAAATGAAATACTGAAATACTGCCGCAAATTTCTAAAGCTGTGACCTCCGTAGCAGGTAGTTGTTCTTCAATGGACCAGGCGAAAATGTCCTCAAGCACATGTGTGGGCAGACGTTTTGAGAAGGATGGGAATGGTGAGGGGTTAGGAGCCTCTGGGCTGGTGCTTTTCAACAGAAAACGACCAAAAAGAAGACACCGCAGCAGAAGAGACATGTTCTCACAGCAAACAGGGCTTGGCCAGCTACTGAGCTGTGTTCAGCTGAGGTGATTAAGAACCAGGGAGAAGGCTGGTCCTAACCATTATCTAGAAAAAGTCATTCCCTGCCTCCTGCGGGTGCAACATTCCTGCAATCCTTTATTTTCTTAATGCAGCCAAAAAGAAGAGAGTCCACAGGATGAATTAAAAAGCTCACTTTGAGTCTAGGGGCAATTTCTAAGGAAAAGTAAATTTCCTAACAAATAAGCCTTTACATTCTCTACCAGTGAAAAAGGGCTGTTTTTCTTTCTATGGTGCTAGGGATCAAACCCTTGAGTTCACATACACAAACCATGCACTGTTCCCTGAGCTACATCTGCAGCCTCAATTAAAAGCTTCACCATCTATTAGGTTGACTCTCTTTTACATCCACTTTCAATACAGAAGTCTCTCAGGGGAGTCTGTGTCATCTAAGAAGTACTCACGGTAATGGCAAATTATTCCAGTCGAAATCAGGACTGCCCAAAGTATTTTCAATATCGCTAACATACGCGGCACAAGGCAGTTAGCTGAGAGACAATATTCCTGACCATAACTGGGAAATGTGAAAAGACGGTTCTAAGAATTTGAAGACCTGACATAGTTACTTTCTCTTTGCAGTGTTTAAAGTCTTTTCAAGGATGTCAGAGGGGGAAAGACAGCCACAGGATTTTTTAGGAGCTTCAAATGCATTTAGGAAATGTACAAAAGAAACAGCACATAAACCAAGCAGAAGTACTGCCTGCAGGTTCCCACGTAGCACAGCCATTACAGTCTGAATTCAGAGGAAGACGGTGCTAGGAACAAAGGCATCTGGCTTCTCCTTCCCACACCCACTCCTGACAGAAGTGACTGAGAATAACTAAAAAATGGGTCAAAATTTGCATCTGGGTCGGAAGCAAAGGTTGGTTGCCATATGCAAGGTAGACGTACAAAGACATCTACGCTTAGCCCAGCATAAAAGAGAGCAGGCTATGGGAGACTCAGAGCGACGATTCAACCTGCCTTCCAGGCAAATGAGCAGGGTCTCCAAATTTCAAAGGAAGGACTAGAGAATTTGAACCTGTAGACAGGTCACAGGACAAGTCAATGATGAATGTGGACGCTCCATTAGCCCCTAAACCTAACTGACGTCAGAGCCACAAAGACAGTCTAAATGGTGTTGGCCATCTATGGGGTGTCTTAAAGTTCACCAGGCAGTTCTCCCAGCCGAGGACTAACCAGGCCCTGTCCTGCTTAGCTTCTGAGACAAAGGAGATCAGGCACCTTCTGGATGGTCTGGCTATAGACTCACCTGGAAATTCTGAGAGACAGCCAGGGAAAGAAGTGTATTCAGTGCCATTGCTAATGCCATCGGTCCGTCCTTAGCACACTGGAGATCAGCAACAAGGAAGGACGTCTTAGTGAAGACCCCAGGACCAGAGAACCCCTGTGACAAAAACCCTGGGTTGACTGACAGGACAGCCTGACTGCTGCCTCATCCTGAAGCCAAGCAGTGCCCAGAGAACCAGTGCTCCACAGGTCAGGGGAACTGAAGGGGAGGCGTAAAGTTGGTGAACGACTGGACAGATGCACAGACACACACACAAGGACGTTATCTGAGGGGGCAAAGCTTAATTCTTTGTTTTATTTTTCCCCTTCTGCTGCTCCTACTGTTTTTCCTCTGTTCCATTCTTCTCTCCTCCTCCTCCTTTCTCCTTGCTCTTCTCATTCTTGTTCTTCTTATTCTCCTTCTTCCCTGCTGTTCTCCTTTTCCTTCTCTTAGTTTTTCCTTATCCCCTTTATACCTCCTAATACAAAGATGCAAAAGGAGATCACCCCACAGCCACAAGTGAGACATTTTCCAAAAACAAATTAGACTCTTCGCACAGGAAGAAATCACATTATGATCACAATGTAGATTTTTTTTTTCTTAGAAGCCCACAGGTGGTTAAACATTTTCTTTTTTATTAATTCTCCCACCATAACATCTTCACCCCAGAGCAATGATTCTTTATTACTGATTAACAAAGTTTGAAGCAAGTTAAGTAGATTTCAGCTCCTTTAGTCCTGGCAGGCTGCTGTGTTTGGTTTCAGTGTGACAGATTCCTACAAAACTTTATTCAAGTGGTCTAGCTAACCATCTATTTTTTTTTTTTTTGCTACACACAATAGTGTCATTTAGTTTCCTCCCACAATTTTCTTCTTTAAGGTGCATCCCGAAACCTGTGATTAATTCTGTAAGCTAAATGACCTAGGACCTCAGGCCTAACCTTGGGTGCAGGGACATAACTTCTCTCTTTGATCATCCATCTGTTTTCCCACAGGCAGAATTCATGGTCTACAAGGCATGAAATGTTCTTGTTTTTAGTTTCCACCCGCAAATCTCACATCTAACAAAGGAGAAGGTGACTTCCAGCCTAATTTTGTCTTTTTTTTTTTTTTTGTATCTCTTATTGGAGCAATTGGCAGAATAACCTAAACCATTTCCTTAATCATCTTTACTAACTGTCCTAACCACTTGTATCTTTTGGGCTAACTCAGAAAGTCCAATGAAATCATAGATCTAACTAATCATCATTGCTCTTATAAAAATCATCTTCATTATGATCTGCAAGTAAATTGCCCAGTGAGGAGTGGGATTTTCCCATGAAACGATCACTCTATACTGGATACAGTGGGATCCGTTCACACAGTAATCAGAGTCATCGCGTCAAATACAGGAGGAACACGACAGTAACAAGCAAGAGAAAGTACAGAAGCAGGGGACATTCTGGAAACAGTCTCCCCGAGACTTTATCATCATAGCTTTGCTATTCGGTGACTTGAACTCCATAAGCTCCTCTGACACGGCCACCGACGCAGTGCAGCGCTGGCCCACGACTAACCGCTTCACAGGTTAACAGACCACTGAGCTCAGAAATTAACCTCAGGGAGGTAAGCTTCCCCCACAGCAGCACTTCAAAGAAGGCCAGCCCACCCGACCTTCACAGGGGAGCCTGAGATAAGCACACTAGCATGCTCCAGTGGAAACTAAAGTCAAAGGGAATGACATCTGTCCTCTGAGGAAGCATCAGTCTAAACAGAGCTTTACCGTCCCAGGAGAAGGCATCTCGAAGCCTGTAAGACGACGATTCTATCGCACTGAGAAAAGGAATGGAGAGGATGCGTGTGACCAGGTCCAGGGTTTTTGCTGCTGTTGCTTTGTTGTTGACAATAAGATTAAGCAGCACCCCACCCATCCTGTGCTTTCAATAATAATTTCTTAAAAAACATCTGAAATGAT